>CAWUFW010002806.1:1557500-1665000 GCA_963921515.1 Calotriton arnoldi
GTTGTGGTGCAGTGATCCTTCGTTGAAAAACCCTGAAAACTGTCGGGAGGTAATCTTGGAGGAATCGTATATATATATATATATTCACTGAAAAAAACAAAAGTTACAGGGACGTTATAGTTAGGCTCAGATTTCACTCCTACAAAACCAGTGAAATTCAGCAGTTATAGTTACCTGAGCTAACTATAACTTATGCTCCCACAATGCACTGCTTATGACCTCACATGTTACATCACTCATGACATGGTCAATGACATCACTGATGACATGGTTTTAAAGATGTCCTTTAATTTTTTTAATATTCGCAAAAATCACCATGAATTTTAAAAAAAATGCTTTTTTGCCCTGCTGGGGTCCCTGTGAGCCCCCAGGACTAAGGTTAGGGTGTTTTGGTATTCGTACCCTGCCCCCTTTTCTTTTTTTTTTTGCATTTTTATTTTTGGGACTCGAGTCCCAAGATGGTTGCTTACACTTCCTGGTTGAAGTGTTGGCAGCCAATTAGAGCTCTGCAGATCTCTGCATGAGCTCGTCATTATTCGCGAAGGCTTCACAACCCTAGATATCCAAATGTGGATTGCCTTTAATTTTTCATAACTACTGAGCGGATTTACACCAAATACCAAAAAGCGTAATCTGCGAACCAAAAGCTACCTTTCTGCCAAATTTGGTATAATTCATTTCAGCGGTTCAGTGTGCAAGCGTATCTAAAGGCTCAATGGGAATTAACATGAAAAACCCACTTTTTGTGGACCCCTCCCCCCCTTTCCATGCACAACTAGAATTACTGGTGCAAAATTTTGTGAAGATTTGTCAAACGGCACCAAAGATATAGGCAAGTCAAAAAACGCTTTTCCTGTGGAAACATGGTCCTAACTATAACTACCTACTGGCGACTGCCAGTAGGTAATATACCTACATAAATATCGTAAGTAACTTTTCTTTCCCTTAATTTCAGCAGGATTTGATGTTTATGTGTAACAATGCCTACTGCTTCCACTTTATGTTTTTACAATATAGATTTCTTTATTTCCTTTTGGTATGAAGTTCATCCTTCACCGACTGTTTTATGTTGCTGACAAAAGCGAGGCACGAATCGACTATCGGGATCTAACAGGTAAATTATTTTTTTCGTTTTCAAAATCACTGCTGCATAATATGAGGCCTTTGTGCAATTTATGCTGTCTTGCTTGTATATCTGGCATATCATCCATTTTTAGATCAGTTTTGTGTCCTGATCGTGCCAGCTACAACTGATCTGATTTATCCATTTCCTGTGCAATCCTCTATCCCTCTTCTTTCTCTCTCATCAGTACCAACTATTTATTTATATTCTATCATTAATTGAAGTTTTAAAAAGCACGAACTAAACCCCTAAAACGGTGCCTGAGCGCAGTGCAAAGTATTGAGTACATATAACAATAATATCATTCTACTCGCCTTTAGTCTTAGTGCTTGAAAAAATAAACAACATACATTTCTTGGGATTTCGCTCAGAGACTAACATTTTGCACAAAGGTAACACAGTCATCGCAAAATGTTCATTTGGGATTACTTTCCAGTGTAAAACCTTATTTACGATGGAAAGTAGCTCTGAGGTAAAGCAAACGAGCAAAGAGGGCAGACCCCGAGTGGTACAAAAGTGGTCCAATGCAACCACAAATTATTTTTTATGCAAACCCCTATCTACTAACATTTGTAGACTTGACTTTTTTTGGCCAAAAAATAATGCCTCTTTGAAGCTGGTGTTTAAAAGGCAAAATGTTTTTATTTCTCCACACTTTTCTGACTTTGAATGTGTGCTGGCACTGTACCACGCACATCCAGAGTTGGAAAAGTTTTAACGTTTGTCCAAACATAGGTACATATTTAGAAGCTCCTATCGCCACAGGAACATCACTTTTAGTGAGGTTCCTGTGGCGATATGGGCTTCGCCTTATTTACAAAGCAGCGTTAAGCCACTCAATGTGGCTTAACGCTGCCTAGTAAATAAGGCACTCTTTCATGCTATACTTAGCATGAAAGGGGCGGGCAGTGGGTGTTGTGGTGGGTGTTCCACTGCAACACCCATTGATTTTGACGCTGCCCCATATTGACAAGGGTGGTGTAAATATGGGGCAGCACCAAAATTAAGACCAGGGAAAACGTGGTCTTACCCTGGCGAAACGAGGAGAAATGCTTTATTTCTCCTATTTTTTGCTGTTTCTATGTGTGCTGCATTGTGCAGCACACATAGAAACAGCCAAACGCTCATTGGATTGCTTATGCAGGAAGGTGTCCCTTCCTGCAAATAAACAATCATTAAAACAAAATGACGATGTGCACTCTCATGTGTGACTGCACAAAGAAGCACACATAGAAGTTACAAAACGCCATTTCAGATTAGTTTATGTGCAGGAAGGGACACCTTCCTGCACATAAATAATCCTTCTCCTCAACGCAGCCACCCTTACACTCTGGTGCAAGGGTGCCTGCGTTGGCGCTAGGCTGCTAAATTTAGTGCCAGCGCAGGGAGAAACGCAGCGCTGCACTGTATTCTTATAAATACGGTGCAGGCGGCGTTAAGCCAACAAGGATAACGCCGCTCTCCATCACTTCTTTTGTAAATATGCCCCATAGTATTTTGAACTATAAGGGTACCCTTTCTATGCAAAACCTAAACTGAACATCACCCAGACATCTTTGCACTATGGTGTAAAGGTGTGTGCATGGCGCTAGGCAGCCTATTTGTATGCCAGTGCTAGGGAAGAGAGCAGGAGTGCCATATCGTAGTAGCTATGGTGCTTTCTGGCTCTCCCTTTCACAACGCAGCACAGCAACTTTGTTTGCTGCGCTATTTTTTGTGACAACTTTGTTATTCTATACCTACTCAGATTGGCGTCAGGGAGAGATTACTGCCCAGCACACATCCCCCCTATTATTAATTATATCTATTTATAAGTGTAAAGTTCAGTTCAAGAAAGGTTCCAGAGCCCACTGTAGAGGTCTGGGCCCTGCAGATCACCAAAGAGCAGTTCCTTTTAGGGGCACAATCCCTCACTCACCAATGGTAGCATGCTTCATCATTGGGCTGTGCTCCTTGTTGGGCTGGCGCTGCAATGCCTAATGGGCCCCACACGGAGGGCCTTTGCCAGAGATCTTTTTGTTGCCTGTTTGGACAATTATTTAGCCAAGTAATTCTTCTAGATAGTCCTGCCAAAGGATTTTAAGAAGTGCGTAAATTGGTCTAAAAGATAAAAACTAAAATTAACTAGGGGTTCCTCTCTCAGCCTATTTTATTCGTGGAGCCCTTGTTAATGGGATAAAATGATACAATGGATCTTCGGGAAAGATAATATTTCCTAGATCTCTCTATTTGGTTGACATGTTTCGTGCCTCAATTGTCCTTACACTGATCAATGGCACATCCTCCGGACCTATCAGTTACCTAATGCTGTCTCAATGTAAAAATGCTCTACCATTATCATCATGTGTGCAATGAGGTACGTGAACGACCACCCACGTTCGGGATGTGCTCCGTATTCCTGCTCTGATGACCTGTATAAAAGAAGGAAATATACTTGCATGCATGTGCTCTAGTTATAAACATATCCCAACTACTATTTTGTGGTAATGATAAAATAACATTTCATACGTACAACAACATCTTGAGTGTGGGTATCGGACAGAATTCGTAGTTGGATCATATAAACAATTTTCAATCGTTCAATTCAAAAAGATTACTTATTTTGGTAATTTTTTTATTTTATTTATTTATATACGGAGGGTATCAGTTTACATTTTCCTCAGCATGTGTGTCACTCACGCCTCAAGGTTCCTCGTTAATGATTTGCAAATCTCTCGATAAATATAAGGGATTACCAGCACTTTTCTCACCGTATTTGCTGCACTACTTCCTTTATAGGGGGTCGATATTTATAAATGCAGTTTGGATCTATTCAAAGTAGTCCTTTTAATTCATGTGTCTACCTTTCGTTGTGTTATTCTTAGGTTAGACTTAATGTTTGTGCGATATTTGAATGTGTAGGGAGTATAGTATCCTTATGGCGCGGCAATGTAGCTACGGGTTTTTATTACCAGTGAAAATTTCACTACAAATAGAGAACAGTGGGGCATATTTACAAGCCCCTATCGCCACAGGAACGTCACTTTTTTCAACATTCCTGTGGAGACATGGGCTTCGACTTATTTACAAGGCAGCCTTAAGCCACATAAAGTGGCTTGACGTTGCCTTGTAAATAAGGCACCCATTCACGCTATACCTAGCGTGAAAGGGGAAGGCAATGGGTGTTGCGGTGGGCGTTCAGCCGCAACACCCATTGATTTTGACGCTGCCCCTTATTTACAAGGGTGGCGTCGTAAATATGGGGAAGCACCAAAATTAAGACCAAAAAAAACCTGGTCTTAACATGGCGAAACGAGGAGAAATGCTTTATTTCTACTTGTTTTTGCTGTTTCTATGTGTGCTGCATTGTGCGCCATGCATGATTGTTTATGTGCAGGGAGGTGTCCATTCCTGCACATAAAAAATAATTTAAAAAATGACGAGTTGCTTCTATGTGTACAAAGCAGCACACATAGAAGTTACAATCGCCATTTAAGATTGTTTATGTGCAGGAAGGGACACAAACAATCATTCCCACAACGCAGGCACCCTTGCACTATGGTGCAACGGTGCTTGCGTTGGTGCTAGGCAGCTGTAATTAGCGCCAGCGCAGGGGTAAATGCAGGGCTGCACCGTATTGCTGTAAATACGGTGCAGCTCTGCATTTTCAAAGTGGTGGAGCGCGGCGTTAAGCCAAAAAGGCTAACTCCGCGCTCCGTCACTTTCCTTGTAAATATACCCCAATATTTCTTTAGAAGTGACCTTCATCTTTACTTGAGCAGTTAACGTATAGATTAGAAGCTAGGATATAACCATGACGGATTTTCAGGGTTTAAGTTTCAATGAGGATGTGGTAGCAGCTATCCTCTCGATCCTTCCCTTCTTGGGGAACAATGAAGCACACCAATGTACAGTTTGAGAGAGGATTTGGAATCTCTCTCCAATATAAATAAAAGTCAACTAAAAATAGCCCTTCATGGGGCAATAATAACAGAATATTTGCATGCGAACATTGCCCCAAACGGTCTGCTGGCCACAAATGCACCACATATTTTCCTAGAAAATATGATGTTTCGGTTTAAATGGTCCCAAATAGCATTAAAATGTACCCAGGACTAGCTTTTGCAAATCGATTAATCAATCAATCAAGAATTTGTAAAGTGCGGCAAATCACCTGTGACGGTCTCAAGGTGCAGGAGTTGCTATCTGCTTCGTGGTAATCTCTTCATTCGAACAGCCAGGTCTTAAGTCCTTTCCTGAATTGCTGGAGTGATAAGGCAGTCCTGAGGTGAAGGGTAAGGTCGTTCCAAGCTTTGGCTGCCAAGTGTGAGAAGGATCGTCCTCCACTTTTGCTTCGGATCCTGGGGGTGACTGCGAGGAAGAGAGAGGCGGATCGTAGATGTCTGGTTGGTTGGTGGAATGTCATGCGTTTGTTGATGTAAGCTGGTCCCTCATTGTGTAGGGCTTTGTAAGCGTGGGTCAACATCTTGAACTGGCATCTCTTCTGGATTGGGAGCCAGTGTAGCTTCTTGATGTGGGATGTGATGTGGGTTCGTCTGGGGAGGTTGAGGATGAGTGTGGCTGCTGAGTTTTGTATTGTCTGTAGTCTCACAGGAGGCGTGCAGTGATTCCTACGTAGAGTGTGTTCCCATAGTCCAGCCTGCTGGTGACAAGGGCCTGCGTGACGGTCCTTCTGGTGTTGACTGGGAGCCACTTGAAGATCTTGCTGAGCATACGGAGGGTGTGGAAGCAGGCGAATGAGACTGCGTTTATCTGTTTTCTTCATAGATACCTTGCTGTCCAAGATGATGCCGAGGTTGGGGGCGTGGTCTGTCGGGGCGGGGAATGGACTGAGTTCAGCAGGCCACCATGCGTTGTTCCATGGACAGGTGTTGTTCCCAAAGATGAGGACTTCTGTCTTGTCCGTGTTGAGCTTGAGACAGTTGTCTTTATCCAGTCAGTGACGTTCATCATGCATTCGTGGAAGTTGGTTCTGGTGGTGGAGGGGTCTTCGGACGGTGAGAGGATGAGCCGGGTGTCTTCGGCGTAGGAGAGGATATTAAGTCCATGTGTTCTGACTGTGTTGGCCAGGGGAGTCATGTATGCATTGAAGAGGGTGGGGCTAAGGGATGATCCTTGGAGGACGCCACAGGTGATCTTCTTGAGTTCCGAGGTGAACGGTGGGAGACTGATTCTCTGGTTTCTTCTGGTGAGGTATGAGGCAATACTTTTGAGGGCGTCTCCCTGGATTCAGATGTGGTGGAGTCTGTTGATCAAGATGTGATGGGAGACGGTGTCAAAGGCGGCTGACAGATCTAGGAGAATGAGGGCTGCCATTTTGCCGTGGTCCAGGAGGTCCCTGATGTCATTGGTGGCTCAATTAGAGCTGCCTCGGTGCTGTGGTTGGCTCGGAATCCGGATTGAGAGGGGTCCAGGAGTTTGTTGTGTTACAGGTGTTCGGTGAGTTGCTGGTTAATTGCCTTCTCGAGAACCTTCGCTGTAAAGGGGAGCAGGGAGATGAGCCGGTAGTTCTTCGGTTCTGCTGAGTCGCTGGATCGTTTCTTCAGGAGAGTTCTCACTTCAGCATGTTTCTAGTCCTTAGGGAAGGAGTCCTAGGTGATGGAGGTGTTCAGGACTTTCTTGAGCTCGTCGCCAATCGTCTTGCTCTTGAGGTTGAAGATGTGGTGGGGACAGGTCTCTGTGGGAGCTCCGAGTACACCGACTTCATGATGGAGATTGGATGCTGTTATCGCAAAGATACAAGTGGCAGAGAATGCCCTTAAGAGTAGTATTCAAATAAGTCTATTCAAGTCCAAATTGGCAGAGATAAATGCTGAAATCTATGAGAGTAAATAATTTTTAACCCAACAAAAAAATCACATAAATTACCGACTGATTTGAAAAAATTTAGCCGAGAAAAGGTATATCCTCACATTAAGGAAGATTATGACTAGGGCTCCCGGTTTTATGGTATTTTTTTTTTTTACATTTCCGTCTGTATTTATTCATATTTATTTTTTGCTAATTTTATCTGTATTTATCCATATTTATTTTGGTCTTTGTGAAAAAATGAAGCGAAATTAGTATATTTCCACAAATATTTAACTGATAAATATGCACTCATGCTTGAATGCCTGCCAGGTTTCAAAGCTGTGAACACCCGCTGAAGTTATCAATGCACTTATATGAAAAGGATCACTGACAAAATATCGAAGGTAAAAAAATCGACCTACAAAAATATCGCAACAAAAATATCGATGTCAATAATATCGAAATCCTATCTACAACATGGTAAGTACAAAAATATCGAAAAAAACAATATCGATGTCAAAAATATCGTTATCAAAAATATCGTTTTTTTTTTGTTAAAAATAATATGCAAAATAAACTAAATAATACTTATAATTAAAATAAACATATTTAAAAATATTTTATAATTTTTAAAATTAATAAGTAACATATATAATTAAATAAAACATTAATTAAACATATACATATAATATATAATATCTCAAAACTTGCTCGCTCCTTCTGAACCACAATAGACCCACGAAGAGTGGCGCGCACGCCGGCGGAGCACACCGGCATACAGAATCCTTAGGAAAATATCTCTCGTAGCGCGCTCTCAGTCAAGAAGACGCTGTGCAAATCAAAGTCACCGCTGTTTATTCACAACGCGTTTCGCCTACCGAAAGGCTTGATCACGTGAAAAGTGCAACCAATGTCGGCAAATTAAGTAAGAGGGATGGTAAACACAATCAAGGGGACTTACACACAATAAAGTGGCAGACATCTTGGAGTGGTAAAAAGACCTCACAAATGTAATATGTGAATACGTTTCATATAAATTCTTTCGAACAAGGGGCAAGATAAACCAGTTAAACATTATACCAAAACAAATAATTGATATAAAACATACTTAATATATTGCATTACTCACAGAACAATGTTGCGCCTTAAAGGAAACTGGCATGTTAGAAATTGGCGGACATCTTATCAAGGTAAAATACCTCTCACTGTGGCAAGACCAGCAACATATTGCGGCTGAAACATGTAAAAGCCGTTGACAAGATATTATGCAAATGTTGTGAGCCCGATGACCCCCTTACAAACGTCCAAAAAAGGGAGTAACTGGATCGCGGACCGTGTCTACGAAAGTGACAATCGCTATGAAATAAGGCCAAAGGCCTGTGTCGGCAAGTGCCCAATCTCAAAAATAGCGACGTGTCCCTCTGGGTCAACATCCCCACCTGGTAATGCCCCAAAGTGTATCAGTGGGTAAAAAATTAATTCATCAGTGCGTTAAACTCTCACAATTGTCCATGAATGGTGTCCCCCATCCTCATCTCACCAATCGATGCCGTAGAGAATCAAAGTGCTCCAGTGCCCATAAGGAGTGAGAAAGGGTAGGCAGCCCGTGCTAGTGAATGCTGGTGGTTGGGCCCCTTCCTTTCCTCCTGGGAGTGAAAACAAAAGAAGAAAACGGTGATTAAAAACAAGGTTACTGAGACCTTTCAAGAAAGTATATTATGACATAAACGTCTAACAAGGTCTCACAATGGGTAACACATTGGGTGAGGAGAGGAATCATTAAAAACAAGGAAAGGATAGATATAATCTGCATCATGTGCCACAACAACACCACCCGAGTAACTCACAAGTGTGGAAGAAATCAGCCACACTTCACTGAGAATGAAGAATTGTAATGTGTCATTCTTTCAGGTGTATGGACAATTCTTCCTCCTGATTCAAACCCCCGGGAGTCTTGGTCTGGAAATCGATAATATACCTAGATTCCCTCTGCCTAAGATGTAAGACTCTGTTACCACCCCTGGGATTCTTGTCTATTTGTTCCAGGATGATGTAACTCATCTCTTTGGTATTGGAAAAGTGTTTCTCTCTAAAATGACGTGCCACAGGGTACTTGGGATCAAAATTGGTGATCGCTCTGCTATGTTCGAGAATGCGTTTCTTGGCCATGCAGGTGGTGCTGCCTATATACCATAGTTTGCAGGTGCATTCTATGGCATAGATCACACAAGTAGAACTGCATGTGAGAAATTGAGTAAGCTCCTTGCTCACCCCATTATAGCTCACCTGTCTATGAAATTTACTGTTGTTGCATGCTTTACAATGGCCGCATGGATAAAAACCTTTGAGACCTTGTAAGTTGTTCTCAGGATAGGTGGTAATGTCACCATGTATAAGCATATCTCTGATGTTTCTGCCCCTACGGTACGTTATGCTGGGTCTATCGGGGATACACCCTGAAATGACACTGTCAGTCTTCAAGATGTCCCAATTCTTGGTGACAATGCGTTTGATGTCCCTAGCATCAGAACTAAAGGTTAAAATCATTCTAGATGTATTATCATCTGTAGTTTCAGTCTTGGGTTTGTCAGTTATAGTGGATGTTCTCTCTACCCCCCTCGCTCTATTGAGTGCTTTCTTAAGCACCCAATTGGGATAGCCTCTCTCTTTGAAACGCTCTGCAATGATAGCACTTTCCGTCAGGTATCCTTCCTCTGTGTTGCAGTTCCTTTTTGCCCTCAGCAGTTCCCCATATGGAATACTCCATTTCAAGGTGTCGGGGTGACTGCTGAGGGCATGTAGGACGCTGTTGCCTGCAGTCATTTTTCTATGCAGAGTGGTATGCACCTTGTTATGTTTGACCGTAAGTTTGACATCCAGGTATTCTGCTTCAGTCCTACTCATGTTGCCACTCAATATAATGTTGCGATCATTCTCATTCAATTTCTTAATAAATTCTGTTGCCCCTTCCTCTGATCCTTTCCATACAATAAACAAATCATCGATGTAGCGAAGCCACAACGACACATGCCTAAAATCTTGTTGGAAAACCGATTGGACCAGATGCTCTCCTCCCAGTTTCCCAAGAACAAGTTGGCGAAACTGGGAGCAAAACATGAGCCCATGGCTGTACCAGTCACCTGTCTAAACAGAGTGCCATTGAACAGAAAAATATTGTTTGTCAGACAATACTCTATCATGTCCAACAGCATTTGAGTGTGTTCACGCAGCCTCAACGGTCTAGTTTCTAGATCGTGTTTGCATGCCTCCAAACCCTGTTGGTGATTAATGATAGTATAGAGGCTGTGTACATCCAAAGTAATAAAAAGGGAGTCTGCCTCCCATTCAAGGTCCTCTATCCTCATGAGAAAGTCCTTGGTGTCTCTAATGTAACTAACGAGATTAGTCACATACTCCCTCAGAAAATGATCTATGTACTTGGAGATATGCTCTGCCACACTCCCTCTGGATGAAACAATGGGCCTACCAGGAGGCCTGACTGGGTCTTTGTGTAGCTTCGGAAGAAGATAGAGAACCGGGAGTATCGGGTAATCTCTTTTGAGATAACCAAATTCTTCCCAGGTAAGTATGCCTTTCTCTCTCCAATTGGTGAGCAATTCCCAGACTGTGGTTATGCTGATGTTGTATCTCTCGATGTTAACAGGTTCGTAAAAACTCCTGTCCGCCAGTTGTCTGCCTGCTTCACTGATGTATTGCTCACGATCCAAGATGACAATGTTCCCCCCTTTGTCAGCCGGACGAATGACAATCTTGTCATTGTCCATAAGTGACTTAAGGGCCTGTCTTTGTGTGAGAGATTCGAGTCCCTGTGAACGTGCTGTCTGTTGTTTCTGTGTCTAGATTCATTAAGTGCTTTGCTGACACACTCGTGGAACGTGTCAATACTATCATGCGGTAGCATGGGCATGAAATTGGACTTGGGTTTAAAACTGGTGTTGGCTGATGCATTGGTAACTATATCGAGCTCCTCCAGTGTTTGTGTAGGTGTAATACCCTGATCCATATCACCATCTACCTGGGCCAATTCAAACATGGTATTGAGTGTCTCAATATCCCCTATGTTGAGATCGGAATCGCTGGTCCCGCTGGCCCCCCCTGTAACGCGTTGTGAATAAACAGCAGTGACTTTGATTTGCACAGCGTCTTCTTGACTGAGAGCGCGCTACGAGAGATATTTTCCTAAGGATAATATATAATATATATACTTACTTAATAATCAGTTTGATAATTATTTTAATAAATTATAAATTATTAAAAAATATTATAAATTACAAATACATCTATACACATAAAACAATAACAAATAAAAATTAAATAATTATGTATAACAAATTAAAAAAATTAAATTTACTTTTAATATTTTTAAAATTAATTATATACTATATTAACTAAAATAATACAAAAAATATTAAATAGCGTAGGGAATAAAACTACTATTACAACCCCCAAAAAACAACAGTAAGAAAAATGTTGGATACCGTAGGGGTAAAAATTACTATTCCCACTCCAGAGAGTGCAACAGTAGGGAAAGTGTTGGATAGCGTAGGGGTAAAAATTACTATTCCAACTCCAGAGAGTGCAACAGTAGGGAAAGTGTTGGATAGCGTAGGGGTAGAAATTACTATTCCCACTCCAGGGAGTGCAACAGTAGGGAAAGTGTTGGATAGCGTGAGGGTAAAAATTACTATTCCCACTCCAGTGAGTGCAACAGTAGGGAAAGTGTTGGATAGCGTAGGGGTAAAAATTACTATTCCCACTCCAGAGAGTGCAACAGTAGGGAAAGTGTTGGATAGCGTAGGGGTAAAAATTACTATTCCCACTCCAGAGAGTGCAACAGTAGGGAAAGTGTTGGATAGCGTAGGGGTAAAAATTACTATTCCAACTCCAGAGAGTGCAACAGTAGGGGAAGTGTTGGATAGCGTAGAAGTTACAAATAACATACTTATAAATAAATTAATTTTTTAAAATAATTAATGAATTATTAAATAACTCTAAACTATTTACCAATACCAATAAATAATTATTAAAAACATAATTACCAATAGAAAATTTATTAACAATAAATTAATAATAAATACCAATAAATAATAATTAATAAATATTAATTACTAAATAATAAATATTGAACAATAAAATATTTTTAATAACAAAAAACAAATTATTAAAACTTAATTACCAATTAACTAATATTAAACAATTAAATGCTTTTTTATACCAATAATAATAATAATTAAACATTAATTATCAATTGATAAATAATTCTTAATATATTAATTAAATGTATCAATAAATAATATTTAATTACCAATTAATGATAAAACAATAAATTAATTTTTAGAACCAGAAAATTGTAATTTACAAAAATTACCTATTAATAATTAATATCCAATAAATTAATTATCAATACCCAAAAATAAATGTAATAATTACTTAATTAGATTTCAATTACTTCCAAAAGTATTCCCCTATAAATGCACAACACACTCCAATGATAAAATAATACACTTAACATTATGATCAATTAATCAATTAATAAAAATTAATAACTAATTAATAATAGTTAATTAACAATTAATAATAATTGATTACCAATTATCAATTAATTAACAATAATATAATTGTCAATACCAATTAATTAAAAAAATTATAAGTTAATTACATTTAAATTCCATGATGATCAATTAATCAATTAATAAAAATTAATCACCAATTAATAAAATTAATTGCCAATTATTAATTAATTAACAATTATATAATTATCAATAACAATTAATTAAAATAAATTATAACTTAATTACAATTAAATTACTTCCCACCCTATTCCCCTATAAACCCACAACCCGCTACAGAACTTAAACGCAAAAAATAATTAAAATTAATTTATAATTCCTAAAAATTAATAATTAATTTAGTATAATTAAATTACTTCCCACCCTATTCCCCTATAAACCCACAACCCGCTATAGTACAAAAAAAAAAAATTAACTTAATTTTTTTTTATTAACATATAAAAATTGTATACATATATTTTTAAACAAGTAGAACACTTAACAAAAACACATATAACACATACATATTAAAAACATAACAAAATACATAACAATAATACAAATATCGATATTAGTAACATCGATATTAAAAAATTCGATATTACTTACCTTAGGGTCGATATTCTGTCCATCGATATTCTGTCCCTTCGATATTCTGTCCCTTCGATATTTTAACTTCGATATTATTGTATATCGATATATTATTTTCGATATTTTGACTGCTCACCATATGAAAACATGCAAATTTCAGTATCAGCCTTGTGTATATCTACTGCTGTTAAAGCCTCTTTACTAAAATCCCTTTATTTTTTTAACCCCCTTTCCTATCAACCCACACAGCTACTGGCTTGGCAGTCATGACAGACAGAATTTAGAAACACTAAAAAAAAAAACAATTTCCTTTTTTATCCACATTTAAAAATAAAAACTGACACGAAAATAAATGTTTTCTGTCTGTATTTATCTGTAAAAATCAGTAAAAACGGAAAACAGGGAGTCCTAATTATGACACCAATACATCCCTTCAGCTCCGGTAAGAGACCACATACCAGAAAAAGAAAAGGATAATATATGGAGTCATGTCAAGCACAGAAGAATTGAGCAGTGAAGATGAAATGAGAGTACTTCCAAGATTTTATGGATATAATATGTGACCCTACGCTTTTCAACAGCATCTTCAGATGTGGCCTCCACAAGTGCCCTTTTTCACACCTCGAGCCATGTGACCTTTTGCACCACATTTTCTAGGCAGAGGGAGGGGCAAAGGAAGAGGAAAGCAAAGAGGAAAGGGACCACATGTCCAGTGGGAGCGAGGGTACCACAAATGGTGACTGGAAAGTTCTGGAATCTGCGTGGATTCACATGGTAGTAAATTTTTGGATCCACGCAGTTTGCAGAACTTTCCATCACAGAAATGTGAGGAAAATGTGTTTTTTTTTTTAACAAAGTTGGAGGTGTGCAAGGGATTCTGGGTAACAGAACCTGGTGAGAGCCAGACAAATCACCCCATCCTGGATTCCCCTGAGTGTCTAGTTTTCAAAAATGTATAGGTTTGCTAGGTTTCCCTAGGTGCCGGCAGAGCTAGGGTTCAAAATCTACAGCGAGGCACTTTGCAAAAAAAGGGTCAGTTTTCAATGTGAAAATGTGGTGTGTCCACGTTGCATTTTGGGCCGTTTCCTATCAGGGGCACTAGGCCTACCCACACAAGTGAGGTACCATTTTTCTTGGAAGACTTTGGGGAATGCGGGGTGGGTGGAATTTTGTGGATCCACACAGATTCCAGAACTTTCCACCACAGAAATGTGAGGAAAATGTGTTTTTTTTTAACTAAGTTTGAGGTTTGCAAGGGATTCTGGGTAACAGAACCTGGTGAGAGGCACACAAGTCACCCCATCCTGGATTCCCCTGGGTGTCTAGTTTTCAAAACTGTACAGGTTTGCTAGGTTTCCCTTTGTGCCGGCTGCGCTAGGGCCCAAAATCCACAAGTAGGCACATTGCTAAAGACAAGTCCGTGCCTCGTGGGCTTTCTGCCGCCCTAGGTGGTGAATCGGGGGGGGGGAGGGGGAGATTTGCCCCGATATACCCCCAAGGGGGGCAGAAAGACTGTGGCTATTTGTTTGGGGGGTGGGGGCATTAGTAAGCCCATTCTGGGCAGCCCCCACTCCCACGCATAAAAAAGCCAGCGTTATCACTGGCGCCTAGTGGGCTTTCTGACGCCCCCTGGGGGGCAGATCAGGGGCTACTGCCCCATCTATCTCCCGGGGGTGCAGAAAGACTGTGGCAAGTTTTGTTTGGGGTGGGGGCATTGGCATGCCCATTCTGGGCAGCCCCACCCCACGTATATAAAAAAAAAAAAATCCCTGGTCCCTTGTGGGCTTTCTGCCCCCATCTGCCTCCTGTGGGGGGGGGGGGCAGAAAGTCTGTGGCATTTTTTTTGGGGGGGGGAGGGGGCATTGGCATGCCCATTCTAGGCATTCCCCACCCCAAACTTTGAGGGAATTAAATCCCTGGTACCTAGGGGGCTAGATAAGGGGCTATTGTCCCATATGCCTCCTGGGGGGGGGGGGGCAGAAAGACTGTGGCATTTTTTTGGGAGGGGGTGGGGGCATTGGCATGCCAATTCTGGGCAGCCCCCACCCCTAAGTATATAAAAAAAATCCCTGGTGCCTTGTGGCCTTTCTGCCCCCCCCGGGGGGCAGATCAGGGGCTATTGCCCCCATCTGCCTCCTGGGGGGGGGGCAGAAAGACTGTGGCATTTTTTTGGGAGGGGGTGGGGGCATTGGCATGCCCATTCTTGGCAGCCCCCGCCCCGAACTTTGGGGGAAAAAAATCCCTGGTGCCTAGTGGGCTTTCTGGCCCCCCCGGTGCCCGGTGGGGCAGATAAGGGGCAATTGCCCCATCTGCCTCCCAGGGGGGGCAGAGAGACTTTAGCTTTTTTTTTTGGGTGGGGGCATTAGCATGCCCATTCTGGGCAGCCCCCACCCTTACGTGTATATATAAAATAAAAAAATCCATGGGGCCTAGTGGGCTTTCTGCCCACCTCCGGGGCAGATCAGGGACTATTGCCCCCATCTGCCTTCTGGGGGGGCAGAAAGTCTTATGCCTTCTTTGGGGGGGTAGGGTGGGACCATTGGCATGCCCATTCTGGGCATTCCCCACCCCGAACTTTGAGGGAGTTAAATCCCTGGTACCGAGGGGGCTAGATAAGGCGCTATTGTCCCATATGCCTCCGGGGGGGGGGCAGGAAAACTGTAGTATTTTTGGAGGGGAATGGGGGCATTGGCATGCCAATTCTGAGCAGCCCCCACCCCTAAGTATATAAAAAAAAATCCCTGGTGCCTTGTGGCCTTTCTGCCCCCCTCCCAGGGGGCAGATCAGGGGCTACTGCCCCCTGGGAGGGGCAGAAAGACTGTGGCATTTTTTGGGGAGGGGGTGGGGGCATTGGCATGCCCATTCTGGGCAGCCCCCGCCCCGAACTTTGGGGAAAATAAATCCCTGGTGCCTAGTGGGCTTTCTGCCCCCCCCCGGGGGCAGATAAGGGGCAATTGCCCCATCTGCCTCCCAGGGGGGGCAGAAAGACTTTAGTTTTTTTTTTTTGGGGTGGGGTCATTGGCATGCCCATTCTGGGCAGCCCCCACCCTTCGTATATATAAAATAAAAAAATCCATGGGGCCTAGTGGGCTTTCCGCCCCCCCCGGGGGCAGATCAGGGGCTATTGCCCCCATCTGCCTCCTGGGGGGGCAGAAAGTCTTATGCCTTCTTTGTGGGGGTAGGGTGGGACCATTGGCATGCCCATTCTGGGCCACCCCCACCCCATGCATATAAAAACGAATCACTGGCGCCTAGGGTGCTTTCTGCCCCCCCCCCGGGGGGGGCAGAAAGGCTGTCTGGCAAAATTGTATGTGGGGGAGCAAAGGCCCTTGCCGTTCCCCCCTCCCTGGTGGCTAGTGGGTGGATCCCTGCTTGGGGATCGCCCTCCTGGGGCGATCCCCAAGCAGGGATCCACTAGGGAAGGGTACCATTGGAAAGGGGAGATACTCTCCTTTCCAACAATACCTCTCCCATGTTTTTCGGTGCTTGGGGGGCTGAGATAGCCCCACAAGCACCGAAACTGTGAAACAAACTAAGTTTCAGTTTCGTTTTCATTGTAATGACGTCAGCGCGCCATGCGCGCGATCGTCATTACAATGAAAACCCAATCCATGCTTTGGGAGGTTGGGGAAGCTCTTCCCCACCTCCCAAAGCAAAAAAAAATGGGAAATCCCTCTGCTGTTTACAGTAGAGGGATTTTTTTAAAGTGTGCTGGTGACGGAATGGTTCCGTCATGAGCATACTTGCACTTATGCTCATGACGGAATCCTTCCGTCATGAGCATGGAAGGGGTTAATAAAGGACTAGGCTTTGTCCCTACACTAAATGAAGACTTCTTTAGACTGAATGGTGAACTGTCTAATTTTTTCAGGAAGATAAGATTGCAAGCTTTCTTTAAAGATAAACCAATGGAAATGGAGAACATGAACACAGGTTTGAGGAACCCCTCAACCTTTCTCCGTCCAGCTGCAGCTATACCTAACGAAATTTTAATCTTTGAAGCTGCTGTACTGAATGATATTAATTTGCAGATGATCAGACCATCAAACTCGTAGATAAGGGTGGTGCCATTATTATTTAATCAACATGAGCATACAGACAAGAATGTTTATGACAGCTCAGTGATACAAGATACTACTAGATCATTTAGGAAGATCCTTCAGCGTGCCTGAGCCAACGGATTTGTTATGGTCAATGAAGCAGAAATACTCGGATGGATGGGTAGCTCGAAATGAGGCAGACTTCCTGAAGATCCCTTATTTCTACACCCTTCCTAAGATACACAAAGGAGTGACAACTCCACCTGGTAGATTGATTGCTGTGTGCTAGAACCACTGTCAAAATTCTGCGATCATGTGTTGAGACCCATTGTGGAAAATGCCCCCCACATTCCAGAAGAATGCAAAACATGTATTAAACCTATTGAGGAAATCAATCAACCAGTCATTTTCATATTGGAGTGTGCAACACTGGCCCTTAAAGAAAACATTTTGTCAATTTGAGGACACCTTGTATTTATTTACAGGTCCAGTGTACTTCGATGGGGAGTACTTTTGCCCTTAGACTGGCCTGTTTATATATGTACCACTTTGAGAAAACTAAGATCCTCGTTGAATCGAACCCTTTCAAAGAAAGTGTCCGCCTGTGTCGCCATTTCATAGACAACATTTTGACTATATGGAAGGGAGATAGGGCCCATTCAGAAGCATTTTTCTATTGAACTAATAATATTAATCCCTTTTTGAGATTCACTCAAATAATCTCAGATTTAAAAAAAAGCGTTTCCAGATTTATCCATCAAACTAAGGAATGTGTTCCTGGAAACACAAACATATAACAAGGAAACTGACAGGAACACCCTACTCCTATTCGGTAGTCATCATCCACTAGCACTGAGGTCAAACGTCTGTTTGCCCAGTTCTTAAGGATTCTCAGGAATTACAGCCAGTTATAGGATTATGATAGACCAGCAAAAAACCTATCTGCCAAACTACGTTCCGGGGATTACCCCAATAAGATCATCCAAAAAGCATACAAAAGAAGCAGGAATAACAACAGGGAGGCACTGCTAGACGTCAAACCAAAGAAGGACCAACCAGCATTAACATAGGTGACTACCTTTACGCCATTATTAAATGAAATTAGGAAAATCATAAATAAAGATGAAATATTCTCAACATTGGGGAATAATGACTGGAGAAACCATTGTAATATGTAGGCATGACCACAAAAACAGTCCGTACTTGTATAAATGAACATAGAAGCACTATCCCTTGTTGGAGGGCGACAACTAAAATGACTACCCACTTTTTAAACACACATATATCCCTGATGAACTGAAATGAGTCGTACTGGAAGTAGTAGAAGACAGGGCAGACTTACAAAAAATATTATTTGAGGGAGAACAAAGATGGATATTTAAATTAGAGACACATGTATCAGGATTAAATGATGGCATCCCATGGCCCATGCTTATGAGACACTCATTTCATGAATAGCCAGACTGAGAGTCTATGATATCAGGATGGTGGTTGGTGAAGTATAATAGAAGACGAAGTATGGAAATTCTACTCCTGAACCTTTCGTAGGAATAACATCCAAACTTCATCCATAAATTGACTTTTCTACAAATATACTGATATGAGCCACATCTACTGATCAGGTTGAATGATTACGCCAAAGATGTCTCTGTACATATGGCATACTCCCTACACACAAAAAGATCACACAAACATTAATTCTAACTTAAGAACAACACAATGAAAGGTAGATACATGAATTAAAAGCACTACCTTGAATAGATCCAAACTGCATTTATTAACATTGATCCTCCTGGAAAGAAAGCAATTCAACAAATATGGTGACCAAAGTGCTGCTAATCCCTTACATGGATTGAGAGAGTTGCAAATCATAAACAAGAAACCTTGAGGAGTGGGTGACACACATTCTGAGGAAAATGTAAACTTAAGCCTTCCTTATAAACATAAATAAAACGATTTTTTAACAAAATAAGTAATATTTCTAAACTGAATAATTGAAAATTGTTTATATGATCCATCTATGAATTCTGTCCAATACCCACACCTAAGATGGTGCCATACATATGCCGGCGTATGTGCTCCCATCACACCGAAGCACGCACAATCAAGAAGTCTGACCGAGGGTATATTTCTCGATGTCTCAACCAAACAACATATGTTCGGGTTGGTGATGCATGAGTAGGCATGCCACATAGACGACTGGAAGGAGAAGTTAGTGCAATGAATATGCTAAGCTAAAGGGGGACTGCATTGCTATCCCTTAGCCTGGTATGATATTCTCTCCATGAGCCACGTTTTCCAGGTTTAAGCCCAGTTAGTCGAAGGTCTCGCAGTCCCAAGGGGCCCTTCTTCCATAGGATTAGGGTATGCCTTCACATGGGAAAAAGCCCTGTGCATGATAATTGAGCAACTTACCTTTGTCACATTTTTGACAAATTGAAATGATTGTAGCTGCATGTCAATAAATCGCATTATAAAAATTGTTTGCAAGACTTAAACAGAAGTTATGATTTTAAATACTAATGAGATTTGTCAGAGGTTGCCTCAGCACATTCCTCACTATGCATGTGAGACCTATGCATGAAATACAAATGTGATGCACTAGGTACAGTTTGAACTTTAGTAAATCTATTAAAATTATGGAAAAACGCTGGGAGAAATATACATGAATCATTGAATAGAGGGTAACTGCTTTTAGAGGAGGTGGACATTTTTATTTCATCATTACCACAAAATATAACCAGATGCTTTCACAAATTGTTGGGACATGTTTATAAACAGAGCATATGCACGCATGTATATTCTCTTCTTTTATATAGGTCATCAGAGAAGGAATACAGAGCATATCCAGAACTGGGGTGGCCTTTCAGGTACACGTATCGTATTGCACACATTGCTATGTTAATGGTAGTGTCACTGTAAGTACCCCACATAAATTAAACAGAACGGGTGGGAAAAAAGAGAAGAAGCCGGCGGGTATCAACCACTTAGTCGTGGGGAAGGAAGCAAATCCTTTTTGTTATATAACCCTCACACACTCTAGTAGTTTCATGCTTCATCATCGGGTTCACCCTGACTCCTAAAGGTCAGGGTGGGCTCGACCGTATTTCAGGGAGCGCTTAAAAGAATATGGCCAGGGGGTTTAAAGATTAAAACTCCTCCTGCGGATCCAGGTATCCCTTTATTAGTGGAACCGTAGGGGATATTAAAATTAAAAAAAGTAAATGTGGGTCGTTAGGGGGTAATGGTCCTATGACCCTAGTGCCAACATGTTTCAGTCCGTAAAAATAGTGGCCCAATCGGGTCCTGGACTTTCTTCAGGACAAAAAGTATTGTCCTCCCTGGTTAGAACTTAACAGGAATCATCCTATATTTATGTTTGCAAGGGGCAGATAGCTGCTCCTATGCGAAAAAACGGAGAACAGATTCCTTATCTTTTCTCCTGTTGCATAAGTGTTTTACTCCATCTGTAAGAAACACATTAGAGGAAATTGATATTAACATTCAATTTGCCCATCTGTGACATGCTCTTAACACCCATATTTGCCATTCAGGAGGGGTGTGTAGGAGCTGCCATTTTCCATACCTATTGGATATGTAACCGTGACTCATGAAATTTTCTTGAGTAAAACATTTATCATATAAAGTGGCGGTTACTCGCATACTGCCACTAATCCCAAACAAGTAGTAGTGTGATTACTCATACTGTGTCTTAGCACCACACACTTAACCATCCATACCACTCACTACACATATACTGCCTCACATATGAATGTTAAGTCTTTGTTTGTGTTGTAATCATCCCCTTACCCCAATTTGGAGGAATTCGATCATCACAAGAGATCGCAGCACTGCGGGGGGTAGCCCTGTAGTCAGACTCTGAAAAAACGGGTCCGACGAAGGGGACAGGAAAAAGGAAAAGGGGAACAGAAGAAAGAAACCACTCGTAGTGTTAGAGGTGGAGTCGTTGTAGCTGAGCGCAGACGTACCTTAGTAGTAGTGATTTCATAATCGATTCTTCCATGCATTTACTACATCAAGGGTCCTGCCCCGCTGTCATGCCTATTTGGTCTGCGTCTCTGGGCTTTCGCACGGTAGAGTGTTGGAGCCCGGTATGTATCCAGTTCTCTGAAAGCTGTGCCGGGTGGACGAGGAGCATAACCACGTCCCCGGCGGCGCGTCGTAATGACATATAACGTTGTCCGTGAACTACAAAAAGTCTTAAGAATCATGGGATTAGTAGTCTACGAACATATTTTGGGTCCAGAGGGCTGGTATTACTCTGTTGGGTATCTAAAGTTAAATAAAACCGTTAAGCAATGTTTGATGGCGTGAGGACTAGGAAATGTCAACTTTCGTTGCCGATCTTGCTACAAAGTTAATTTGAGCCGTTTGGGCAGTGTTGGATGACCAATGGTCCCGCATGTAGGGATATTAAAAGCTGACCTCATGGAGTGTACCATAAGTGTCAGTATTCCCAAAGGTCAGGATATAGGAAGGGAACCCCAGTAGGCTGGTGGAGATCGTGGTAACCAACCGTTCGGTGAGTTTGGACTTTGCCTTATTTGTTTGTCAAAAGGTGGGAACAAAACATGCTCATGGAGACCCACCAGAACCACTCCTTCAGGGAACCATATTGTCTTCTAAACATGAGGTCCCTGACTTATGTTATGCTTAGTGAGGTCCAAAGGTATATCTACATACAGGATTCTATACTGTCTGTTCATCCATGAGGTAGGGTACGATAGGAGCTCATGGTATAATGTGATTCGAGAGACTGTTCAAGTCATCTATAGTTAAGTTGATTCCAAGGAATGGAATCGTTCAGTCCATTCACATGAGTCTTCAATCTATAGACCCAACGTTGCTCTCTTTCAAGTAGTCTCCTTGCCACATTCGCGCATCCCTTGACCTGTTCTATGATGGTCCGCTACAAATCTAGGTCCGTATGTCCCTTCTCAAGATAATGGGCTGTCAGTTTCGTAGCTGTGATGGAGCGTCTGATAGTGCTCCGGTGCTCACTTATTCGCACCTTGGCCTTTCTGGTAGTCATACCAACGTACCCAAGTCTGCATGGGCACGTAATCAGGTATACTACGTTGTCTGTATTGCAATTCGTGTGGTTACGTTGCTCCCAGGGGTATCCAAGGCCCAGTTCTATTTGTTTGGTATGTGTGGTGAAAGGACATACTAGACACGAACCACAGGGGTAATGGCCTTTGACTGGAGGTTGGTTCCACAAGGTCAGTTGTTTGTTGTGCTTGGGTTTGTAAACGTCTGTGTGAACCAACGTGTTTCTCAAGCTCTTATTACGTTTAAAAGAAAACATTGGTTTTGCAAATGTGAGTTGATTAGAGGTCTAGATAGACCATTTGTTATTTATGATCTTCTTTATGGCGTTGGAAGAGGAGTTATATTTGGTGACACATATGAGTGATTTTACTTCAGTTTTTGTATTTGTCTCTAGTAGGGCAGATCTCGGGGTGTTGCGAGATCTTTTGCGAGCCTGGTCTATGACCTTCCTAGGATAAGCTTTCTGTTGTAGTTTCCGGGTTAGCTTTTCGGCCGCTTGTTATAGCTGTCGAGGTTGGAGCAGTTTCTCCGGATCCTTAAGTATTGTTCAATGGGTAGATTCTCCCGTAGTGACCGTGGATGGGCACTTTCGAAATGTAGTAGACTGTTCCTATCAGTTGGTTTGGTGTACAGTGTACTTTCCAGTCTTCCACCTCTCGCTACGATGTTGACATCCAAGAATGACACTGTTTAGTTATGAGCTGACATTGTAAACCGTAGAAAAGCGTTCAACAGGTTAATCCATCTTGTGAGTTCTTTTGTGCATCCCTCATCACCTCTCCAGATGATGAGGATATCGTCTATGTACCTGAACCATCTACATATCTTGTCTGAATATGGGTTGTTGGACCAGATGTGTTCATCCTCAAAGTTACTCATGTATAGACATGCTATACTGGGAGCAAACGTACTGCCCATGGAAGTCCCATGGACCTGTAGAAACAGTTGGTCTTCATATTTGAAGAAGTTCTCCGTGAGAGCCAGGTGCATCAAGGTCATGATCCACTTAATTGGTGCTTCCCATGGCCAATCCTGAGTCTGTAGTATGTCTTCAATCACTCGGAGGCTCTCCTCTTGAGGAATACTGGTATACAGTGCCTCCATATCCAGGCATATCATGGTGTTCTCTTCGGGGTCATATTCCAACTCGGTGAGTAGGTTCAGCAAGTGCTTAGTGTCCCTGACATAGGATTTTATCTTCACGACCAGGGGTCTCAGGAACCAGTCAGTGTACTTCGACAAAGGCTCTAGCACTGACCCGATCCCTGACATGATAGGTCTTCCCAGGGGAGGGATCCTGCCCTTATGGATTTTGGGAATGGTGTAAAACAGGGGAGTCCTTGGCTCTTCAGTGACGAGGAAATCTCTCTCATTTTTGGTGATCCAGTTGTTCTCCCAGGCTTTCTGGGTCAGCGATGTAATGGTCTTTTGGAGACGCGTAGTGGGGTCTCTCTGTATCTTCTTGTAGTGTCTCTCGTCCGCGAGAAGGGTGAGGCAGGCTCCTCTGTAGGTATTGGTATCTTGAATAACTGTGGCTCCACCTTTGTCGGCAGGCTTGATCACAATGTTGTCCCTGGCACTTAGAGATTTCAATGCCTCTCGTTCTTTTTGCTCAAGTTGTTAAATGCATCCCTTCTGGGTTGAAGTTGCTCTACCTCCTTTGTGACCGCTTCTTCAAATGCCATCACCTCTGGGGGCATCATAGAAGTTGGGGGACAAAATGTAGATTTAGGGCTGAGTGGTGTGTGGCTGTGTCCTTCTGTTGTTCTTCTTTACCCTCAAAAAATGTCTTCACCCTTATTTTTCTAAAGAACTCACTGAGTTCACACCTAATCTGAAATTTGTCAATCAGAGTGGTGGGGACGAATCCAAGTCCCTTGTTTAGGACCATCAGTTCTTCCTGGGTGAGGGTCTCATTTGTGAGGTTAACTACCAGACCTACATCGAGCTCGGGCCCGGCTGTTGATCTCTTGTCTGGCTCCTCGTATTCATGCCTCTTCGGTCGTCCTCCCACTGGACTCTTCTGTTGCCTCTTCTGCCACGTTTTCCTCTCCTCCCTCCTTGTCCTAAAAAATATTGTTGGTTAGGATTAGGTTGGAAGTATGGTACAGACTGATATTGGGGGGGGGCCTTGGAACGGTTGTTGGCCGAATGTGTTGGGCCATGTGTACATTTGTGGTGGGGGTATGATTGTTTGAAACCCCCTCTTCGCTGTCGTCTGGGTTTGCTTTCCAACTCCTGGACAAGTCGTCACTAGACCAGTCATCCTGCTCAGATTCTGATGTACCAGAGTCACCCCTGTTGGATGATCCAGTGTCTGTATCTTGTTGTTTACTATAGTCATCCCTGATATAGGGGTAGACCTTCTCATGAGAGAATTTTCTCAAATCTTTTTGCAGTTTATTAATCTTACTCTGCATAAGGTACTCCTTGTGCTCGCTGATCTCTTTATCAACCTCTTCCAACTTCTTTTTGTAGAGGGTTATTTTGATCTCTGTGATCAGTGCGTCCTCACTTGTTTTGATCCTGACAAGTAGTGCCTCAGAGAGGCGTTTAGCAGTGTTAATTATCAGGATCAACCAGTCGCGTGTACAACGCCACGCAATCAGTGACCATTCCTTTTTGAATAGCGGGTCATCCAAGAAAATTCTTGATCATTAGTGACTAATAATCCTGTCGGTGCTGCATTACCCCGTAAGTATTCAGTCATTATTGCCCCATGTAATAGGATCTTCATTTGACTCCTCTTCAATTCCTTCAGCTCATCGCAATTTTGGGCTTGGTTCAGGCTCTGGTTGATGATCGTATCTGGCAGTAATTATGGTGCTGCTAGAATGGCAGACGCTATCTCGTCGGAGTAGCCAATGCCTAAGAATTCTGTCATTGTGGATATGGTTTCTCAAAATAATGCAGGCAGTAAAGTGGGTGTAGGAAGGCAGTGGATGAAAGGGCACGTGGTGGGGAGGACACGGGTAAGACACTCTTTTTATATTCTTATATGTTATTTTATTGGAAATTATCCAAAATCCCTAGAGCTGTGCGCTGCTCTAACACTTATAAACTATAGCTACAAAGAGAAGGAACTTCTCCAGAGCCAGAAGGGCGGAGAGAGGTTCCTGGTGGGGATACGTCCTCCCGAAATTAAGTGTCACTGTAAGTACCCCACATAAATTAAACAGAACAAGCCCGCCGGGTATCAACCACTTAGTCGTGGGGAAGGAAGCAAATCCTTTTTGTTATATAACCCTCTCACACTCTAGTAGTGTCATGCTTCATCATCGGGTTCACCCTGACTCCTAAAGGTCAGGGCGGGCTCGACCGTATTTCAGGGAGCGCTTAAAAGAATATGGCCAGGGGGTTTAAAGATTAAAACTCCTCCTGCGGATCCAGGTATCCCTTTATTAGTGAAACCGTAGGGGATATTAAAATTAAAAAAAGTAAATGTGGGTCGTTAGGGGGTAATGGTCCTATGACCCTAGTGCCAACATGTTTCAGTCCGTAAAAATAGTGGCCCAATCGGGTCCTGGACTTTCCCCTTCGTCTGACCCGTTTTTTCAGAGTCTGACTACAGGGCTGTCCCCCGCAGTGCTGCGATCTCTTGTGATGATCGAATTGCTCCAAATTGGGGTAAGGGGGTGATTACAACACAAACAAAGACTTAACATTCATATGTGAGGCAGTATGTGTGTAGTGAGTGGTATGGATGGTTAAGTGTGTGGTGCTAAGACACAGTATGAGTAGTCACACTACTACTTGTTTGGGATTAGTGGCAGTATGCGAGTAACATCGCCACTTTATATGATAAATGTTTTACTCAAGAAAATTTCATGAGTCACTGTTACATATCCAAAAGGTATGGAAAATGGCAGCTCCTACACACCCCTCCTGAATGGCAAGTATGGGTGTTAAGAGCATGTCACGGATGGGCAAATTGAATGTTAATATCAATTTCCTCTAATGTTTTTCTTACAGATGGAGTAAAACACTTATGCAGCAGGAGAAAAGATAAGGTATCTGTTCCCTGTTTTTAGGTCGAGCCTAGAGCAGCGCATGCGCTGCTTGCGAGACTTTTAGTAAGGGGGTTTGGAAAGCTGACCAGACACTCGTGCGTCATGGCCTTTTTCGTGCGGTTACGTGCGCAGGGCCGACATCTGTTTCCCATTATCGTGCCCAGACGCGTGCGCGATAATTGGAAACTCATGCCGGCCGTGCGGGGAAAAGGCCATGACGCACGAGCGTCTGGTCAGCTTTTTTTTGACTGGTGGCTGCCCGCCGTTGAAATGTCCTGCGCAAATCCGTGCAGTTTGAAAGGTGAATGTTCGCAGTCACTAGGGGCTGCTGCAGCATCTGGCGCAAGCTCCAGGATTTATTCGACTGTCTAGCAGGTGTGTTTGTAAACGGGTCGAGGGTGATGAACGTCCATCTCTTTCTGGCGCCCTTCTCTTCGTAGGCGGTGGTAGCCCTGTGCATACAACAGCACTCGTCTTCGTGAGACTGCTGAGAAATGTTGAGTTGTGTAAAGTCTTCACCAGGCGGCCCTTCCTCGAGGGTCTGCATCCCGGGCCCCCTGCATGCCCGGGCAAGAGAAGGGTCACGTTACAAAGGCACTCGGGCTCGCTTCGGGAATTTACTGTGAATTCGGCGGAGTTGGTGGCCTCAGGGAAACCTGCTGCAGAAAGTGAAATGTTTCTGTGTTGGAGGAAGACGCCGCAGGGACATTTTTTTTTCTGCTGCTGAAATGTTGCAGTGTAAACATTGGAGTCGGAGTTCATATTAATGTTCACTGTGGTGGTGGTAATATGGTTACTCTCAGAGCTGAGAGGATGTGGTCTGACGGCTAGAGCTGCCGACTTTGGTGCTGGAAACCAAGGTTCGAGCCTCGAGGTCGCGTCCACATCCTGTGATTCTGGGCAAACCACTTAATCTCCCCGTGCCTACCAAAAAAAAATAAAAAAAAATTAATTGTGTCCTTGTGTAGTAACCGGTGCTCATGTAAAGCGCTCCAATACCTTCGGGTCGAGTTCGCGCTATATAAATCTGCAAAAAAGCTGGAATAAAAAAATGGCAGCAAGGAGAGACGGGACAGTGAATCTGTCGTGGCTTATTTAGTTGGTCACACAGAGGCAGAATTTTAAAATATCTTACAGAAAAAAGCCATCTGCAGCAGAGATGTTGTGTGTCCAACAATTGTGAGGGGATATCCCCTGAGTAGTTTCCTGGTTTCCGCATTAGACATTTTTCGTGTTTGTCAGTTAGCTGTCATGTGCAGAAACGAAAAAGACAATATGTTTGGAAGGAAATACCTGAGAGGATAACCTCCCTTTTGAGATTTCTAAAATTGGTGATGTTTCTCGGATATTATATTGCCTTTGCTCGTTTATGGTAGACTCAGATGTATTGATTGACAGAATAAATTACAAGTTCCTGAGAATGTCTAGTAGTCTGCTGCGGTTAACCGGTCATTATAAACTTTTTCTTTACCGGCTGCTGGTATAAAAAAAGCTTAAGGCTCCATGTTCTGTGGTTAGATGATGGGAAAAAATAAACCACAAATCTTCCAGCTTTGGGGGAAATAAAAACATGCATGGCCTTATGACATAGATCGTACTTTGGACGTGGCCCATGTTTGCACTGCTTGACTGTACTGAAGGCGGCCGCAGAGGGCCAACAGAAGAAGAAGGCAGGAATCGCCTGCCTCCAGGAGGCAGAGGGAGCGGTCCACAAAGGAAGGAGGCTGGTTTACGAAGAGTACTCGGAGCTGTTCGCTCCTAAGGACGCAGGTTCGATCCTGACCCCTTCCTCTTATGATCGTTTCAAGTAAATATGTGAAACATGTCAGAGCGCCTCCTAGTGAGATGTTTTGCCTTCTTAGGTGTCAGTGAAGCCATCGCAACAAATGCTCCCTCCTCCCCGCCCTAGTACGGTACATTTGGAAAATCAATTGACGTGTACCTCAAGGGAGAGGTGCGGGAATATTAGTGACTTATTTTGTAGGTGCTGCTTCATGACACGCTTCTTGAGTGTATAAGCGCTGTAAATAATAGGTCTAATTATGCGGCGCTGTTGCAGCGAGCACAACACCTCTCATAACCCCCTTAATAAAAGGCAATAAAGCCATTCACCCTAATGGGAATACCCCTGCTTGTAATTCTAACATTTGAGTACTTATCACAGTACCTGCAAGCCTCACTAAATAAAGCATCATTCTTGCAGGGACCTCAGTTGGAATCTGAAACGCCTTTTGAACGTTCTAAGATGAATATCATGTACTTCTCTTCTGTGTAATATTAATGCAGAGTTTCCTGGGTGGTTTGGTGGCATCGTTCTGTTCACTGTAGAAACCATATCATTACAAGTTTCAGAAAGCAAAACACATCTTTGCGGGCAGTAGTTTAACTTCATGTTGTCGCGATTAACTCTACAAAGTATATTCCGCATGTTTTGTACATGAGAAGGTGATTGTGCTGTTGGTGCACATTACACGAGCCTTAAATGAAAACCTGTGATATAGATATGGAAGTCACTGTGGCTACTTTTGAATTCAGTTAAAGAATCAAGTAAAGAAACATAAATAACACCTCCAAAATCCTACTGGTTTAACAGCTGGATGGGGAATGTTTGTTTCCTCAAGGTCGTTCACCCTCTTCTGCGATCTTAAGGTCAGACCCGTAGGGAGTCCTCCCAAAACATTCTAGAAAGGCATTGACTCGTCTTAGTGAATTAACACCTTATCTTCGAAGCCATCAAACTGCAGGGAGCACCCAGACGTGGAAGCAGCGGCAGGTGAATGGTAAAAGAGAGGGAGCGACACAGTGCAGTGCAGTGATGACAGACTGGCATGGGCAGGACGGACAGTAACTACCAGCTCTTCGAATGCTGTCCCTGGAAATTTATTGAGAAATCAAAAGCGTTACGCCCACTTACCTCCTCCCTTACGAAGGAGCCAACGCTGTCTCTGTTCCTTGTAATGCGATCTGGACTGGAAAACCAGGAGCGTGAAAGAGCACTTTTGTTTCTGTTGCTGCAAAGAGGGTGAGGGGAGAGGATGTTTCCTTACGGCTAAACTGCTGTTTTTGGAGCTTGGGAACCAGGTTTGAGCCTCGGTGTCGGCTCACCATCTGGTGATTGTGGGCAAATCATTTAATCTCTCCGTGCCTACAAAAAACAAGCATTGGCATAGCCAATAGGTCTCGCTTTGGGACCTTATAAGTGTTTAGTTATCCAGCACAATATCCTTGGTGCAACAACATCAACTGTTGCATGGCTAAACACTTATAAGGTCCCAAAGGCGAGACCTATTGGCTATGCCAATGCTTGTTTCACATAGGAGCAGCTATCTGCCCCTTGCAAACATAAATATAGGATGATTCCTGTTAAGTTCTAACCAGGGAGGACAATACTTTTTGCCCTGAAGATAGTCCAGGACCCGATTGGGCCACTATTTTTACAGACTGAAACATGTTGGCACTAAGGTCATAGGACCATTACCCCCTAACGACCCACATTTACTTTTTTTAATTTTAATATCCCCTACGGTTCCACTAATAAAGGGATACCTGGATCTGCAGGAGGAGTTTTAATCTTTAAACCACCTGGCCATATTCTTTTAAGCGCTCCCTGAAATACGGTCAAGCCCACCCTGACCTTTAGGAGTCAGGGTGAACCCGATGATGAAGCATGACACAACTAGAGTGTGTGAGGGTTATATAACAAAAAGGATTTGCTTCCTTCCCCACGACTAAGTGGTTGATACCCGCCGGCTTCTTCTCTTTTTTCCCACCCGTTCTGTTTAATTTATGTGGGGTACTTACAGTGATACTGAGTTTATTTCGGGAGGACGTATCCCCACCAGGAACCCCTCTCCGCCCTTCTGGCTCTGGAGAAGTTCCTTCTCTTTGTAGCTATAGTTTATAAATATGTTAATGGTAGACCATCTGTATATTGAGACAATTTTCTACCACAGTAGATTAGGTCCTGAGGAAGTGCCATTAAAACCTGTAGGGACAACTGAGGCACGAATATGTTGCTGCTCTTTGATGATCTGCAGGGCCCAGACCCCTACAGTGGTTTCTGGAACCTTTCTTGAACAGCACTTCTCACTTTTTAAATAGATATAACTTTGTAAATCTGCCTCTGCATGTCATGCGACGGTCATAGAAATCTTCAGAAGGATATAGTTTACACTAAGCTTCTTCAGTGGGTACTTGTGAGCTGCTGAGGTCACCAGCTGCCAATAAGTCGCTCACAGATATGAAGCCCAGCCAAAACCATATTTCAAAGGTTTTGGAGCAGAGCAGTGCTACATCCTGACACTGCGAGGTAGCCAGGCAGATTAATGTAAGGAAGCGCATACACACACACACCCCTCCGTCCCCCTTCCACCCCAATCTACTCTGCAAATTCCTTAATTTTCTGTGCTAGCACTGTGCCAGAATATGATCAATATAACGAAAGTGGAACAGCTCAAGGATGGCCCTGTGGGAGTGTCATTGGATATGTGCAGAAGCAACCCAAGAGAGCAGAAGCTGTAGTGGCAGCTTCAATTATCCTAGGATATTTTTGGCTTTGTGGATCGGGAATTTGATGAATCAGCTTTGTTCACGATTCGGCGATGCGGTGAGCGTTAGGTAAGTGGTTTTATTTTTCTTTATATTTTATTTTCCCTATTCTGTCGTCTGTCGACTCCACCCTCCCCCACCCCCACCCCCGCCCCATGCTCTTACCTGAACCGGCTGTGCCTGCCTTGGACCCCCAAAGTCTTCAAGAATACCAAGGAGAACAATTCTTGGGGAGAGTTTCACTGTGTCCCCAATCACCTGTGAAAGTGAAGCAAACACCTCCTGTCAGTGCTTCATAATGATGGGACATTCCCGCACCTCGTGATAAAAGTGAGCCTCCTCATCCTGACAGATTACAAGTCCATGTGGTCAGTATGTTGGCTCGCCAGAGGTGTAAGATAGGCTATGTGGAGATACTTGAGCAGGATGAGTCAGAATTTTGAGAGGATCACTAGAATTCTAGGGACATGCAGGCATCTCTCCAGTCCGAGTCATCAAGGGAGTCCCAGCCACTCCTCCCATTATATTTTAAGATTCAAAAGGGGGTCTGTCTCTGGAGTTGAGAACCACTAATTTGTAGCTCTGCAACATGCTCCCCTACCCATTGGACCCATTAGGAGTTTTGCCTTGAGTGGACTAAATTCGGGTATGCTGTTGAGGAGCGTCCTATGGGAGTGTAGAGCATGTTGTAATTATAAGTAGCAAAAAAATTAGGATTTGTGTAGCGCGTATTTTGCTTGAAGGTCTTGGAAGGATTTTAAGTGGGAGCCCTGCCAAACATCCCCCACCTTTAAGATCCCAATATGGTCCCATTTATCAAAGCCCTTAAGCGTTGCCGTATGGTTCAACCAGTTACCTTTCAACAGGTGGGTTTCAAGGGTAATCTTTTAATTCCAAACAGTCCATTTTAGTGCAGATCGTCAGGACCAGAAAGCCACTTTAGTGGGATCTGGAAGGGATTGAGGGATAGCGTCGCCATACAGTATGCCTTATATGTTGTTCCGACCGATCGGTGCCACTTCTAGGTGGAACGCAGGGTCATGCCATCCCCCGCTCAACCAATTATTTACTGCCGAAAGTTGCAAGGCGGACGCCCACCATACCGATCCCACCATTGGTTGGTGAAAGACCACATTTGCCAAAGGCCATTCTTGGTGGCCAGTTCAGCCATAGAAAGGAGCGGATTTGGGTGACTCTTTGGAACCAGTCGTGGGGTATCATTAGGGGAAAGTTTGGGGTGGTGTAGAGAATTCAGGGAGGCATAATTATTTTGAATAGTGCTACTCTGCCAAGCACATTCAGAGGCAATGTGGCCCTTGTGCCAAGAGTTTTGGTCAGTTTATTCATTAAGGGGGTTCAATTTAAGTTCCAGGTCAGGGCGGGTTCTAAAGCTGTGTGCACCCCCAACGAATGAAAACTTAGTCTGCAGGTCAGCAACCTCGTTTGCCAGTTCACTGTGCTTCTGTCATCCTTTAGTGGGAGCAAAAGGGATTTAAACCAGTTGACCCATAAGTCGGAATCCAAACAGGCAGGGACCTATGAAGGAGGGCCGCGAGAGGGATAGTAGGATTTCGTACGCGTAGAGTACTATGCGGTATTCAACTGCTAGTCTTCAGTCGAAACCCCAGACCTGAGCATCACATCTCATTGAAGTACCTAGGGTTCTATGGCCAGGGCGAATAAAAGGGAGTATAGCTGGCAGCCTTGGCAGGTGCCACAGCTTATTGAGAAAGGTTCCGTCAGGGTTCCATTGATCTGGACCTGCGCCTGCGGCTGTGAGTATAGAACCTGAACATATGATTGGAATTTCGCCCAAAGCCCATTTTTGTAAGCACCTGCTCCATGAAGGACTAGTCAACTGAGTCGAAGCCTTTTTTGAAGCCGATTAGCATGAGCACTGTGGGATCAAGTAGATCGGAGAGGTGCACCAGGGCCATCTGTACCCTGCGAATGCAATGTCTAGTACTGTGGTGCAGCATGAACCCGCATTGGTCTGGGTGAGCTAGGTGCATCAGCAGAGGGAGGATTCTGTTAGCCAGGCCTTTGGCATAGATTTTGAGCTTCGTATTGATGATGTACATTGTATGGTAGGACTCACACCATTCTGAGGGATGACCAGATTTGTGTAACACCACCATAGTTGCGAGGTCCAGTTCTGAGAAGAAAGCGCCTGGTGGAAATAGTGCCCTGATACATGGCCAGGAGTGGGGGTGTCAAGAGCGAACCAAAAGTAGTTTTCAACCAGGTAACTGTCCCGGCCTGGGATTTTGCCAGCAATCAGGCCCTGAATGGCAAGTCTGATTTCATTGGATTGAAAAGGTTGCACAAGGTCCCGGTGGTCCATTGAGTGGAGGTGTAGTTGGGGGAGGTCCTTGATGAGGGGCGAAGATGGGTCTAGGGAGGGAGGGATCATGTCCTGAGTATAGTGAGCAATAGTATGTAGCAAAAGCAGCCATTATGGCAGCAGCATCAACCAATTTCTCCAACTGGTCGTCCATTAGGAATGGGACTGTTTGCAAGGCTGTGTCTATTGTCGCCAGCCTGTATAATAGTTTACTTGACTTGCCACCCATTCATAGACTGTCCTCGATGAGGCTATCCAACACTGACAGGCCTCATCGAATGCCGTTTGTCCGAGGGATGCCCTGGTAATGTCTAGGCATTAAGTATGTGTAGGTTTTCCTGTTTTCAGTTTCTATTTTTTGTAAATTCTGGTGGGGTTTTTTCAGTGTTTTCAAATGATTTCAATACCTTAAAAACAGTGGTTACACATTTTTGCACCATTAAAAATGACAGAAACAGTGTTTTTCCGGTGTTTATTGAACGTTTTTGCTTTTATTATGGATTTCTGCACGGATAGTGCATTATATATAGACAGTGCATCTACAGTGAATATGAGGTCCAAATACATTTTTACAAATCAAACTTATTGTAGTACACCATACAATACTTCTTCAGTGAGTCTTTGGTCATGCGTGCTCGCTCTTTCCTTCCCATGTAAACTTTTATCTGTGAAAAGGCCCTCAACATTGGCACTTGAGACGGGCAATGCCAAAACAGCCAGTACACATTTTGCTAACTCAGGCCACAAGCCAATACTGGTGCATTTGAAGATTGCAGTTCTTTGGGACAGGTTCTGCAACAAATGTGTTGAAGCAGTCATAAATGAAGCAGCACTTTTGAAAGTCCGGAGAAAATTCCCCTTTACGGAAGGGATCTAGAATTTGTGCAGAGTACCACAGTGAGGCTTGATTGACTTCAGATGCCATGGTTGGTGAAGGGACATGTCTATGGATCATTGCAAGCCATTTCTCATACATTATAAAATAAAATTTCCTGAATTGCTCCTCAACTTTTCTTTGCTTACCAAGTGGCAAACACTCTAACATGGAACTTGTTGCAGTGCCAAAGTACCTAAAAGTGTTGCCCAGCCTACTCTCAAGGAGATGTTTCACATCTACACGAATTATGCTGAACACTTGGTAGACAAGGGTGTTTTCAAACTCTAGTTTTTTTATTATGTCCACTACAGCAGTAATGCTTTCCTGTAAAATTCTAAGAATGCAGTAGAGTGTACTTTTTTTCACATCACTAGTAATATGCGACCGAAGATCCTCACATTTCTTGCCAGATGCTTGGTCGACAGCACTCTTTTCACATATACCTGTCACTACACTTTGCATTGAACCTTTAAAGCCTGGGGTGTTTGGCAATTCACCTGCTATCAATACTAACTCAATAGAAAAGGGAACTGATGTTTCAAGGGGTTTTACCCATTCTCTGTGGGTAAATGTGATGGTACATATTGGGAAAGATTCTTATGAAACCAGCCATTTTACCTATCAGTGAAAGAATCAAACGTAGCCAAAATATCAAATATGATTTTGATATTTCCTTATTCTCTACAGTTTATAAAATAATTAAACAAGACTTAAAACATGCTTCTAAACCCTGCATATTTAGACCAAAGATCACAAAACTGAAAAAAGCAAAAGGAAGAAGAAACAATATTTTAGTGACATCCCTAAACAACAAAACTCAAGCAGAATAATGTTAGCCCAGTCTTTCTTGTTGCTACCTTGTATAACAAAGTTACAATATATTGGCCCCTTCAGGAAGAAATAAAAATGACTCTTTCACTCTCCTTTTCCTTTCTTTGAATGGCATTTAGTTTGTGTTTGTGCAGGTGTTTTTTCAGTGTTTATATGTTTACACTGGTGATGGCTATTTCACTTTCGGTGGGGTTTTATCAGTTATTATAGGTTTAAACCTAAAACAGGACAGCCTAAATATGTGTTTGGATGGGGAGACTTGGCAGGTTCGGTCTAAGGATATCACTTTAGCCTCTATATCTGATGTGTTGATACTTTTCTCTTTCTTTACCCCGTAGGTAGTACCTGGCTATACCCTGCAGTGTGGCTTTCCTGGCAGCCCATATTGTACTATGCAACGTAACCAAGTCTGTGTTAGTGTCCAAGTAGTGTTTATTTTCTTGAGCAAGAAACTTTGTGAATTGTGCGTTTGTAAGTTGCCAAGCATTTAAGCACCACATAGCGTAGCAATAGGTTCAGGGGTGGCTCCTCCGTTAGGGCGGAGGAGCGTCACTCCACTGCTTTCTCGCAGTGCGAGAAGCAGAAACATAAAAAGGTATTTTATGTTTCTGCTTCTCGCACTGCGAGAAACAAGAAGGCAGGGTATGCCTGGTTCGGGGCAGGCGGAAGGGTATGCCTGGTTGGGGGCGGGCGGGTGTGCGGGTCGGGGAGGAGTGGCTTGCCTACCGTTGTGGGCCCTGACCGTTTGGTCATGCCCACTCTACATTTTCTCTATGTAGGCTACATGCAGCCTACATAGAGAAAATGTTCTCCCTACAGGCGCCCGGCTGGGCGCTGTCCGCACCAATCACAACGCTGCCATTGCAGCGTTGTGATTGGCTTACGGGAGGGGAGGGAGCATGCCTGTTCCTGTTCAGGAGCAGGAAAACGCAGGACCTGGCCCAGGAGCGGTGGCGGCACGGGACCCGGTCAGGTACGTTTTTTTTTCTCTCTTCCTTTTAACCCCCCCCGCGACCCCCTTCTCGCCCCCCCACCCACGAGTATTGCGAGCCGCGACTGAATAGGTTCATATGGGACATCGTTTGTGTGCAGCTGATGGGTGGGTGTATGATCGCTTTTTGGAGGGGATTCTTTATTCTCCAGACGTCACATAGCCCCTGACCCTCGGTCCAACTTTTTATTTTCCCCCTATGGCTCTTTTTGGGGCCCTGAGATCCTGTAGAGTTCTCCCCAGGGTTCATGACATCGTTGAAGTCTGCCCCTATAATGGTATTTCCCTAGGGTAACCCCAGCAGCACCTCCCGTGCTGCACCCAGAAGGGGAGGGACGTACACACTAAGGAGATGGATAGGGAGGCCTTCAAAGGTACCCTCCACATCTGCCTAGGGAGTCATGCGTCACCACAGACACGACCAGGGGAACGGATTTCTGTAGGAGGATAGCTACTCCCCTGAAACCCCTCATGTGTCTGGAGTGGTTCACCCTGTCATATCCATAGTGAGCTAGGAGAGGGCAGTTATTTCCCAGTAGGTGGGTTTCTTGGAGTAGTTGGGCTGTTGGGGCATGATGCTTCGCAAAGTGCAGAACTGTGGTACGTTTAATCCAGTCGTTTATGCCGCTAACGTTCCAAGTCATAGTTGTGAACTCATGCATGAATTCAGTTGGGGGCATTAAGTGGTGAGTAAGAGCCCCTGGGGCTACCGTTGGTGGAATGTATAGAGCGACTGAGGTCCAACAATAAAGCACTCCCCAGTGGCGACTGTCGTCGTGGTAGAACTGTGGGGAAAAAAAAGGCGGAAAGATTATGTTTTTGATTTTGGGAACAAAAGACAACTAGAGTAGGGCATTACATACTGAGATTTAATTATTCAGTGAGGTAATTGTGTGCTCTCATGCATACCAGCTGATTAGCATTGAAGTGCGTAGTTTTGGTACGAAAATGCTAAATTATGTTAGGTAATGGTTTAATGAGTATGCTATTGATCATTACAGAAATGAGAAATTAAGTAAATTATAATTTTCTGCCCAGTTACAAAACAAAATCTGTTATTTCAGGCTATTGATAAAAGTATACATGCAATAGCCTTCTGAAGAAGGGCTTCTTTAAGCCTGCAATGCTTAGGGCTTGATTAGGATGTAAGGAACACGTTGAAGAATTTTAATTGAAGGAAAAGATCATGCTTTAAAAATCAAGAACAGACAAACCAACCCAAAGTAATAATGCACCTTACAAATGAAGTTGTTCTTATATCACTGTATTCAAAAACAGTACATTGTAGTAAAAACACCCTGTACTGCTTAGCTCTACAAACGTTGTGTATAAGTGGAGACACAAATCTGTGGGGTGAGTACATTGGTGTCAGTATTAAGATTCTCTGCTCCATGACCCTCTCTCAAGATGCATGCAGTGTTGTGACTGCAAAGGATAAAACCATCCGAGGTCCGTGCAGGTTAGAGCGGCGGGGCCCGGTGAGGGTGATTGACATTCGACCACGAGAGAAAATTCATTATTTATTAAATTTTCCCTTGCAGTCGTATGTTGAAATACCCCCAACCCCTCCCCCCACCGCCTCACCGCTCTTACCTGCACGGGCCGTGGCTGGATAAAACAAAGAAAGTTCTAGGTAAATAATAAGTTGTGCAGCATTAGTGGTCTCATCTGAAGCATCCTATAGCTAATTTCACAATCTCTTCAAAGAGGTATCTACGTCTGAAGCAGGAGAACCTGTTCTTGGTCCTCAAAGATGACAGCCATGCAGACTTTCAGGATCGCAAGAAGTAAATGTACAAACAATGAATCTACATTGGATTCATTTACTATTCTGGGGTTATGCTGATTATCCGGCATGACTCTGACCTGCATGGACTGACTTTGGGCACCCCCGAGCCGAGGTGAAGGTTTCAGACTATACCCTCCCACTTCGACAAGTCCACAAATGCCTAAATGACTCAGTAGTGCCACCTCACATCTTCTTGGTACTTCGAAGTGATTTAAGGTGACAGAAACATGGCTTCCACCGATTTACAAATCCTATTAGTGACTTCCTCCCACATCCACGGACTCTACGTAGGTAATTGAAAGAGGATAAGCTCTGCAGTGGCTCAGATAGAAAGAAAGGGTAGGCTCAGCCTTGTATTTTGGAGAATTTAGGAACATAGGCTGGAGGGACTAAGTCAAACTGGTGAGAATAAAACTACTGTAATAGATCAGTTGTTTTACAGGTTATTTCAGTAAATCGGACTGCTGAATTTTTCATCATGTGGGACATTCTGACATGAACCAGTGAATGCTTTATTTTATGCAATGTTAATGCCTGTATATAGTCTCGAAATATTTTCTAATAATCAGAGAATGTCTTCCCTGTGATGCCCTCCCTTCTTTTTGCAGTGACCATGTATGTGATATTACATTGGCTACTTGTCCATGTATAGTCTGTGAGGGCCTGAATGCAAACTAAAAGCAGTTCTGGGAATTTTAATCAGTTCAGCCCCATCCTGCTGTAAACAACAATAGAAGCATGTATGGCCCGCTTCATGTTTTCGGAAGTGAATGGACAGAGTACTACCACAAACACATTTTGGAAAAATGAGGATAAAAGCTGCATTTTTACTTCAGGGTCTGTCAGAATATTTTTGGGTAGCACGAATTCTCTGCAGTCCAACTGAAAATCTGCTATTTCAGTGCCTCTGTTCATTCCCTGTGGGCTATATATGGAGATGATGGTGTGAATTTTCTCAGCCTGCTGGTGCAGATTCTTTTTCAAATTGTTTTGCTGTTATGCAAATGATGCGGGCTTTTATCAAGAGATAACACATCTTCTTTCCTCTTCTGCACAAGGGTACCATGACAGGTTGTTCCACGGCATCGTAAAAACCCACTTAGGGGAAGCAATTTCAGGACTGCTCCTCATCTATCCCAGGACCATTGTCCACATTCTAGAGGTAGGTCAATTAATCCCGTAACAAATTACTTTATTTCCGAACGTAGAAGCATTTCAGTTTTTTATTTATTTTTTATTAAAGTTTCCATTAAAACAACAATGATCCGCATGTACAATTTTACATTCTGAATGTTATTTCTTTACAGTCACCCTACAAATAATTCTACAGTGGCGCACAAATGATTCCAACAATATTACACATCCCCATCTGAGTCGCTTTTTTCTTCTGGAGGCGTACAAATGTTTCCCCTATATACATTCCACTTTCCCCACACCCTTCCCCATTTTTTGGGGCATTTCCTATTGAGAAATGTGGCCTTCTCCGCCACCATGGCCATATCCATATCGTTGCACCAAGTCGCTAACGTCGGTACATTCCCTACTCCCCACTTTTGTGCTATGTTTCGTTTAGCTATTATCATGCCTGTCGTCGCCCATTGGCGCTCAGCGTGATTAAGGTTTGTTGGACCCCAAATGTTGAGAAGGCAACACTTGGGCTCAAGTGGGACATGTTTCTCGGTGACTTCTGTGATGGTTCTTACCACTGCCTCCCAGTATGGTGTAAGTTTGTTGCAGTCCCATAAAGTGTGATGAAAGGTACCCGTGTCCCCACAGAGGCGTAAGCAACATGGGTCAGGAGCCCTTCCCATCTTGTGTAGTACTGTCCGTGTGTAATAGGTCCTGTGCAGGATTTTAAATTGCACCAATCGCAGCCTAGAGGAGATTGCCACCTCTTTCGGTGACGCCAATGCCTCTCGCCAGTCAGGGTCATCCATGTCCCCCACCACTGACTGCCACAGCTCCCTGAGCCTGACAAGTGGATCTGCCCTGTTGTTGATGATTTTTTTATATTAGTGATGTCGCTCGCTTGTGCAGGTAGTCGGTAAGCAGTCGGTCCTCTAAAGGGGATGATTCCGGGAGCGTCTCAGCTGTAGGAAGGGCTGCTTCTATCGCATGTTTGATTTGCATATATCTGAACTGTTCGCTCATAGCCATTGTGTAATGCTCTTGTAAATAGGTAAAACTGACGACTTCCCCTTTCTGCCAGAGATCCCCTAGCTTTGAGATCCCAATCATATCCCATTTTTGAAATCCTTTGCTGTTACCCAACGTTCCCAATTGACGTGTGTCCCATAAGGGTGTGTGTTGTGTAAGTCTACCTGCCCAGCCCAGATGTCTGTTGACCGTGTGCCATATGCGGATAGTGTGCGTCGCTGGACCTAAGAGGTCCCGGACTCTCTGATTATTGTACAGCGCTCTATTAACACCGCCTTTCCCCAGAGTCATTCTGTCGAGATGATAGGCCGGGTCTGTGTCTGGCACGTGGAGCCATTGATTAAGGACCGTGAGTTGTGAAGCCCAATAGTACGCCTTGATATCAGGCAGGGCTATCCCGCCGTCATACCAGCTCCGCACCAGTTTATTCGCCGCCACTCTTGCCGGTTTGCTATCCCATAGGAGAGCCGCTACCTCCGAATTTACTGCTCTAAAGTATGAGTCGGGGACTGGATACGGCGAATTGTGTAGAGCATACAGAAATCTGGGCAGGGCCATCATTTTAAAGAGGGCTGCTCTACCTAGTAGGGTAAGTGGTAGTGCTTTCCAATGCGTGATATCACGCTTTAGCTTTTGCAGAGGCGCTTGCAAGTTGAGTGCTAAGAAAGTGTCGCGATCAGATGTTACATGTATGCCAAGGTACTTAAAACTGTCCGTGACTATTTGAACCTGGCATCCTCTTGGGAGACGTGGGGGCGGACCATGTAACATGTACAGCACAGACTTATCCCAGTTAATGGCGTATCCGGAGACTGACCCAAACACCGCGCAAATATTGAGTAGCGCATGGAGGGATCGTGTGGGTGAGGCGATATATAATAGGTCATCGTCCGCATAGAGGGAGATACAATCTTCACAGCCCTCCCTCCATTTTAGGCCCCGGACCATGGGAGCCCATCTTATCCACGCCGCAAGTGGTTCTAGGACTAGTGCGAACAATAAGGGTGACAGCGGGCAGCCCTGTCTCGTCCCCCTACCCAGGGTAAATTCCCGCGATATGTGGCCATTAGCGACCACATGTGCTACGGGGTCGGCGTATAGTAACTGTATCCAGGAGCAGAATTTCGGTCCAAACCCTAAGTGTTGAAGGACCGCAAATAAGACGGCCCACTCCACCGAGTCAAAGGCCATCTTCGCATCCAGTGAGAGGACCGCGGCATCTTCCTGTATAGTGTGTTTGCGGCCCAATACACCATGGAGGCGCCTAAGATTCAGGGCTGTGTTTCTGCCGGGCATAAAGCCCGATTGATCCGGGTGAACCAATGTGGTGAGATGGGGGGTGAGTCTAAGCGCCAACGTTTTGGCTAAGATTTTCCATTCCACATTAATTAAGGAGATCGGACGATATGATGTGCATTCCTCTACTGGTTTGCCGGGCTTATGGATTGGCAACGATAGTTGCCAGCCGTTGATCTCTAGGGAGTGTCCCTATGTCACGACTCATTTCAAACATTTTTAGCAGGTATGGGGCTATCTTGTCCGCCGTGTGTTTATATAGTTCTATCGGGATGCCATTCGGACCAGTGGCCTTGACCGATTGTATTTTGGAGATGGCTATCTGGAGTTCATCTACCGTAATGTTTGCTTCTAGACTCTCGATGTCCTGCGGCGTGAGCCGTGGCACACGGATGTCTTTAAGGAATGCGAGCGCGTCCTGTACAGTGATAGTATTCGTGGACGTATATACTCGCTCGTAGTGGTTTGCTAGTGCATTTACTATACGTTGTGGGTCTGACGTGATGTCACCATCATCGGTCCTTATCTGTGCTATCCACCTACGCGCCCGTTCCTTCTTGTCTAACCAGGCAAGAAGTTTGCCCGCTTTGTCTCCGGACTCATAGATCCGGTATTGGATGGCTTGCAAACGGGACTTGGCGTCAGCCCAAAGGTATTCCTTGTATTCCTGTCTTTTCATGCCCAGTGTATGTGCTGTCTCTTCAGTGGGTCTTTCGGCATGTTGGGATTCTAGGTGCTGTACTTCCTGCTCTAAGGTCTCTAATGCATGTCTTTTCTCCTTTTTATGCCCCTCGATTACGGAGATAGCCTGTCCTCTTATCACTGGTTTGTATGCTTCCCATAGTGTCAATGGGTAGGAGACTGACGCTTAGTTTTCTTGGAAATATTGCGTGGTGGCAGTGGCTAACTTTTTCCTAATCTTAGGATTCAAGAGGAATCCTGGATAAATGGGGTATGTACGACTTTGAGTTATACAGTGCACCCGGATTTCTGCTCGTATCGGGGAGTGATCAGAGATTCCTCTGGGTAAGTGTGTGGCCGCCCCTATCCTCCCGACATTGTCCACTGCCGTGAGTATGTAATCTATGCGAGAGAGGCTATTGTGCACTCCAGAGTGGAAGGTGTATTGTCTCTCAAGTGGGTTTTGAAACCTCCAAATGTCCAGCAGACCATGAGCGTCTAGAAAGTTGGCCAGGTGTGAACTAATGCGATGTTGTGGGCGGAGAGGTGTACGGTCCAATACGTCGTTTACTGTCATATTGAAGTCGCCCCCTATTATTAAGTCTCCGTCTGGTAGGGTTAGGAGAAACTTGCCCAGATCTTGAAAGGCGGGGGAGTGCAGATCAGGGGGTACATAAACAGATACGAAGTTGAGCATTCGATCCTCCCATTGAAGCGAGATCGCCGCAAAGCGTCCTTGGTCATCCTTAAAAGTGCTGTGGATAATGAGGGGGAACCGTTTTCTCACCAAAATCCCCACTCCCCGGGATCCTGTGGTGAATTCTGAATGTACCACCAATTGAAACCCCCACCGTTCTAGGGCCCTGCATATAGTGTCTCCTGAAGCAGTATAACTGCCGGGGATATGCGTTTCAGATATTGTAGCACCAGTCCCCGTTTTATCTTGTCCCGCAGCCCATTGACATTCCAAGAGAGGAATGATAGCGTTGGGAGCGAGGTGTCATTGGGTCATACGAGGACATAGGGGACATGAGTTGTCTTGACATGTTGAATAGTGAATATCATTGTGAACCCATTGCCATAGTGACTGTATGCCGCCATTTGCAGATCGAAAACTCTGGAAACCATAAACGAGTAAAACATTCCCATATTGCACACAAACATTACTCCCAACTGGGATTGGCGTTCCGCTGCCCCTGCTCAACCCGAATAACATCATGTACATAATATCGCATATCTCATTCTTATAATAGGTATGTGACAGAGGCTATCATCATGACAATAGTCAACATCAATAATAACAATACCCTCCCTTCCCTACCCCAGTAAAACTTAACCCTCTTCCCTGCATCCCTGCCTAGTAGGTTCAGAACTACCCACCACCCCAATAGGAGAGTGCCTATGATCCCCAAAATAGAAAACATTGAACGTAGGGTCGTGTTGCGTTAGCGCCTAATAGTCTCTTCCTCCCGGGCCCGCAGCAGCACCCCGGCTGCATCAAAGGGTCAATAACAGTCCTTAAAGTTCTAGTGTTCGTTAACATGAAGCCGAATGCAACTTTAAGTTGGCAGAGAGGGATCTATCAAGGATCCATGATTGAGAATCCCCCACCCCCGCTACATAATGGCAATAAGAGAAATAGCTACAGACCAGTGCAGTTCATACGGTCCTTCATATTCCAGCGCGCGCTTCATCGCTGCCAGGGCTTCCAGAGCGGGAACTTCTGGATCTTGATGGTGAGCGCAATCTGCCTCCTCGCCGGAGTGTGGAGTCTTTGGGACGGCGGTCTGTGTTTCCACGATTTGTTTCTTCCCTACGGTGTTGGGATGTAGGTGGACCTTCCTCGAGCCAGCGTTGCGCTTCCTCTGGCGTCATAAAGAACCAGGATTTATCCCCGTCAATTACTTTCAACTTAGCTGGGAAGAACATCATATACTTAAGTCCTTTGTCTCGAAGAGCCCGTATAATGCCTTCAAAGGATCGTCTTTCTCGCTGTACCTTCAAGGTGAAGTCCGGGAAGAACCGGATCGTCGCATTGTCATAAGGGAGGTCTCCATTAACTCTTGCTGCTTGAAGGATTGCATCCCGATCGCGGAAATTCAAGATGCGTGCTATAATGGTTCGGGGAGGCGCGCCAGGCTTTGTTTTCGGGATCGGGGCTCTGTGTGCCCTTTCGATAGAGAACAGCGGGGAGAGTCTCTTGGGCTTGAGGTGATTCAAGATAAGATCTTCGAGGAAGAGGTCAATGCTGGGCCCCTCCGCCCCTTCAGGCACCCACACCACCCGTATGTTGTTGCGACTGGCTCGTCCTTCTTGATCAACCAGGTGTAGTGCCATTTCTTTATGTTGGTGGAGTAATCGTTGGACCTTTTCTTCCAATTTACGTGTTGCGGTTTGGAGTTCTCCTACATTTTCTTCCGTTGCCGTGACCCTTTCAGACGTTTTCCGCATATCCGCCCGCATGAGGTTCATTTCAATCGTGACCTTATCAATTTTCGTTTCCAAGTTAGTTCCGACTGCTTGTATCGCTGCCATTATTGAACCGAGGGATGGTTCCTCTGCAGGTAGGGCGCCCGCATTCGCTCCATCTTCGGCCGCTAGTTGGCGCGGAACTGCATATTTATCCATTTTGTTAAGTTGGACGGATGTCGTAGTTCCCTTCGGTTTCGTCATATTGCTGTGTAGGAGCTAGGCCCAGCGGCGCTGTATTAGCAGGTTTATTTGTGCAGCAGGTTCCGATCTAACGTATGACGGGAGCACCCCAGTCCGTCGCAAAACGTTGGTCTGGCGATGTAGTCGGCCACTCACTAGATAGTACGGGGGGGGGCCCTCCTTTCCCTCCAATCCAGGCCTGCCCGTTGCTATGCCCGAGTCCGGCTGGACCTCGCTCGTATCAATTCCCCTCCTCCGCAGCAGCTTCTTTCTTCCGTGACCTGTGTGAGCACCTCACCCTCTGATTATCGCTGCCGGAGTCCGTGGTGCGAAGCTTCCGGGCCCAGGCGCTGAAGGCTGCGCGTGTACTTCTGACGTCTCCTCATTTAGGCCCACACATGTCCATTCTCACGGCGCCGGATCAGCCTGTGGGAGCGGGTGTATGCAGCGCCAGGTGGGGGGGGGGGGGAATATACTGCTTTTCGAAGATCGCCTTAGGTCGTGTCTCCTCCGGCGTAGTGGCCAAACTGCAGACCCCACCTTTCCCTCTCCACCACTGGTCGCGCGCTGGCGGTTTATGTCCGACGCCCATATACTAGGGGACGATCTGCTGTCCACAGCTCACGGACTCAGGGGTACTTCCCCCAGGCAGGCTCCGCTGTCTCACGTCGATATGCGGGACACAGGCGCTCGTGCCTATCTCGTCGATCTCGCGGGGGAGAGGGGGCCCCCAGCGGACTCCTCCGGGTCTCACCTCGCAAGTAGCCGTGGTCGCTTTGCACGCCTAGCGTTCCCAGGGTGCAGTAGGTCGTATCAGTGCGGCGGGCCAGAAGCCGCGGCCCTCACGTACCCCAGAGCCCCAGCCGTCGGGCCGCACCTCGGCTCAGTGGGTCACGCGACTCCGCCTACCACCGGCAAGGCCGATGTGTCGCTGTCGAGTTCGGCGCCGATCCAGAATAGCGGCTGTAGTGCGTAGCGGGGGCTGGAACGACTAGCCCCCTGCCTGCAGGAGCCGTGTCCGTATATTTCCCGCCCTCAAAGTTCCGGATTATTGTCGGATTTCGTGGGTTATGCCGCAGGCCCTGACGGAGCCCAAGAGTTAAGCCGCCATCGCTGTCGGCGCCAAGCCACGCCCCCGAAGCATTTCAGTTTTGTTTGAGAAAACGCGTCATTCAAACTATACATTTTCCTAGTTATTGTGAAGGAAAACCAGAAGCTTTCTAAGGATTTGTGGGTGCAGATTATGCGTTCTCTTTCTGTACTGCTTGAATATTAGCATTAACAACATAATAAACAACATTTCCCAAGAACCCTGGAAGAATTACCCATCAAGGCCCACCACAGTTTGGCAGCCCATCCTTCTTGTCATCTCGAGCCTACAGCCTGTCTTTGTCTACTTACTTACAACAGAAGAACCCTGTGACAAAAATGTAAATGAACACCACGGAGACATCTCATTGAGGGCTGGCTTGAGATAAAATCTGTTGATAAAAGACCACCATTGACCCACCTTTAGACAACCATGTTGTTAGAAACGGGTAGCGTGGTGCAGAGCGGGCGGGCCAAACTCCGGAGGAAATGTGTAAAGCATCTGCGCAGCACACTCACCGGCGACACACCAGGCACACTACAAAAAGAGACCACACCAGGTGATGTGAAAATAACTTGTGTATTGTGAAATAAACACGTCAGAATGTAATCACAGTTGCATATACATGGTGCCAACCGGCACTGGGTAGCAATTTGCACGGGGGATAAATGTAAGACCATCAGTAGAAACTGTATAACGGGCAGCAACTTCTGGCAAGATCATGGACGTAGCATCAGCATTTTAGCCTAAGGTATAAACACAGCAGCTCCGGCGAACACCTAGACATAACTCTTAGGCATAGAAACACATTTATGCATTATATCAGCATACGTCACATTGGACCTGAACACATGAGGCCTAAAGGCAGCATCATTAGGCATCAGTCATGATGCATCTCCCGAGGTGCAAAAACGTACTCTGGCCTGAACTTAGCACATCCTATTAGCACAAGGCCGGAGCGTAAAGCATCATAACTGTAGAATCAGGCATGAATCACCTTTGCCATAGGCCTGGAATGAAGACATCCGGTTAGGCATCGAGATGCAAAATGCATAATCATAATAGCATTAGGCATAAACATGAGACCCTAGAGGCATCCTCATTAGCATAAGTTCCATTAGATTAGGCATAGCCATAAACATAAATGCAACATTAGGCATAGACTGAAACATCAGGTTAGGCATAGAAATACATTATGCACCACACCAACATAGACCTGGGCTCAACGTGGCACATATCCTCCAGTCGGGGTGAGAACATTATACCCCACCCCAATAATGCGCATAGGGGCCATCCAGGGACACATCAATACATCTGGGCATCCGAAGGAGCAAGCAGATAAACATTATGCATGACCTGAGCCCAGTAGTGCACCCATAGTAACACCTGAAATCCCTGTCCCCTACGTAGTAGATTAGTCTCTGGCGCCACTGCGCCTGGGGGAGGCCCTACGCTGGGACTCTCAAAGAATGAATGGCCACGTTGCAGCAGTGTGAAAATAAGGCACACAGGTTACTGGCCAGGAAGGAGTCCCTCGTCTGGACTCAACAACTATATGGTCCCGTTGCAGCTGCTGAGACTCTCGGGGCGCCGCTGTAAAACCCCCCAACAGAGTACTGGCACCACAGTGCCCAAGGTGAGCCCCGGTCCGTTGGAGTCCCCCTATTGGGACTCTAGTGTTCAGTAATGCCCCCAAGAGAACACTGGGACGTTGGAGTCCCCCTTTGGGACCCTGAAGTTTCAAAAATGATGCTACCCACAAAAACGTGGCAGCGGCCCGCAACTGCGGCGCCGCTGGGTACCTCACGGGACACTGTGTCCCCTTTTTAGGTTGGGGCCCCACGCGGACCCCCCAAGCGAAGGAGGCCACCCGTTGCAGCTGCCCGCTATCAAGTGGGGCAGCTAGGAAACAAAATGGGCACTGGTCCCGGGGGCGGGCACCGGCAATGTGCCCCGACACACCCCCCAACCACCAGCAGACCGAGCCCCACCCACCGGCTCCCGGGGCAGGCTCCTCTGGCCGCCGGACTCCTTCCAGCAGGGGACAGGCACCGGTATGTGCCTCGACAGTCCCCTGCTCTCCCGGGACCTCTCCTGACGGCTTCCTGTCTCTCCGGCCGCAAGTGCAGGGAACATGTGGGGCTCTCCCTCGCACTACGGGAGCCCCGCCAACGACAGCACGTCTCCTAGCTTCACCGGGCCCCCTCCTGGGACCCGGGGCTTCAACTCGGAGCCCGCGAGGCTCCAGCAGGCTCCCTCAGCACCTCTTCGGCGCCAGCCCCTGTCTTCACCCGGGGCTGCTGATGCGGGGGCACGGACCGGCGGGGTGGGCTCCCGCTCCGGTTTCTCCGCACCACGGGGCTCTCTTCACCCGGGCCACCCCTCGTGGGGCCCGGGACTTCTGGTTCCACTTGTGGAGGCGGGGTAGGCTCCCGTCCTCCTTTCCGCTCCCACTTCCTGGCTCCGGCCGGCAGCGGCTTCCGTCGGGCGGCCCCCGCCCACCTCCAGGCGGGCTTCAGGGCGTCCTCGTCGCGTCGGCGGCGCCTCTTCTCTCCGGGCCGCGGCGGTGATTCCGGGGCAGTTTTGGAAGTGTGGGGTGGGCTCCCGCCTTCAACCAAAAACACTTGCGGGGTAGGCACCCGCTCGACTGCACAATTGCGGGGTGGGCACCCGCGAAGAAACACGCACGGGGTAGGCTCCCGCCTCAATTGAAAGTGCTCACAGGTGGCACAGCACTGCAGGGTCCACGCTCCCCTCTTCTCCTGGGACACGGGGGGGACAAGAGCAGGCAAAGTAGAATTATAGCGCTCACCAGGCGCTAGGAAACACCGACAGCTTTAGGGACAAAAGATAGCGCTCCCCTTCGGGCGATTTAAACCCGGGGCCCACGAGGCGCTAGAGTGCAGGCAGAGCAGCACAGGCACTTCAACTCGGGAAATATAGCGCTCTTGCAGCGCTGCGCTGCAGGGGTCAGCTCCTCACCTCCTGGGCAGTATAAACAAAGCGCTCTTCTTCTCCAGGCGCTAGCCAGCAGGCAGGGCAGAGTTGTAGCGCTCACGAGGCGCTAGGTAGGAGAGCATCAGGCCCTACTGGGCAAGATCAGCAGGCAGGGGGCACTTCATCAAGACAGGACAGCAGTTCCTAGGAACAGTCATCCCCTATCCAGTGGCACTCCTCCTGGGTCACTAGTCTTCACTCCAGTAAGGGGGCTCTCACTAGCCCTGTGGACAGCAGAGGGGTACAGTTGGGCACAGGGGCCAGCACACAGGCCCATGCGGCGGTACCTCCTGGCAGAGTGTCCCCTCTCATTCAGGTCCACGCTCAGTCTGAGCACATGGCATCCCAGCTCCGTTTTTTATACACCCCTCACCCCACCTACCAGAAAGGGCTAGAACCTTCCAGTCGGTTCCCTGGGAAACCGGTCCCAACTGGTTTAGGGGGAGGCGTAGAGCACCCTGGGTGCCAGGTTTCCCTCCAAAAGCTGGGGGTGCTGGGAAACAAACGCCTAGACTGGTAACCCACCTCTGGCAGGAAGGCACAAGCACACAGCCATGGCGTTCATTTTAAAGGGTACATTTTACAAAGGTGCCTTTCTACAATGGTGGAAATAAAGGTGCGTACACCATTGCACAGCATTTATTATTTTCAGTTCAGACACACCATGTCAGTAAAAATGCTAGGGGGGGGAAAAGCGAAAAATTCAGGGAAAAAGGGCCAAGTCCAACACAACCCCCTCCCAGCCAAAAGCCAGGGTAGACCACTCAATGCCTTGATGGGCTTCCCTGCTTGGGGCGAGAAAACGTGGACGCAGGCCCGCAACGGCAAGGGCACCCACAGGTTCTCCGCCACTCTGGAACCCGATGGTTCCCTCTCTCAAACCTCCCTGGACCAACTAAGCCACCCCACTGGTGCTCCCTAGTCGGTTGCGGCCAGGACCGGCCCCTAGGCCATCCAGATGTCTCTGGCCCTTGCTGTCCCACAGAGTGGGGGGCAGTAGCCCCAGGCCCGTAGTACCCATTGGCCACTCTCCTTCTCCTCCTTGCAGTTCCAAACTGCCACTGGTCCACCCACCTGGGGTCCGCACCCTCAGGCTGACCAGCAGTCAGGGGCGAGGCTCTCCTCCCCCTACCTCTCCTTCTGGGGTTCCGCACTCTCCTCCTATGCAGGGCACCCTCAGACCACCACTCTCTCACTCGTCCAGGGCCGTGACCCTGCACCTGATCCACCAACCCAGGGTCTAAACCCTTAGGTTGCCCCGGTGCCAGAGGCGAGTCCTCCCTCCCTCTGCACCCCCTCCCAGAGTTCCGCACCCTCCCGACTGGAGTAGTACCCCTGGAAGACAACTCCGGGGGGACACTGCTTACAGACGTCCCTCCCACCAGGTCAGGCAATACCTGAACCGGGCCTCCCAACCCAGGATCAAAGCCCTGTGGTTGAGCCGGTGCCAGAGGCGAGTCCTTCCTCCCTCTGCACCCCCTTTCAGAGTTCCGCACCCTCCCACCTGGAGAAGTACCCCTGGAAGTCAAACCGGTAGGGACCCTGATTACAGGTGTCCCACCCTCCAGGTCAGGCAGTCCCTGAACCTGGCATCCCAGCCCAGGATCTAAACCCTGCGACTGAGCAGACCCCAGAACCCCTGGAGCTCTGAATACAGACGCCCCGGGTTCTCCTGACACTAGGGGCTCCCCTTCCATGGACGGCCTCTCGGGACAGCCTAGGCTCCCAACCTGGGGTTCCCTTATGGAACTCTCCAGGCCCTGAGACTGCGGTTGGGGCACCTCGGGACACCTCCCCGTCTCACTCCTTCCTGTAGATAGGACGTGAGGCCCTACAACCCTCTCACTACCCTGGGACCTAGCTGGGCTACTCTGCACCTCTCCCACCTCGCTGGGTTGGAAGATCCCTGCACCATTCCCTTCCGGGTCACTCCCCAATGCCCTCTCAGACTCTCTGGCACTCACCCAGAGGTCTGCCTCCCGTGCAAGCTCCCTGGGGTCAGAGAGCCCACACTGCAACAGGTGTTGGCGCAACCTGGGAAAACAACTCCTGAGCACGTGCTCCCTGATAATCCGATGGAACAGCCCATCCCAATCGATCACCGCGCCATCCACCACCCAATCTTCCAATGCAGTCCAACACACATCTGCATACTCCCCCCAAGACTGATGGGACAGTTTCTTGCCGCCCCTAAATTCCAACCTGCCCCCCTCCTCCTGGGGATCAGGCTCCATCTTCCGGGCTCTGGGAGTGGGACTTCCCACACTGGAACCACTCTCGCTGCCACCACTGGATCCCACCCTCACTGGTGAATCCAGACTCCTGAAACCACTCTCAGGGGACAACCTACCCTCCTGAGCTAGTCTCTCTCTAGCGAAGGACCTCTCTGCCTCCGCCATCCTTTCCTGCGCTAGGACCTTTTCGGTCTCTAACCTTTTTTCTTGCACCCTCAGCTGTGCTAACTCCTTGGCGTGCTCTAGCCTGAGCCTCTCCAAAGCCAGCTGGTGCTCCCTTTCTTCCCTCCTATCTACCCACTCTTCTGGGGACAGGGAAAGGGATGGGGCATTACCCCTGGGGCTGGACCCAGCACGGGACTCCCTGTCTATGGTGTTCTCATTAGCTACTGGCGTCTCTGCCCTATCATTTTGTACCTCCTGTTCGGGATCCTTAGGGCCACCCTCCTGGCATACGGCCAGGGCCCTCTCTTGCTCATAGTGCTCCCGGTCCCACTCATCCTCTTGCCATTGGATCAGGAATCCCTGAAGGACTGGCTTGGTGTCTGACCCACTTACTATTATGTCTCTCTCCTCACAGAACCCCCTCAACTCCAACACACTGTACTTAGACAGATTGACCAAATCAAAGGCAGATTCCATTTTGGCAAGACACCTCAACACAGTGCAAGACAAGGGACCTAGGTGCAAGAGCTGCCTACAGGAGTGCACAATTCAAAACGACACTTTCAGGGCGCAACACAATCAGGAAAAATAATCCCCAAAACCTGCGATTATTTTAAATGCTCAGTTTGCAGTGCAACCCGTTGTCGCTGTGGTACTGCGCAAACACAAGTCCTATCCCACCGCTGAGCACCAATGTTAGAAACGGGTATCGTGGTGCAGAGCGGGCGGGCCAAACTCCGGAGGAAATGTGTAAAGCATCTGCGCAGCACACTCACCGGCGACACACCAGGCACACTACAAAAAGAGACCACACCAGGTGATGTGAAAATAACTTGTGTATTGTGAAATAAACACGTCAGAATGTAATCACAGTTGCATATACATGGTGCCAACCGGCACTGGGTAGCAATTTGCACGGGGGATAAATGTAAGACCATCAGTAGAAACTGTATAACGGGCAGCAACTTCTGGCAAGATCATGGACGTAGCATCAGCATTTTAGCCTAAGGTATAAACACAGCAGCTCCGGCGAACACCTAGACATAACTCTTAGGCATAGAAACACATTTATGCATTATATCAGCATACGTCACATTGGACCTGAACACATGAGGCCTAAAGGCAGCATCATTAGGCATCAGTCATGATGCATCTCCCGAGGTGCAAAAACGTACTCTGGCCTGAACTTAGCACATCCTATTAACACAAGGCCGGAGCGTAAAGCATCATAACTGTAGAATCAGGCATGAATCACCTTTGCCATAGGCCTGGAATGAAGACATCAGGTTAGGCATCGAGATGCAAAATGCATAATCATAATAGCATTAGGCATAAACATGAGACCCTAGAGGCATCCTCATTAGCATAAGTCCCATTAGATTAGGCATAGCCATAAACATAAATGCAACATTAGGCATAGACTGAAACATCAGGTTAGGCATAGAAATACATTATGCACCACACCAACATAGACCTGGGCTCAACGTGGCACATATCCTTCAGTCGGGGTGAGAACATTATACCCCACCCCAATAATGCGCATAGGGGCCATCCAGGGACACATCAATACATCTGGGCATCCGAAGGAGCAAGCAGATAAACATTATGCATGACCTGAGCCTAGTAGTGCACCCATAGTAACACCTGAAATCCCTGTCCCCTACGCAGTAGATTAGTCTCTGGCGCCACTGCGCCTGGGGGAGCCCCTACGCTGGGACTCTCAAAGAATGAATGGCCACGTTGCAGCAGTGTGAAAATAAGGCCCACAGGTTACTGGCCAGGAAGGAGTCCCTCGTCTGGACTCAACAACTATATGGTCCCGTTGCAGCTGCTGAGACTCTCGGGGCGCCGCTGTAAAACCCCCCAACAGAGTACTGGCACCACGGTGCCCAAGGTGAGCCCCGGTCCGTTGGAGTCCCCCTATTGGGACTCTAGTGTTCAGTAATGCCCCCAAGAGAACACTGGGACGTTGGAGTCCCCCTTTGGGACCCCGAAGTTTCAAAAATGATGCTACCCACAAAAACGTGGCAGCGGCCCGCAACTGCGGCGCCGCTGGGTACCTCACGGGACACTGTGTCCCCTTTTTAGGTTGGGGCCCCATGCGGACCCCCCAAGCGAAGGAGGCCACCCGTTGCAGCTGCCCGCTATCAAGTGGGGCAGCTGGGAAACAAAATGGGCACTGGTCCCGGGGGTGGGCACCGGCAATGTGCCCCGACACACCCCCCAACCACCAGCAGACCGAGCCCCACCCACCGGCTCCCGGGGCAGGCTCCTCTGGCCGCCGGACTCCTTCCAGCAGGGGACAGGCACCGGTATGTGCCTCGACAGTCCCCTGCTCTCCCGGGACCTCTCCTGACGGCTTCCTGTCTCTCCGGCCGCAGGTGCAGGGAACATGCGGGGCTCTCCCTCGCACTACGGGAGCCCCGCCAACGACAGCACGTCTCCTAGCTTCACCCGGGCCCCCTCCTGGGACCCGGGGCTTCAACTCGGAGCCCGCGAGGCTCCAGCAGGCTCCCTCAGCACCTCTTCGGCGCCAGCCCCTGTCTTCACCCGGGGTTGCTGATGCAGGGGCAAGGACCGGCGGGGTGGGCTCCCGCTCCGGTTTCTCCGCACCACCGGGCTTTCTTCACCCGGGCCACCCCTCGTGGGGCCCGGGACTTCTGGTTCCACTTGTGGAGGCGGGGTAGGCTCCCGTCCTCCTTTCCGCTCCCACTTCCTGGCTCCGGCCGGCAGCGGCTTCCGTCGGGCGGCCCCCGCCCACCTCCAGGCGGGCTTCAGGGCGTCCTCGTCGCGTCGGCGGCGCCTCTTCTCCCCGGGCCGCGGCGGTGATTCCGGGGCAGTTTTGGAAGTGCGGGGTGGGCTCCCGCCTTCAACCAAAAACACTTGCGGGGTAGGCACCCGCGCGACTGCACAATTGCGGGGTGGGCACCCCCGAAGAAACACGCATGGGGTAGGCTCCCGCCTCAATTGAAAGTGCTCACAGGTGGCACAGCACTGCAGGGTCCACGCTCCCCTCTTCTCCTGGGACACGGGGGGGACAAGAGCAGGCAAAGTAGAATTATAGCGCTCACCAGGCGCTAGGAAACACCGACAGCTTTAGGGACAAAAGATAGCGCTCCCCTTCGGGCGATTTAAACCCGGGGCCCACGAGGCGCTAGAGTGCAGGCAGAGCAGCACAGGCACTTCAACTCGGGAAATATAGCGCTTTCGCAGCGATGCGCTGCAGGGGTCAGCTCCTCACCTCCTGGGCAGTATAAACAAAGCGCTCTTCTTCTCCAGCCGCTAGCCAGCAGGCAGGGCAGAGTTGTAGCGCTCACGAGGCGCTAGGTAGGAGAGCATCAGGCCCTACTGGGCAAGATCAGCAGGCAGGGGGCACTTCATCAAGACAGGACAGCAGTTCCTAGGAACAGTCATCCCCTATCCAGTGGCACTCCTCCTGGATCAGCAGTCTTCACTCCAGTAAGGGGGCTCTCACTAGCCCTGTGGAAAGCAGAGGGGTACAGTTGGGCACAGGGGCCAGCACACAGGCCCATGCGGCGGTACCTCCTGGCAGAGTGTCCCCTCTCATTCAGGTCCACGCTCAGTCTGAGCACATGGCATCCCAGCTCCGTTTTTTATACACCCCTCACCCCACCTACCAGAAAGGGCTAGGACCTTCCAGTCGGTTCCCTGGGAAACCGGTCCCAACTGGTTTAGGGGGAGGCGTAGAGCACCCTGGGTGCCAGGTTTCCCCCCAAAAGCTGGGGATGCTGGGAAACAAACGCCTAGACTGGTAACCCACCTCTGGCAGGCAGGCACAAGCACACAGCCATGGCGTCCATTTTAAAGGGTACATTTTACAAAGGTGCCTTTCTACAATGGTGGAAATAAAGGTGCGTACACCATTGCACAGCATTTATTATTTTCAGTTCAGACACACCATGTCAGTAAAAAGGCTAGGGGGGAAAGCGAAAAATTCAGGGAAAAAGGGCCAAGTCCAACACATGTAAAATACAATACAGAGTGATACAATCAATTCCAGGTCAACTCTTTTGGATGAGAAAAGTGAACATTTTGGTTGTCTTTCTGATTGGCCTGGTATTATCTGAATTGGGAATTGCAAGTTTTGCTTAGATTTGTCCCCCCCCCAGTCTTGTCTCCTGCTAAAAGCAGCAATGTGTGCAGTGACAAAAAGCAGGTAATGAGGAAAAGCCAACGTGAATTGTTGCGTAAGCACTGATCCCTGAAGATATTCCCCATTTATGACTGCAAAACTCGAATTAACTTGGCATTCCATTATCCTGGAAGTCCCTTCAGCTGTGGGTGCGGCAGTGGTGATACAGGAGTTCCCACGATCACATCACCGGCCCAAGACGTCTGCCAGTCAGCATTACATATTATAGCTCTGAGAATCATGACCATTCCTTGGTGGGATAATTATCATCTCCTTGTTTTCAATGGAATCATGTTTTTCATTTTTATGAAATTTTGCATTCTATGTTGGCGCTGAGGTGAGCATTATGCACATCGAAATCTTAAGTTCCGGCTATGAGTCAATATATTAAACTGGTTTAAAATCAAATTTGTTAGCCTTAAGCGGTTTAATACAGAATGTTATTATGTAAAGTAGTTTCCAGTTGGGCACTCCCGTTTTGTACTCTTTTATATTTCATTACATATAACCAAATAAACATCTGTGACACAACCGGTTTTTTATATGCGTTCTCCAAAACCCTACCAAATGATTGCATTGTTCTATTCTTCACTACTCCTTCGTGAGCCTCCTACCGTTGCTAGATTCCTAATTCCCTTCCTGGCTCAAGTCTGTTTTTTCATCTCAGTGCCCACCTCTCTCCCCACTCAGCCCATGTATAAAATCTCCTGATGGTCTCCTTCTTTTAAATTCAGCTCTGACTAGGTAGCTTAGAATGAAGGTTAGCTCCCATCCACCTCTACCATAGCTTTAACAAGTAGGAAAACCTCCTTTAAAAAAGCTGTGAACTCTCTTTTTGCAACTCGCGTAGATGTGAAACTAGGCAAAGTGGGTGCTACCTGAGGCTCTTCTATAGAAATATTCTCCACTCATTGCTTTTCCAGTTATCCTTCACATCTGGTGGGAGGACCAGAATCTGCACCGGGGAACAGGGGAACAACAGCATATCTTTTACAGAGGAATACATCATGCTTTCCCGTACCAATAAAGCTCTACTTACCGACTCTTGCCAGCCTCTCTGTCGAACCTCACTGTTGGGAAGAGATCTAGGGACCACATGTACAAATCCTCAGAATTGCGAATAACTAATAGCAGTCCTTAGCAAATCGTAATTAGGAAATCGCAATTCGTAATGGAAGAAAACTTTCAAGTTTTCAATAGCGATTCCTAATGGGTCGCAAATCGACCTACCTCATGAATATTTTATGACGTAGGTTGCAATTTGCGACCCATTAGGAATTGCAGCCATCACAGGATGGTGGCCTGTTAGGGTCAGCAGACCACCATGTCTGTGATTGCTTTTAAATAAAGCAATCTTTTTTTTTTTTTAAATGCAGCCCGTTTTTCTTAAAGGAAAATGGGCTGCCTTTCAAAAAAATAAATGAAAAGTGTTCTTTTCATTTTTTTAAGGGTACGCAGTGGTCCGTGGGACCCCTGGCTGCTCTTAAAATATGTTTTACCAACCATTCTCAAAGGGGAAGGGGTCCTTTGGGGACCCCTTCCCATTTGTGATTGGGTTACCACCATTTTCCTAATGGCAAAAATTTGTGAATGTTTTGCAACCGCAATTTCGGTCGCAAAACATTCATACATTCCACTGCGATTCCATATTAGAAGGGACACCCTAAACACGCCCTTTCCTAATACTGAATCGCAAAACCCAAATTGTGGTTCACCAAATGGTATTCTGCGAATCTGGCCATTTGCGACAACAAAAAATGGAATGTACATGTGGCCCCTAGAATCCTATCTGATTATTTCGCTAGGAGATGAACAATGCCATCTTTTTTGTTAAATGTGCATTCGCTGGAGATGAGCATTGCACCTGTTTGCGACAACAAAAATGGTTTGTTCATGTGTCCCCTAGAATCCTATTTGATAACGCTGCTGGGAGATGAACAGTGCCATCTTTTTGTGAAATGCGCATTGGCTGGAGAGTAGCATTGCATTTGAGAAGCACCCTGAACACTGCACATGCTTCTCTTGAGAAACTCTATAAAAAGGGTGTCCTGTCAAAGGAAAGATACTTTCCAACTGTGCTCAAGTGTTGCTACGAAACTCCGTTCAGCCCTTTGGCGCAGCGCTTGATCTTTTTTGCAGTTCCTGTTTCAGTCTTCATCTCATTCAGTTTCTGGTTGCTACCGTACCCCAACTTAGTCTTCCTGTTGTGTATGCACTGCCATCTTCTTTGAGAAATATTGTCAGTGCTAGAGTATCAAGTCCTCTTCCACCTTACCTGATTTAGTCACTAATCCCCCGTGTAGTTGGTACCAGCCGCCTTACATTCCATTTATTATTGGCTGAATCGTTGTATCATCCATCCAGAGAAATATTACTTCTGACTCAAAAATTCATTGTGTGCCGTGCTACCGCTTATCAACAGATATTCTTGTTTAGCGTTCTTACTCCAGTTGATCCTGCCTTTGTCAAATGAGCCTAATTCTCAGGCACAAAAGACCTATAGAGTCAAGTTCTGCCGCTTGCTCTGTCCACATCCCGGCAGCAGGTAGGACCAAGGGGTTGCTTGGCATTGGACTGAAGGGAATTGTTTTTGGACACTTTTAATCTAATCCCTCAGATTTCTACAAAACATCAGAGGATGGCCAGTGGCATTCTATGATAATGATGGCTAGGGCTTGGCTGTGCCAGATTTGGAATTCTTGCCTACTTAACTTTTTACAAAAGGACCACATCTGACTCCCCAAAAGATTAAACCGTCTGACCATGAAAAGACGGAGAGAGCATAATGCATTCCTTCCATCACTCCACTTGAGCGTGTGGTTCCTAAAGAAGGGATCTTTCAACTCCCAGGCGCTACGTGGATATGACCATTATATTCCTCATTTTCGGTAACATGAAATCCCATCTGCTGCCAGGACCTCCTCCACAGAACTTAGTATAAGAGCAAGTGGCTGTGGTGCTGACTGGGGTCCTTAGCGAGCAACATCAGTCCTCTAACCTGCTCGCTAGATGATGTGAAAACTTGACAACTTTTTTGTGTAAACAGGATGAAATGGGTGCATTTAGTTATCGGCAGGACCTAACCCACAGCCGTTTTGGCATACTGGAACAACCTTGGAGAATCCTTCTCCACAGTTGATGAGACTGTCAAAAGTCGTCTGACAGGACCGAAGCACTTTTTTCTTCTGCAATGTTTAACATGCTCTTGAGGCTTTCTCGCAGAGCGATGCAAAATTTGGCAAAAACTGTTTTCCTGGGACTAAGTTGCCACATGCTACCTTTATCCTCCTTCTTTTCTCATTCTGAAGTGCTTCAGAATCTTACCACAGGTTGCAAAAGGGAAAGAGCTAGGACATTAAGAAGAGTAAACTTACCTTCATTGTAACTCTGTTATGCGTAGTCTGTAGGCCCCTCCCTCTGACCCCTCAGCCATTGGTCAGAAACTAGACACTGATCAATTCCAATGTTTAAGTTGAAGGCAGCTGGTAAACACATGCCTAACTGCAGAGATGAGGGTGTGCCGCGTATGATATAAGCATGCGTACACAGTGCAGAGACTCAAAGTTGTGCATTAAAACAGCTATAGAATCAGTTTCTGGTTCTACCACTGTATTGCAGGGATACCAACAGGTTGATAATGGGGGAAAAACCTACAGACTGAGAATAAGAGAGTCTCTATAAAAGTAACTTCATAATATACCAGCCTAAATGCTGCAGCCTCTGTTGTCTCTCCTCATTTGAAGGGTCACAGTAATCGGAGCAAAGACCTCTCAGCACATGACAGATTTTAGATCCTGAAGAGGTAGCTAATTATAGCTTGATAGCCTTTATCCCTTGGCTTTCCATTGAGTCGTTGTCTAATTCAAAGAAGGATACCAAACTGAACTCTGCTGAGCACTTCTCCAAGAATAATCGCACCACATGTTTGAGATAGTTGCCGTGTAAGCCCAACTTGCCTAACACTCTTTCTCTTCCAGGGGATACTCATCAATAGTCATAAGCACTGAATAGTCCCGCCCACGTGCGGGGACCCCGGAGCAATAGCCAATAATATGCATATATCTACATATATATATATATACACATAAATACCCTTATATACATATATATATAGATAATATGCATTATATACATATGCAGCCTGAGAACATGTCACTAGGCTTAAAAAACTGCCGTCATTACATTGTAAATCTTTTACCTTGAAAACATAAAGACATATAAATCATAATATACTTATGATACATACAAAGAAAACTGCTTTGAGTTTGCTTTGAGAAACACAACCTTTATTTTCAAAGGTAAAAAGGTAAGATCATAGAGGCAGATTAGCCTAGAAAGGCTGCATAGAAAACAATTGAAAAATTGGCGCCGTGCCTTTAAGACCCCAGGAACCCCCAGGCTCCCATCATGCACCACAGGTGACAGTTAGGTCAGTTCTTTTTTCCGGCTCCTTCTATGAGGATCCTGGAGCATTGAGCTCGCCAGTTAGTGATTTTTTATCACTTTTTTCTGGTTTCAAGTGAACTTTTTAGTTTCACTCGACGTCTTTAGTACTTGTCTATCTAATACTACTATTTTTTCTGACTTTTGGCTATTTTTTCCTGTCATAATGCCGGCCTTATTTAATAAGTGCCCGGCCTGTGGAAAAAAGATGGCTAAGTCAGACCCTCACTCGGTCTGTATTGCTTGTTTACCTTCATCCCACAAGCCAGACCAGTGTTACCACTGCAGCAAGTTTTCAAGAAGAACCCTTAGGGAAAGGGAGAAGATTAAGCTGCACTCCATGCAGGAGAGAAGAAAAGAAGCAAGTGGGCGAGAAGAACATCCTCCAAGGAAGCCCTCCTCTCCAAGATTTGAGCGCAAAGAGAAAGGTGAGAAAAGGAAACATCCGTCGAGGGACAGATCGACATCCAAAATACCTTTGTGCTCCGAGTCGGCGTCGAAATCGATGTCGAGACGTCCTTCGCCGTCGAAACATCTGATTTCAGGTGAGAAGACCCATACGATGAAGTCGACGCCAACGCGTAGGCGGTCCAAGTCTGGCTCACCTACGACGTCAAGAGGCCGGGGCTCGACGTCGACACATCAACGTCGAAGCCCGCCGCCGAGAGGGTCAACGGCGACGTCGAGATCACCCCCGACGTCGAGAGGGCGAATTGCATCGACGTCGAGCCGACCACCAAGGGTTTCGACGCCGGTGAAACACAGGCTGTCGCCGTCGAGACGCATGACGTCGACGCATCCGTCGCCAAGGAGGTCGACGTCGAGGAGATCGCCGTCGAGGATATCGACGTCGAGATCTCGGAAAACACCCTCTGGGTCTAGATCAAGAAGATCGCGATCTAGATCGACGTCGAGGAGGTCGACGTCGAGGAGATCACAATCCAATCTCGGATCTCCTCCTGCAAAGAGACCTAGGGCAACGTCGGGAGACCGCTCGACGCGGGAGACCCAGGTGGTGACGTCAAGGAGTGCTTCTTCCTCCCCAGGACTTCAGATAGTGCAAGTCTCTCCGGAACACTCACCAAGACCGTCACCAACCCCTCCAACTAATATCTCCCCGAGATGGCTAGGGGAAATAAGGGAGTGGAAGATCCGCAGAGTTACAGGACTGCCACGTTCCTCTACAAGATCCAGATCGCCTATGGTTCAGTCAGTGCACTCATCTGCAAGACATGAGCGACAGGCCACTCCACAAAGGTCCCCACCTTTCAGAAGGCGCTCGTCACGTTTTCCTAGGAGTCGGGCATCCAGATCTCGACACCGTTCTCCTAGAAGACGAAGCCATAGATCTTCTTCGTGGTCTTCAGACTCCAAGGCTGATTACTCTCCTACTTTTTCTTCCTCTCCTCCGAGTAGAATTTCACCCATTGACGATATCCTGACCTTCAATGAGGTTCTCTGTCGAGGAGCTGCGAAGCTTCAGATTGAAATGCCTGTTTCCACCACCAAGACATCAGTCATTTTTGAAACACTACACCAAAGATCTTCCTCTAGACCATTGCTTCCCCTAGTGCCTGGCCTGCTGGAGCCTGCTCTACAAAAATTCCTTACTCCAGCTTCGGTGGGGGCGGCCCCGTCTCGGATTACTAAAAAGTATAAGGCTCCTGAGAGGGACCCCTTATTTCTGAGGTCTGACCCTCCACCGGACTCAGTTATCGTTTCAGCGGCACGGAAGAATCAGACGGGGCAGCAGCATCTGCGGTACCCCCAGATAGAGACAGTAAGGCCATGGATTCTGTTGGCAAGAGAATGTGCACTACCTCAGCCTCGTACATGAAGGTAGCAAGTGCCTCAGCCTTACTGGGTCGGTATGACCGCTCTTTGTGGGACTCTCTTTCACGCTTCACCGAGAAGCTCCCAAAGAAGACAAGCAGGATTTTCTGGAAATTCTGCATGAAGGTGGTTTGGTGGCCAACCAAGTCATCAGTGCAGCGGCTGACGCCTCTGATCTCGCTGCCCATGGTTATGCACATGGGATTTGTGCCCGTCGCTCTGCCTGGCTGAGATTGACGGGTTTGAAACCAGAGGCGCAACATCGGATTCTCAATCTCCCCTTCAATGGCACATCGCTCTTCGGCTCTCATGCTGATGACGAAATGTCCAGGATGAAGACCGAACTGGATACAGTGAAGGCGGTTGGGCTCGAGAAGAAGAAGGACTTCAGGCGACGCTACCGCCCTTACGATCGGCGCCAATACCAGCAGAGGGTTCAAACCCCTCAGTGGTCCTCCCAGCAAAATCAAGGAAGATCACAATCCTACCAGCGTCGTCCTGGTAGAGGACGAGGAGGGAACTCCAGACAGTCCACACCTGCTGCCAAGCAACAACAGAAGCAGTGAGTTCTTGCTTCCCCTAACTCCGTTACCCACTCCGGTGGGGGGAAGTGTCCGTTTCTACCTGGAAGAGTGGACCAAAATCACACTAGACAAGTGGGTGCTAAATATTGTAAGGAATGGGTATTCCATCAGGTTCAAGTCCCCTCCACCTTCTATTTCTCCTCAAAAGACTTTCATCCATCGCATAAATCTTCTGAGAGACGAGGTGTCCGCTCTACTCCTAAAGGAGGCCATCGAGGAGGTCCCATGGCATCAACATCGACAGGGAATCTACTCCCGATATTTTTGGTCCCAAAGAAAGGTCCAAACAAGGAGTTCAGGCCTATACTAGATCTCAGGCTTCTCAACAAGTTCATTCTGAGAGAGAGGTTCAGAATGCTGGCATTACATCAAATAATCCCGCATCTACATCAAGGGGAATGGATGTGTTCCCTAGATCTTCAAGATGCCTATTTCCACATCCCAATCTCTCCAAAGCATCGAAAGTTTCTAAGGTTTCGCATCCAGTCAGACCACTTCCAGTTCACTGTCCTGCCCTTCGGCCTGAAGTCTGCTCCTCGCACATTCTCAAAGTGCATGGCAGTAGTAGCTGCTTTCTTGAGGAAGAAACAGATTTTCGTCTATCCTTACCTAGACGATTGGCTTCTCAAGAGTGCGTCTCCAACTCTTCTACAGCAGCACCTCTCTTACTGCATTCAACAACTACATCAGCTAGGTCTACACGTAAATTTCAAAAAATCCATCCTCAATCCAACACAGAGGATTCATTACCTGGGCGCAACTTTGGACGCAGTAAACGCAAGAGCGTATCCTTCGGAGGAGAGACTATCATCCATTCTCCACAAGTGTCAAACTCTCCTGAAGATACCTCAGCCCACGGCCAGGCAGATCTCATCTCTGCTGGGTTCGATGGCCTCGTGCATTTTTCTAGTTCCAAACGCCAGACTTCACATGAGACCTCTACAGCAGACTCTAGAGGATCAGTGGTCCCAAATCTCCAATCGATGGGAGGATCTTTTAACTCTACCTCTGTCTGTCCGCCTCTCCATCAGATGGTGGATGCGACGGGCTCATCTCATCGTAGGAGTCCCTTTTCAACAGGAACTGCCCAAGCAGACTCTGGTGACGGATGCGTCCCTTCAGGGTTGGGGTGCTCATATGGGGCCACTACAGACCCAAGGAATGTGGTCAGAGAAAGAGCAGCTATACCACATAAACATGCTGGAACTCAGAGCGGTGCATCTAGCTCTCAAGGCTTTTTCTCCTTCCATCAAATCGACCGCTCTACTTGTTCAGACGGACAATACAACAACGATGTACTACCTGAACAAGCAGGGGGCACCAGGTCCAGACCCCTGTCGCTGGAAGCACAGGCGATTTGGAAGTGGCTTCTGGCTCGAGACATGAAAATCTCTGCAATTCACTTACCAGGTGTCCTAAACATCCAAGCAGACAGCCTAAGCAGGCATTTCGCAGAAGCACACGACTGGGTGCTAAAACAAGAAGTGGCGCAAGACATCTTCCACCACTGGGGAACACCGGACATCGATCTCTTCGCGGACGCAGAAAACGCAAAATGCCGCGTCTTCGCCTCCAGGTACCCGCAACCAGGATCCAAGGGGAATGCTCTGTTGATAGACTGGTCAGAGACATTACTCTACGCCTTTCCACCTATTCCCCTCATTCCCATGGTGATCAGGAAACTGTACAATTACAAGACAGAGATGATCCTGGTTGCTCCAGAGTGGCCTCGCCAGTGGTGGTACCCGGACCTTCTTCATCTGTCCAAAGTACCACACAGGAGGTTGCCATGTCATCCGGATCTGCTGACCAGGGCGGGCGGCAAGGTGTTCCATCCCAACCTGCCGTCCCTGAGGTTAGCAGCATGGCTCCTGAGTTCATCCAATATGGACATTTAGGTCTCTCTCAAGACTGCATGCAGATCTTGAAGGAGGCTAGAAGACCTTCTACGAGGAAGTCTTACGCTTTTAAGTGGAAGCGTTTTTACATGTGGTGTACTGCAGAGGGTCTTGATCCTATTCGAGGTCAGGAACAGGTACTGTTACCATACTTATTGTATTTGGCCAAAGCAGGTTTGCAATACTCCTCCATAAAGGTTCACCTGGCAGCGATAACAGCATATAGAAAGTCTCCCAATCAGATTTCTTTCTTTCAAATGCCAGTTGTTAAGGATTTCCTGGAGGGTTTAAAAAGGTCTATCCACCCGTTAGGTCTCCATCTCCTCCCTGGGAGCTTAATGTGGTTCTCTCTAAACTAATGGGTCCCCCATTTGAACCCATTCACAAAGCTTCCCTTCAGCATCTTTCGTGGAAGACTGCTTTTCTCGTGGCAATCACTTCTGCCCGCAGGGTAAGCGAGATACAAGCCCTATGCTCTACAGAGCCTTATCTCGTTTTTCACGCGAACAGAGTGGTGTTACGTACTCACCCGAGGTTCCTTCCTAAGGTGATCTCGGATTTTCACATCAACCAGTCAGTTACTCTTCCTACTTTCTTTGCAAACCCTGTCACTCCTGCTGAGAGAGCTCTACACTCTCTAGACCTAAAAAGAGTGTTAAAGTTCTATCTTGATAAAACAAAAAGTGTACGAAAGTCTGACCAACTATTTGTGAATTATGGTCTGTTGAACACTGGTTTCCCTGCCTCTAAAAGGTCCATTTCTAGATGGATAGTGTCATGTATCACGTTATCTTATCAACTGGCACATAAGCAGCTCCCGGGCAAGCCGAGAGCGCATTCTACAAGAGGAAAAGCTGCTACAATAGCGATGATTAGGAATGTACCTATTCAAGAAATTTGTAAAGCAGCCACATGGCGTTCGGTCCATACTTTCGCACGCCATTATTGCCTTGATTCTGACACTCAAGCGGATGCTCAGTTTGGTCAAGCATCCTTGAGAAATTTGTTTGGGTAATATATGTTTTGGTAAAATGGTTTTGATATGCTGGTATTCGTCCGCAGGGTAAGGGGATGGGCTTGCTACTCTATTCAGTGCTTATGACTATTGATGAGTATCCCCTGGAAGAGAAGGATAAGTTACTTACCTGTAATCCTAGTTCTCTTCCAGGGGTATACTCATCAAAGTCATAAGCAACCCTCCCTCCTCCCCGGACGAATACCATGCTCATATATATGTACCTGTTACCCATACTGTGATTATACTGTTATACGCCGTCCAAAAGAACTGACCTAACTGTCACCTGTGGTGCATGATGGGAGCCTGGGGGTTCCTGGGGTCTTAAAGGCACGGCGCCAATTTTTCAATTGTTTTCTATGCAGCCTTTCTAGGCTAATCTGCCTCTATGATCTTACCTTTTTACCTTTGAAAATAAAGGTTGTGTTTCTCAAAGCAAACTCAAAGCAGTTTTCTTTATATGTATCATAAGTATATTATGATTTATATGTCTTTATGTTTTCAAGGTAAAAGATTTACAATGTAATGACGGCAGTTTTTTAAGCCTAGTGACATGTTCTCAGGCTGCATATGTATATAATGCATATTATCTATATATATATGTATATATGGGTATTTATGTGTATATATATATATGTAGATATATGCATATTATTAACTATTGCTCCGGGGTCCCCGCACGTGGGCGGGACTATTCAGTGCTTATGACTTTGATGAGTATACCCCTGGAAGAGAACTAGGATTACAGGTAAGTAACTTATCCTTGTTGGCCATCATGATCTCTTCCCTGGTCCAGTTTCCCGGCTTCTGAGTGCTCAAATACCAGCAGAGCCCCACTCTGGCTTCTTTTTGAGATCACAGATTCTGAATACAGAAGACCCTTGCAGAAATGGAAAACATTTTTATGCAGAAGGGCCATGTGATTCAGGGGATCCAGAATGATTGCTTGGATCGACTAGGCTAGGAGATCAGCTATCCCATACCAGATTTTGAATAGAGACAATCAATCCTTAGTATCCATCTGAGCTCTTTCCTTATTTCTTGAATGTTCAGGTCCAGTAACCTGATATCTGCTGGCTACTGAGCCTGTTGTGAATTCCAAGAAGACTATAATTTGTTTGGAAGCCAGGCATTAATACTAGTTTATGATGAAGGTTAGACTCCCCAGAAAGTGTAAGGACAGTCTGACCTGCAATACGCGGGCTGCCTTCTTGTGTCATTAAAGAACATGCTTTCAACGTATTATTAATTCTTATTACCTGCCATCCCATCTTTTTGTCTACCTCCTCGAACAATCTGGGAACCAGCACAAACCACTGGACAGTCCCAAGGGGCATTGCAGCGAATTTCCAAATCTGGAACTGCCAAGCAAATTGGAAAAACCATCTGTAAAGCTCAAAACAATCATCGCTAAACACGTATCTTTGGGGTCAATTGGTGTTAACCATTCTCCTGACAAAATCTCATGGAAACAGGAATGAGCAAATGGTAAGTTTCATTGAAACTCTCTTACATCTTTGCTCAACACAAGTTCCTCATCTTGTAAAAAGGAGATTAGCTTTTACTCTGTAGGCATCACTCGGTTATCTAGTCCTCAGTCTTGTAGTACTGTGGCAAGAGCCCTCCTGCTCTGTATAAATTACCTTGTCTTCACCCGGACCTTTACATGAAAAGAATGGGTAACATTCATCTGTACTGGAACTTGCACCCCAAAAGCTGCCATTGTAATATCATCTTCTACTGGCCCTTACTCATGTGGGAAAGTAAGTGTTAAAGCTGCATTGGTAGTACCACTGTGTGCGACCTCTGGGACTCTTAAAAACAAAGGAAACCTTGTCCTTGTCTCTCACTAGGCACAGACCCCCTACTACATCAAACCCCGCTGACAACTAGGAATTACATTCCTCATCAAGGACCTTTGTTCAAATCAGTGAAAGGATGGGTGTGTTAGCCCATTCACTTAACAAGTAGACCTGTGACCAGCCATCTTTGATCTATCCGTCTTGCCTCTGGGTAAGCGAAATCACCTCGCTTAGGCTCCAAGCTCAAGCGGATGGATTTGCACATTTGGATTGAGATTTCACAATTGCTGTATTCAATAAGATTGGCTGCTGTTTGAGCCAAACCTGTTAGTTTTTCAAGATCATCCAGAGTTTTCCATTGATTCGGCCATTATCTTAGCGAAGAGCCCAGCCAGTCTCAGAGGTTTAGCCTGACAAGCACTCCATGACCTCTCAGTCCCTTTCTTGGGCATTTGGCATACGTCCCCATGAGTGTGAGCATACTTCTCCATGAATGTAGGTTTATCTCAGGTATGAACAATACCTTAGCATCTTTGGAATGTCCTGCATACGCCATACTCAGCCAGCTTCTGACCACTTCATCCAGAGGTTTCTTCAAGTGGACTTGCACATATCTTGCCTGTCTGCGCATCAGAGCTCGTTGGATTGGTTGTGTCTTTAATCATCATAGTCGACCATTAAATTGTTTTTCTGCCAATCCTGCTGATATGTCTATGCCCACACTCTTCCTTCTTATACCTTCTTTCAGCCCTCCAAAGTGAGGGATTCCACTTGTGTGATATGTCTGCATCGCTGTTGAATTATTAATTGATTGTGTCTTCATGTGGTTTCCCTGGTCACATCTGAGGAGTGGTCAGTCACCCCAAGTATGTCCTCTTCACAAGTATGCAAAGTCTTTTGCTCCTCATAATTACCTCCTGTCATCTGGGTGCGCTCAGATTTGGTGACCGAGTATAGCCTCTGTGCTGTCAAACTCAGAGACATTCAAGACACTAGAAGCACCTAGAGGCTAAGAAGTAGGTTTGCTTTGTGGAGAGAAACCTTTATGACCTAGTACTCACTATGCCAAAGTAGTGGCACAGTTGCGTAGCTGTGCCTAGACAGGAGACGTGCCTCATGATAGCCAGTCACAGAGATGGGTGAGGTGGGACACCACTCATTCAGAATGGTGGTCTTGCGATGCGCCACCAGAGGTGGTAGTAAAGCAGAAATCGAGCGAGGCTGACTGCAGTAGGGAGGGGAGAGTGAGGAGCCTTAACACCTGAGTAAGTGAGGAGCAGCACACTATTAAGTGCACCATCGTAATAACAGTCCTCACGTGAAGGGACATTAAGGAGATCTTATACAATCCCTCAAAAGTGGAGATGGGAAACTCTGGAAAACAGGACAGTGGAGACTAGGGATCCACAAAAGACTAACTTGCATAATAGACTAGCCATAGACGTTCATTTCTAGTCTAGGAAGACCACTACAGGGATAACTTAAGCAGATAAGTATTTTAGGAGCCCCTGTGCATGTAGCAGATGCTTTGCAACCTGTTGCGAGTTCTGCTACACTGTAGTTAATACCCAGCTTTGAAGTCCCCACCTTTCTTTGGTTTTCCATTTCTGTTTCCCCCGTCATTTGGTCTTTGCTCATGTTTTACCTGGTAGATTTATTTTCTCTCTTAAGAGAGAGATGCTCTGGTTCTTAACCATTCTGGAATTAACTGCTTGTCGTGGCATCCTGGGGTTTCAGACTGGATTCCCGGCCAGACAGCTTCTGTCTACCATGAGACCCATAAGCCAATGTCTGAATACACATATGTATACTTTGATGTAAAAAAACACTGGTACATTAGTTAATAATGTTATCTTCTTACCCTATAGTCAGTTGACGTGTGGCCATTGAGAACTTTCCCATGGTTCACTGTATCCAAGCAGAGAAAGGCTCCATTCCAGTACACAGCAGACTCAAGTCCTCATAATCTTTTCCTGCTTACCTATTATCCTATTTCCTGTTGTAGGTGTACACTGTACTGCCAACATAGGTATGTAGAGACAAGAGTCACAAAAGACTAAACTGCATAACAGACTTGCCATAGACGGGTCAGCTGGGTCACTTCTGGGCTGAACTTAGGTAGATCAGTATTACAGACACTTGGCAATATCGTAAGTTCTTTCAGCTTTCTGCTACTCTATAGGTTGCACCAATCTTTGCAGGCTTCGTTCCTTATAGTCAGTTGATATGTGTGGCCAGTGAGAACATATCCTGGGTTGTAGCTGAGTCCAAGCAGAAAAAGACTCCATTCCAGTGCACAGCAGACTCCAGTCCAGTGTATCCTCCTACCATTTTCCAACCTAGCTTTTCCCTGTTGTCCTCTGGCTACTTTTGGGGGTGTACAGTGTACCCCTTCCGTACACACAGGGGTTTTGGTATGAAAGGTGTTTCAGCGGGTTGAACACCCAAATCTGACTGACACACCTAGACAAGGTTAGATGCTGGGAGCAGGGTCCCAGGTAACATCCTTCAATTATGCTGAGATGGCAGTTCCCTGCAAAACACAGATAATCACTAGTAAATACATTATCATTAATCAGAACAGTAAAGATCATTTCTGCAGAGCACAAGTGCTTTGCACAAGATGTTAAAGTGTCAGTGACAGTAAAGAAGGGCTAAAACCGAATAGAAGAATTCATTTTACAGGATAGAAGCTTCCAAGTGTCCCAAAGACCGTTTTATTCTAAGAGCATTAGGCTGGCTCAAGGGGTCCCCCAGGACTCCATACTTAGCCCTACTCTTTTTAACCTTTATATGACCCCTCTGGCAGACATTATTGTAAAATACGGCATTAGTGTCGTGTCATATGCGGATGACACACAACTAGTGGTGTCCCTATCTCAATCCCATGAAGAGGCAGCCACCAATTTCTCCTCCTGTCTACAGGAATTGGCAATCTGGATGGCAAATAACTGTCTAAAGTTAAACGGCAGTAAGACGGAGTTCCTGATCGTGGGTAAGGCTCCCTCGATATGGTCATTGATGTGGTGGCCGCCGATTTTGGGCCCCATCCCCACCCCCAGTGAACAGGTTAAGAACTTGGAGATGTGGCTGGATCCTAAACTCTCATTCGATCACCACACCAGGACGGTGGCCGGGAAGTGTTTCGGAATAATGAAAGGCCTTCGGAAGATCTTAGATGTGCTCCCCGTAGCCGCCAGGAAAACCCTAGTCCATGCGTTGGTGACTTCCCGCCTGGACTATGGGAATGCTCTATACCTAGGAGCCAGTGGTAAAAGTACCCAGAGACTACAATGCATCCAGAACGCGGCGGCCCGCCTTGTTCTGATGCTCCCCAGGAGATCCTCCTCCAAAAATGCCCTTGCTGCCTTACACTGGCTTCCGGTGAGGAAGAGAATCCTTTTTAAAGCCATGTGTATCAGTCAACGCATCTTGCAGGGTAAGGGACCTAGTTACCTACATAGTCTAATGTCTCCCTACACTCCAACCCGGGCCCTACGATCCCGGGGGACGGGACTGGTTAATATCCCACTAATTAAAAGAGTGAGAATGGGTGGTCGATCCTTTCGCTACTTAGCCGCTAAGCACTGGAACGCCCTTCCTCCTGCTCTCCGGATGGAACCCTCAGGAAACCTCTTCAGGAAAAAACTGAAGACCTGGCTCTTCCAGTGATAGGCTCACGATGTAGCTGGCTTACAGTTAATTGCCACGGACAGGGCGCTTTGCTGCAGCGCGGGGACACACTAGTGAGTGTAACCAGGCGCTTTATAAGCTCACTTATTATTATTATTGATATCTTGTGGTAGATCTGAATTGATCCATTTGTGTCAGATGTTTAAGGATTCCTGGAAAATGTAGTTTGTTATGATAATATCGTGTTGGGCTGCTATTCCAGTTCAAAGCATAATCTTCATCTCCGACCCCGACATAGAACAGATGCATCATTGCAGCTGTACAAATAGATCATGGAGCAGAGTTCCTATGCCATTTTTATTTTAACAAATAAAATGTATGTAATAAAGCCAAGCAGAAATCTACGTAAATAAACAAGGGCACTCAGGACACTCATGGTCCTTTATATGAAATATATAACACCGAAGTCAAGACGTACTCAAAATGATAAGTCTGAAGAGGACATGCCAGATCATCTTTCCCTCTCACTATCCATGTAATCCCATCACTAGGTATGCTAAGGAGGTAGTTGGAAGGGTGATGGTTGGCTGCAGGTATGACTGAGCAGGATGACATGTTTGTGATGGATATTGGCAATGGTCAGTGGGATGGTAGGTGTTGCTAGCACATGGAGCCTTACGCAGGAAGTGGGGATGGCCAGGACCTGGACACCTATTACTCATGTCTTGGGGAGAAAGGGTGCAGAGCCTCAAATGCCCTCACTGGGAGTATTGGGTGAAGAGATACAACATGGTGTTTACAGCACCCAATATCATCTGACATGGCGTGTGCTTGAAAGAGGGAGGTGATGTGGGATGTCACATGACATAGCAGGTGTTTGACAATGCCCCTGGGCAGTCTAAATCTCTGCATGTTTCCACTTTGTGTCGGTACAGATTGATGTCCCTTGCATGGACCTTTTCTGGTATTCTCTCCTCCTCCGTCTGATGTCTCATGGGTGTGTCTGGGTAGCAGTTGCTTATCAAGGAGGTAAAACTCTTCTTGCAGATGCTCATCGTGAGCATGGTCCATGGGGTTACCTTACTTACGACCTTTGGTCGGGGGTTGATTATGGAGGCATGTACACTTTTAATGGTTCTGCAAAGTTGCATGTGAACCTATGGCTTATTTAGGGGCATTCTGCTCTCTTGTTCTGTGTGCTCACTAGTGTACAGTTTTTATTCATGTTTCACTATGCATTTTTATGGACACTGCGCACAGTAACGGTGCAAGGAACACCTGCACTCCAGGCGAAAAAGTATTTTGCCTCCCAGCACGCTCCTCATACACTGACAAAAGGCTGGTTTTGGCCTCTTTAGTAATATGGCACCACTGCATAGTTGCCCGCTAAGGTGGCCTTCTGAAAGCAGCAGCCATATAAGGTTATTTTAGATCACTTGGTGGCTGTTCTTTTTATGGGGGTGGGTTTTGTAAACCTGCTTTTCATGCTATTGTGATTTTTCAGTTATGAAGATAAAGGTGGGGTTAAGTGAAGTAGCTCTTTGTTGGTTTAGTGGAATCTTTGACTGTTTTAGCTCCTACCTTGCTTTAACTGCTGGTGTTTCCATGCCATAGTGTGTATCAGCACAGGATGTAAGCTTCTGTTCGTGTTGGTGAACACAATAATCAGAAATATCGTCCTTGTTTGCCTGAACTAGTGTTCAGTAGTGGTATGCAATAACTGTTGATTATGAGGCTGTGTCTAACCTGGCAAATCTATAGTCACAATCTTCATTGATTACGACTCCAACGTGCTGTTGAAAGACTTTGGACTGAACTGAAGGAATAATATGGAGGCTCCCACCAGGTAAATTTGCCCAAGTAATCAAGCCCTACACATGAGGGTCGCCTGTGAGTGAAGCATTACACAAGTTACAGGCACCCATCCGATCGTCGTTCACCACCAAGGTGTTGACTGAAATAATATTGATGAATATATGAGTCTGCCATTGCACCTGATAACCTGCTTCCTACTTCTAACTGGCCTTGTCTTGCAGTCTTCCACTGATGCCCTTTACTGTGTCCTGCAAGATTTGGCTGAAATGCAGAACCGGAAGCCCATGTAAGTATTGGGCTAATATGTGTACATCACAGTAACGCCACCAGTGTCTATATGTGCAAAGTGCTGCTTATCTTAGGTTCTTATTTATTGTATACTATGCAAACCTGCTGAAATTCATGAACTTGGTATTGAGTTGTTTAACGTTTGAACATAGGACACACGTGCTAAGGTTACCAGTTGACATTCGGACAACCATTTTGTAATGAAGTTTGAGTTTGGTTTTCAGTCTTAATTTCAGCTCCTTCAATCCATTTGAGCAAAAACTCATGTGGCATTTTCAGTGTAAAAGTCTGTAGGGTAAACATTTGGGATGTTCTGTTATAGACCGATGCACATTGCAGCTCTTTGCTGTAGTCCTCTGGACAGATATCATGGGGTCTTACCATAAAGGTTTTCATAGACTCCTCATTGACATTTGTCGGGCTCCAGGCTCCCAGTTTGACCAACTTTAAATGTATTAACCCTTTTCGTCTCATTCATGCTAGTGTAATGCCAATCAATACTCCATTAAATGTTACACCTTCAGCAGGGGGTACATGCATAAACAGCTGAAAGCTCAGGCGTTCTTGTGCCCGCCAGGCAAATAGTACCAAACAAAAGCTTGAACAAGCCTTGATAAAGCAATTTCTTTTTGAGTTTGGATCTAGATTTTTTTTATTTGCATTAAGAACATCTTATGTTGACTTCATAGTCTAACCAGCTTGCTGCTCCCATTGTAGGAACACCATGCTAAGGGTGAACTGTTAGGTGTTTAGTGGGCTAATGCATATAAGACACTTACACATTGCACTTCAAATTGTAGCTTTAGTTGCCAAATATTTTCAATCACAAATATAAGCTCTGTCACAGCTGGTGTGCCTGAAAGTGAAAGTTAAAGCGCTGCTCTGAGGAGTTTCACTGTTCCATTGGTTAAAATCGAATCATTTCTCCTAATTTCTCTTTCTCTGCCTTGTCCTCCTTATATGTGTGCACTTCTCTGGCTAGACAGTTAACTGTGATCCTGTTGAGGAAGAGAAATGGTACTGGGCAGGATAAAAGCATGGACAGGCATAAAAAGAACAGTGTTGTGAGAGATGTGCAGTAGAGTGAGAAGGTGGTAGAAAGATATGTGAGCTAGGGAGAAAAGTAATTAGAGAAAGGGAAGGTAGCCCGAATGAAAGCTAAATAGAGGTAGAACGGGGAAGATGTTGGTATAGAAAGAGAGGCAGAGAAATAGTGAAGATTTTAGAATGTGGTAGTTAGAGAGAGATAGAGTTAGAGAGAATGAAATGTTAAAAGAGGCAGCGGAGTACAGTACTCCAAGAGGTACAGTAGAGAGAGAGAGAGAGAGGTATTGTAGAAAATGAGGTGAATTAGACAGCGGTAACGGCAGGGAGATGTAGAGGTAGACAGAGACTTGATGGAAAACAAGGAGATGCAAGGTAGAGAGAAATGAGAAGATGTACAGAAAATGGGTCGGGTAAAGAGAGTAGTTGAGAAAAGAAAAAGGTAGAAGGGTTAAGAGTAGAAAGAGAAACGTGGTGTAGAACGAAAAAAGGAAGTTGAGAGACATACGTGAAATAGAGAAAGAGGTGAGGTTTATACAGAGGTCAAGAATTGTGAGAGGAAAGAGATGATGAGGCAGAGAGGTCTGTAAAGAAAGAAGTTGAGAGAGATAGTTGGAGTTCTAGGGGAGTTGAAATGAAGAAGAAGGTCCAGAGAGACAAACTTGTTTTTTGTGTGATTGAGAAAGAGAGAGAGAAAGAGGGGAGTTGATGATAGTGAAAAAGGGTTAGAGGTAGAGAAACAGCGATAGCCCAAAGGGAGTAAGATATTTAGATGGGTGAAGGTAAGGGAACAAAAGCAGAATGAGAATAAGGGGAGGTGAAGAGGTGAGATAGTGATCTAAGGTAAGTTGAGAGCTTAGGTGGTGAGAAAAAGTGGTGGGGTAGAAAGAGGTTCGATAATGAGGGAGATGTGAAGTAGGGAGAAAAATGAGCTAGACAGGTGAAAGGGAGTAGTGAGGTGGAGAAAACCGAGAGGGAAGTAAGGTGAGAGAGAGAGAGAGAGATAGAGAGAGAGAGATAGAGAGAGAGATAGAGAGAGAGAGAAGAGAGAGAAGAGAGAGCGAGAGAGAGAGTTTAGGTAGAAATTGAAATGAGGTTGTGTGTGAAGTGAAGTAGATGGAGGAGAGATACAGGGATGTTAGATAGAAAAGGAGTAGTAAGGTACAAAGAGAGGGATGGGAAAGTTGAGGTAGAGAGAGGGGCTCAAGAGTGATAGATGTAGGCACAGAGAGTGATAGAGAGGTGCAAGGCCAAGAGCGAGAGAGGTAGACAGAGATGAAGTCAAGTGAGGTGTATTGAGTATATTGAGAGAGAAGTGAGGTGGAGAGAGGAAAGGTAGAAAGAGCTGAGATAGAGAGGATGAAGATACGTAGAGATAGAGAGGTTAAGAGCTAGGGTTAAGGTAGAATGTATGTAGTGAACGAAGGAGAAAGAAATGACAGAAAGATTATTGATCAAGTAATCAAAGTTACTGCGCTGCATTGCGTAACAGAGAGAATGCGTTGCAGATTTATATTTATTCAAAATAGCCTGCTGGTGCTCATAACCCTTGCGGTGACATACAAACAGGCTACCTAGCACCATGCGCAACCTTTGCACCAAACATTCCCCACATGCATGTGTGCTGTGCAGTGCAGCACACATGCAAAGTGTAAAAGGTGTGGTGAAATTAAAACATTTCTTCATGTTAGCGTCTGTTTCATGAAGGCCTTTTTTTTTTTTTGCCCAGTCTGGTTATCTTAGTAGATCAGGCTTTACTATGGGTGCTTGCACTAATCTGCCCAAGTTACACCCAAGAATCTGCCCCCTTGATGCAAAGTGGTGCAAAGCGCTATTCGCACTGAGAAATGGGCACCTTTCCAGCACAAAATACTTTTTGCACTGGAAAGTACATAGCCTTGAAAGAGTTTGCGCTGCTATAAATTACTTTATGTTACTTTGCCCTGACCCAGACCCTAAGTGAATCTGGCTCTAAGTTTCTGTTAAGCTTTCTCAGATGTCAAATTAGAAGAAGAAGCTGGTTTTTATGTACAGCTTCATTGGGGCATTAATTTCAACATTCCCATTTACTTTACCAGGAGGCCCTTGGAAAGTGAGGGACCTGAGCAATTGCGCACTTGGACAACACAAATGAGTATCCTCAGCCTGGTCTTTATTTCTTGCAAAGGCTTGCCTCTCAAAAGACGCCATGTTGATACAATTTCTTTTTTTTTTTCTTCGTTTGTTCGACCCTCACCCACTCCAGTAGTGGCATGCTTCATCATCAGATCTCATACTGGTCCTAAAAGACAGGATTAGCCCAACCATATTTCAGGGAGCACTTTGATTATTTTCTGCCAAGGTACCTGAAAAGATAAAACTGCCTTGACATGTTTCAACCCTTTATCTACGGCCACTTGGGCCCAGGGCTTTTATCAGGGCACAAAGCTCATTGCCCCAGGTTTCGTATTGAAGGAAGTGACCCGATTAGGGTCTCCCGAGTCACTCACGACCACCTCTCAGCCTTCCAAACAAATGAAGTCGGTCAGACAGTAGAGAATACAAACCAAATTATTTATTAGTCATACACTCGAGCGGAGTCCAGTCTGACCAGCCTCCGTGGATTGCTGCAGAGGGACTGACTTCAGTCAACATGGCAATGCATAAAGTACATTTCCAATACCCCTAAAGACACGCCCAGACTGGGATTTTCCAGTTAATAGCTGGTGAACAAAGGAGATACAGAAGGATGAGCTGCAATCCTAAGACCGGGTACATGCTATCTCAGTTTCAAGGTTACTCTGCCCGTGCCCGCCACTCTAAGGGTGGGAGCAGGCCCTATCTAACGGGAAAGGTATGTAACGACAAAACAGTCTATTCATTAGTGCAGCGAAGCTCAACCTTGGAGAAATAAAAAACTATCGAGGCTGCTTTCTGCTGAGGCAAACAGAATGAGACAGAAGTTTAGTTTCGATCATGGTACACAATTGCGGCTGAATACAAAATGGTGCCGCAAATGCTAACTTAAATCGTACAATGCAAGGGGAAGTTGACCAAAAACATTTTTCATTCCAACAGACCCTCCTTTTAGCATTTGCTAACACATTTTGCTACTATCTGAGAGCAAATAACTCCCCACATAACAGAAGGGCTACTAATACAAGCCAATATGTGCATTATCAGTATTCAAAAATGTCTTCATCTATTGACATTGGATCTTGTACATCCTGCATCATCATAGCCGTTGTCTTAGTGACAGGTGCTGGAACCTTTGGTTTGGGCGTTAGTCTTTACACAATGAGCACAACAAGCAGGGAGACAATGTATACACAGGCAACAGGTGAAAATTATACCAGCAACTACAGCTAGGAAAATAAGAATCTTCCAACCCCAGGACGCGAACAGGCCCTAGAACCACCCAGAGAGAGTCAAAGTGCCATTCTCTTGATGGATGTCGGATGCGGGCCGGTGCAAGTTCTGGATGGCAGAGTATACATTAGGGCCGTGGTCTGGGATGTATACTCAACAACTACTGCCAATGATGTGACAGGCCCCTCCCCGATCTGCAAGGATGACGTCTCACACCATCCTGTTTTGTAAAGCAACGAGCCTCGTAGCCTGAAGCTCAGCTGTAATGTTTGTCAAAATCCCTGCTGTGGTATTAATGACCCCTTTCACAACTCTTGTGAGCCGACGAATGTTAAGGCTATTGGACAAAGGGCCCCAAAAGGGTATAATACCCTTCATGGCAGCGGTGAACTGCTGCAGAGTGGTGTCTGTCTGATCTATATCTTCTGTGTTAATAACCCTCCTGACTCGGGACAGGTATGTGCTCCTACGTTGCAATAAATGGTCCTTATTGTAATTGGACGGTGCTATGTACACTGGGGGAAGAAGGAAAGAGAGATAACAGGTACCTGACCATCCCCTAGGAAGCCAAATATAAGCTTGAGACCCACAAACAAAGTAGACATTATGCGGTGGGAGCAAAGGCGGACTACTAGTCGTACTCAGCGTAATTGTGTAATTGCAATTACTCTCTCCCACTTTTACCTTTTCCTATTCGCTGGGCACAAAACCCAGCTGTTGTGTTAACTACTGACACCGGCATCGCCTCATCCTTAGTAATATTGCGTACTTGAAAGGATCGGAAATATTCAGTGGCATTGAACCCCTGGAAATCTAACATTTCATTTCGAAGCCATGTTTCGTTCTTTACCTTCTCATATATATTCATACAAGCTGATGGGGACAATGTACCTGGGGTCCCTTGTCCTCCTGACCCCGTGGAATTAAACCCTTGGTGGAAGCGTATATATTCTACCACTGTGCGAGAGTCAGAAGATGTCATATTCATAGCAGAGGAATGAAAGTGATAATGCACCATAGTAAACAGTGCAAACCACCCCTCACAGCTCCCCAGATAGGATAATGGCATCGACAGCAGAATATGACTCTTATTTGTAACTGAGGGGAGTAAACCACAGATCCAACAATTAGTAACATTAGACGTATCATGGGCTTGATGCAGCATTTGCAGAAATACATTGTCTACATATGTTTTGCGATGTTCTCCTTTATGGGGGGCCAAAGTAACAAACATGTGTTCAGGGGGAACAGGCGTTGTACCAATCAGGGAATGTACTGGGTATTTCTCCTCCAGGAACCATGCTACCCCAAGTACTGTTATTAAGAAAATCACAACGATCACTACAAAAACTATTTTACTCCTTGTGGACCAAGCAGACCAACTAGATCCATCCCGCTCTAAACGCGGTGCTGCAAATGGCTGCTCTTCCTCCTCGATGGGGCGGCCAAACGGATACATTATGGAACCAAGGGGGGAAGAATGCAAGAAAACTAAGGGCAAAAGGCAAATGTTCCCAGCGTCCGTTAGAACCTTTGCTGGCAGACTCCTATTGTTCATCAACGTTGGCGCTGTTGAGCACCGGCGGTGGAGCTGTCGGACCAGCTCTTGAAGGAAATCCCACGTCGTACAGGATAAAGTACCTCCCTCCAGGGAAGCACGTTCGGTCTATCCTGTCCAATGTTCGAACAATGCACCAACCTCGCCTCTCCCTACGATACTGTTGCCTGACTTATCGAGTCCATCCCTGCTAATCAGACTTTTCCTTTGGTGCACTGTTCCTCCGTCGGGGTGCAAATTGTACCTAACTGCTCCAGGCACAGGGGGGTCAGGAAAGAGGGACTCAGGGGGCTCAGACACAGAGGGGCCAAAGGACTGGGACTCGAGCACAGATGGGCCAGTAGAAGGGGTTTCCTGAATTGCCCTGATCTCAGGGGGCACTGCCGCATTCAACACTGCATCATTCTCATCCTCCGTTTGCGTCCACGTTAGCTGGGTATCCGAAAAAGGGACAAAGCGGGGCACCTGCTCCCACTCCGAATCCCAATGCCGTCAAGGACCCACTGGTCGTAAGGCAGAGGAAGAGGTACTTTCTGGCAATGCTGACTGTGTATTCAATTCTTTCGGCCGGCAACCTCGACTGCTGTGCGGGTGGCAAGGAGCACCTGGACTGGCTCCTTCCACCTCGGCTCCAAGGCCTTCCTCCTCTGGAAGTTGCGCGTCAGGATGTAGTCTCCAGGCTGAATGTTATGCCTGGGCCCCTCAGGTGCTGGCGGAAGTGTGTCCTGGATCTGTTCGTGAATAGAACGCAGACTTTTAGTTAACTCATACAGATAGTCCACTAACAGAGGATATTCAATCTCGGAAAAGTTTCAAGGACGCGGGACGCCCCAGACATTTGCCGGGCGCCCAAACATGACCTCGTATGGTGACAATCCTGTTCTAGAATGAGCTGTTGTTCTTGTAGACAAGAGGGCTAATGGTAAAGCATCTGGCCACTTCAACCCTGTGCTCTCCTGAATCTTTGCCAATTTCAGTTTGAGAGTACCATTGTACTTCTCAACCAGACCCGCTGACTGGGGGAGATTCGCAGCTTGAAACTTTTGTTTGATGTGGAGTCCTTCGCAAACCAACTGTATGACTCTCGCGTTAAAGTCGCTTCTGTTATCACTCCAAATCAAACGGGGCAAACCGAAGCGAGGAAAGAACTCCTTCATGAGTACCTTTGCAGTCGCTATGGCTGTATTTTCTTTAGTGGGGTAAGCCTCAACCCATTTACTGAATGCGCAAACAACCACTAACACATATTTCTAATTGTTGACTCGATCCATCTCTATGTAGTCTAATTGGAGGACCTCAAAGGGAAATAGGGGGTGCGAAATTGCCAGGTGGCATAGGGGTACCCTTCCCAGGATTGTGCATCATACACACCATACAATATATTTGACCAAATGGGCGGCCGTCTTTGGGATATTGTCATTGTGCCGTACAGGATCTAACAATTTACAGATACTTTTTGCACTGATATGGGCTGGCCCGTGTGCCATAGTAACTACGGGGAGAACGTATGCATCTGGTAACATCCATCTCCGTTTCCCTGACTTATCCGTCCAACACCCTTCCTCATCCAAACGTGCTGTGCTTTCCTGCCATACTGCTAACTCCTCGATCTTTGCCTCACTCTGAATCTCCTTGACATTTGCCAGCGTATCCTCAAACATAGTAACCTCGGGCACCCACCTAGCTGGACCGGCTACAAACATCCTTTTCATCTTTGTTCGGGCTATCTCCTTAGCTGTCTGGTCTGCAAATGCATTCCCTCTACCCACGTCATCCGTTATTGCCTTGTGGGCGCTACATTTTATTATGGCTAATTTCTTGGGTAGTGTCAGGGCCGACAAAAGCCTATGTATAAGAGGGCCATTTTGTATCTTCATCCCATGGGAAGTGAGAAACCCCCTCTCTGCCCAGAGTCGCCCAGAATTATGGGCCACTCAAAAAGCGTACTGGCTGTCAGTATAAATATTGACAGCCAGTCCCTCACTCAACTTACAGGCTCGTATAAGGGCAACGAGGTCCGCTGCTTGGGCCGACTGATAGGGAACTTGTGACGTCTCAACTACTGTGTACAGTGTTGTAATCGCATATGCCTCAGTTGTAGTGCCATCTGGTAACTTAAAACAAGAGCCATCGACGTATAGTTCCCCTTGGGAGTCAGATAAGGGAACATCAGTCAGGTCTACCCGTCCCTTCGTCTCTTCCTCCGTCCGAAAAATACAATCATGTACATCAATTTCCTCATTCTCAGAAGGGAGGGGTAGCAACGTGGCTGGGTTTAGAGTGGCACATCTTTTAATCGTGACATGTGGTGCAAAAAGGGTCAATTCATAACCGGTCAGACGTGCACTGGTGTGGTGCTGTGTCTTGGTTTTATTCAAAAGTGTATCCACAGCATGGAGTACCATGACTGTGAGGTCGGTATCAAGTACGAGCCCAGCCGATTGCCCTATAGAGATGGCCACTGCCGCAACCGCTCTTAGACAGCTCGGGAGGGCTCTTGCAACAGGGTCAAGAAGACCAGAAAAATAAGCACACAGCCGTTGCTTACCTCCAAAGGCCTGTCTTACAACAGAGAGCGCACAACCGGCCGTCTCCTGTACGTACAGCACGAATGGCTTCATATAGTCAGGCGTACCAAGCACAGGTGCAGGGCAAAGCGCAACTTTTAATTGCTCAAAAGACTGTTGACATTAAGGCGTCCAAGGCAGTGGTTCATGCACATCTTTAGTGGTTAGTGCCAGCAGAGGCTTTGTTAGTAAGGAGTTGTTAGGGATCCACTGGCGACAGTAGGAGGTAATGCCAATAAAAGCGCGCACATCCCTCTGGGTTTTAGGGATAGGCATTTTAACAATGGCACTGATGCGCTCAGGGGTCAACCTCCTACCCTCCTTTGACAGTAAGTGACCTAAATAGGTGACCTCCTGTCGACAATATTGAAATTTGGGCAGGGACACTTTATGTCCACGGTGTGCCAAATGCAGCAATAATTTAACCGTGCTGTCTTTGCAACCCTTCTCAGTGCCAGAAGCGATGAGAAGGTCATCGACATACTGGAGCAATACATTACCTTAGGGAAGCGTAAGGGAGTCCAATTGGGCTTTTAAAGCTTGACTATATATACTAGGGCTCTCAGTATAGCTTTGAGGAGCTTGACAGAATCTAAAACTTCTGCCAGCTAGTGTAAAACCGAACAAATGTCTGCTGTCGGGATGGATCGGAACACTAAAGAATGCATTTTTCAGATCAATGACAGAAAAGAATTTGGCAGAGGAATCATCGTCAGAAGGGCAGTAATGTCAGGGACCACTGGGAACTGAGGAATTACAATCTTATTAACTTCGCGCAAGTCAATCACAAAACGATAAACATCAGGTGATCATCAGGGGAGCCTGAAGGTGCCCTCTTAAGAATGGGAAGAATAGGGCTATTACACACATTTGCAGTCGTCTCTTCAACAACACCGGACTGAATCAGATCCTGTATAATCTGCAACAGAGCTCGCTCCCCAGCTTGCGGTTTTTTATACTGGGGAATACGAGGCAAAATAGCTTTGTCTTTAACTTTAATGGAAACTGGGGGTATCTGCAAGAGTCCTACATCCGTGTCACCCGTTGCCCACAACGTGGGCGGCACGTCCTTAAATTCAACAGGGAGGGGTGCATCTTTGGATAGACACTTCTTAGAGCTGGCTACATTCGGGCCCATCGTCATGTAAACACCTTCTGGAGAACAATAAATTGTAGCATGCAGTTTCTTTAATAAGTCCAAGCCCATTAAATTTTCTCCACAATTTGATGTTAAAAATAACGGTGAATCCACAGTAAAAGGACCTATAGTCAATGTAAGAGGTTTGGAAATGGGGCTTACAACCGGTACACCAGAAAATCCTACCGAAACATTATTATGGCCAAACAGAGCTGCCCCGTGAACGAGAGATATAGCTATTCATTGCACCTGTATCCACCAGAAATTCCTTAGCTGAGCCATGCAAATCTGCAGTAACGTAAGGACCGCGCTGATCTACAGGTATCTGAACTGGTCCCTCACCCTGTCCCTGGCTAGCTGTGAGACATTCCTGTCACCTCATCCAAATCATAGTTATTGTGATAATACTGTTTGCCCCTAGGGTCGTCAAAGTAGTTCTGGTCAGTGCGACCCTTCGATGTCCCAACAGCCTGAACCCTGTCCTGGCCACCGACCCCGCGACCCCGTCCACGAGACCCTCGTCCCTTCGGGACCGCCACCTTTTGCAAAAGCTCAGGACACTTGCTGCGCCAGTGTCCCTCCTCTTTACAGTACGCACACTGATTTGGTCCTACAGGCGTAGTGTTCCTATTAACGTCCTCTACCATTCCCTCGAGAAGCCTGTTGCAATAACACCTTCGTCTTCAATTCTTTGTGCTTTCTCTCCATCTTCTCCTTCTCCTCATTTTCCATGTGTTCATAATACTGTGCCATACTCAATATTACAGAAGGGGAGGAGGTAGTCCAAGTGCTCTCCGAAGCCTGCAACCGAGTCGTGATCTCAGGAAGCAGGTTCGTAACAAATCTGTTAGCGAACAATCGGACACCTCTCTCCACCGACAAGTCCTGTCCTCTAAAATCCCAAAACACACCTTCAAATCTAGTGAAAAAAATCAGACACACTCTCATCGTTCTTCTGACAACATGCCGTTAACTTGTCCCAATCTACCCTTCTTGGTGGAATAAGAGAATGCATATAGGTAATAATTCGGCCAGGCTAGTATCTCGGCCTTAGGCTTCTCACCAGGCTTCCTCTCCTGGTCCCATGCTTTATTCTGATCCCAGGTACCATCCAACTCTGCAACGTGGTCCTGTGTGTCTCCAAATATCAACGGGTACCAGTAAACCAAAGAACATTTCAATATCTGCGAGCGTCATCACTGTTGATGAAGCGGCCTCTGTCAATTCCGTATAATATGCCGTAGGATTTTTCTTAGGGTTGGGTAACTGAGTCTTAAGGGACAAAACCTCACTCCTCTTCCATGGAGTATAAACCCACTGTTCTTGGAAACGGGCCTCTGCCCTTGGTCTAAACAACAGTATTCTGCTGATCTCGGAGCTCCGGTAGTTCAGGGGGATATATGGGATGGACTTCCCTCATCGTAAACTGGGATACTGTCTTCGGGCTCTTCTCAAACAGCCTACCTCAATAAGCTACTAGCATTGCAACATTACCAAAAACCTCACCAGGTGCCATACCAGCAGCATGCACATTGTCCCTAATATCATAAATAATCTGAGGTGCTACATTATTGAAACACTGTTCCCACAGTCCAATCAAAGTAGCCGACATGTGCTTGAGGGCATGCTGCTGCACAAACAGCTCATAATCTTTCATCACACTCCACGCATCCTCCACACTGTAAATGGGTTGACGAGCCCACTAAGCGGCTTGATTGGCTACCACCTTTTTCTCTTCAACTCCCACATCAGATCGTATCAATATCCGTCCCAGTCGCTCCTTAGCAGTCGCCCAGTCTCCGTCCCCTAGTCCGCACACAGGCGTTCCGCTACTCAGAACTGTCAGAGAATGGAGGAACAGGGAAGGAGTAGTAACAGAAGGAACAGGCATCAAAGTCGCTAGTGGCTGTGTCGTAGGTGTGAGGGGTGGAGAGAAAGATGCTGAAGCAATAGGCGTAGCAGGGAGGCTTGCAGTCATCGCAGGCGCAATAGGTGAGGCCAAATAAAGAGCGGGATGCGCTGTAGCCGAAGCAACTGAATCAATAACAGGAGAAACAGAAACAGCAGAGACAGGAGGAGCGGACGACTGTGGCTGTGGAACAGTAGGATATATTTTCTGCGGGGCGTATGGGGGTGGAGGTCGAGTATCTAACAATTCCTCCACAAATGTATCATTTTCTTCTCGGGCAACATAAGACTTTTCACATTGCAACCGGAATTTCCTATCAGCACACTCTATTCCTTTCTCTACTTTCTCTCTATCATACGCTACAGCTTTCTGAGTCACTGTCTGTAGTTTTCCCTTCCGGGCCTCTTTCTCTGCTTTCACTCGTCTTTGTTTAGCTTCCTTTTGCCATGTTCTAAGGGAGTCAAACAAACATCGACTGCCTACTTCTTTTTGCAAACAATTTATCCTGCAGAAAATTAATTTTCTGTTCATCAAAAGTGCCTGTCAACGGCCACTGCAACTCAGCATTGTCCCTTGTATATTTGTGCCATAACGTACTAAACATAATAGGGCCAAGGCCATGTTTCACATACAGGCCAAAATTGTGAGTGCCTTCTGGTGGCGCTGGCTGACTTTCTTCCAATCGAGCATCAGTAGAACAACAACGATAGCCCAAACAAAACACTTTGCTAAAGCACTGCATCTTTCAAAAGGAAACAAGTTCACTATTTATGCCGAGCAGATATTTGCAAATATCTTACCAAAACTGGTCCTCAGACCTCATCAAATACAAACCAAAGTGGTACCATGTTCACAAAGAACTCAAACAAATTCAAGCGTTTGTCCTAAAACGATCCTAAGACCGTACCAAACACAAACCAAAATGGCGCCATAGCCACAAAGAACCAAAGCAAACTTACCTGGTGCACACAGGCCAAACAAATTTATTCTCCACTGCCGACTTCGGACCAAACGGTCAGATCCAAGGGTTTCGCCATTCAGGACCCCAGCCGGGATGACCACTGGGCGAGGCACCGCCCGGTCAGACAGACGGAGCAGCTGCGAGTACCAGACTCTCTCGTGCAGGGATCCCCGGTCCGCCCGTCCGACCCGACGTGGCCCTGACCTCCTCATCCGTCTGTGGGCGAGGAAGGGCCACACCTGATGGGGTCCCTGTTTGGGCGCCAACTGAAGGAAGTGACCCGATTAGGGTCACCCGGGTCACTCACGACCACCTCTCAGCCTTCCAAACAAATGAAGAGTCGGTCAGACAGTAGAGAATACAAACCAAAGTTATTTATTAGTCATACACTCGAGCAGAGTCCAGTCTGACCAGCCTCCATGGATTGCTGCAGAGGGACTGACTTCAGTCAACATGGCAATGCATACAGTACATTTCCAATACCCCTAAAGACACGCCCAGACTGGGATTTTCCAGTTAGTAGCTGGTGAACAAAGGAGATACAGAAGGATGAGCTGCAATCCTAAGACCGGGTACATGCTATCTCCGTTTCAAGGTTACTCTGCCCGTGCCCACCAATCTAAGGGTGGGAGCAGGCCCTATCTAACGGGAAAGGTATGTAACGACAAAACAGTCTATTCATTAGTGCAGCGAAGCTCAACCTTGGAGAAATAAAAATATCGAGGCTGCTTCTGCTGAGGCAAACAGAATGAGACAGAAGTTTAGTTTCGATCATGGTACAAAATGGCGGCTGAATACAAAATGGTGCCGCAAATGCTAACGTAAATCGTACAATGCAAGGGGAAGTCGACCAAAAACATTTTTCATTCCAACAGTTTTCACAACATTGAAAATATGCAACACTCTTATGCATGCAAGGTGAGATATTATTCGCCTTTAGATTGCCAGTAGGTCTTGATTCCCTACTGGGCAATCCTAAATACCCACATGGGAGGAGGGGAGGGCATGACCCTTTAGTCACACATTCGTCAAGGGTGGCAGGCTGCGTTTTAACCTATTCAAAAGTCCGGCTCGCCCATGTGGCTACATGTCAACCAGGTGTTAGGGTAATAGGACCATAATATCCTTATCCCCACTTTAGAACCTTCTTTTAACTATACCCAAACAACCGCTAATAAAGGGATACCGAGGTTGGTTTGAGGTATTTTTATCTTTTTAGGTACCCTGGCCGTAAATATTCTCAGTGCTCCCTAAAATATGGTCCAGCCCATCTTGGTTTTTAGGGACCACTACTAGAGTGGGTGTGAGTCTAACAAAAGAAAAAAAATCTTTTTTCTGTATCGGCAGGAGTCTTTGAGAGGCAAGCCTTGTTAAGTAATAAAGACCAGGCATGGGATACTCATCTGTGTTGTATTGGCTTGACTAGGGAGAGCGTACCCCTGTCCTATTTATTGAAAGTCTCTCTTCCCTCTTTGAGAGCATGGCCCTGCTTGGACCCCGCCTCAGATTTTTGGTATAAGGCAATTGCCTTAAAATATCTCTGTTTGAATTGTATTGTGGACTTGACCACAGGGAGTGCCAGGTCATCAAAACTGGGATGTTATGAGCCCTTTTCTTGATTTCTACAATAACTTTAGCGACAACATTCTGGTTGTTTGGAGCTTCAGTAGACAAGCAGTTTCTGAGGTCATCCTTTTGAGCCCAGCTGTTTCAACTCCCTAAAAAGACAAATGTGTTTGAAGAATTGTGCCTAATACTGGCTAAAATGATCACAGCAAGTAATCAAAATGCACTGTATGTTTTCCACCTCTAAGTAATAAAACATGGATAGTGCCAGAAGTGAACATGGAGGGGTATGGTTATAGAAGTTTGGTAGATGGATGTTCTTGTATTGATAGGCTCGGTCGCAGAACTATTATGGTTGAGCCGTTTAGCCAATCCCTCATTGTAGCTACAAAAGTGTTTAATGTGAGAAGGTGCCTGATTTACCCAGTGTTTTGATTACTGTTATCCATCAGGAGCCTCTGTTACTTCTCATTAGGTTTATGTGTTATTACATGGTTCCCGATGTGCCATTCCCAACTCTCCATTCCTGCTTCCAGGCGCCTGGTTAACCCAGCGGTGTGATTACTGTTATCCATCAGGAGCCTCTGTTACTTCTCATTAGGTTTATGTGTTATTACATGGTTCCCGATGTGCCATTCCCAACTCTCCATTCCTGCTTCCAGGCGCCTGGTTAACCCAGCGGTGTGATTACTGTTATCCATCTGGAGCCTCTGTTACTTCTCATTAGGTTTATGTGTTATTACATTGTCCCTGATGTGCCATTCCCAAATCTCCGTTCCTGCTTCCAGGCGCCTGGTTTACCCAGCGGTGTGATTACTGTTATCCATCAGGAGCCTCTGTTTCTTCTCATTAGATTTTGTGTTATTACATGGTTCCTGATGTGCCATTCCCAACTCTCCATTCCTGCTTCCAGGCCTCTACTCAAGAATGCAAAGGTCTTGATGATGTCTCACAACATCCCAGGCAGATTATTCCCACAGTGGTACTTCAGGATTATCAGTCTACCCGTGCGGTATATGGAGGATTCCTTGGAGGGGCAATCGATGGAATCCGTAGTGATGGACTCCCTAACACAGCTGTTGAAGCTTGCGGTCTTCTTCTCCAAGACAGCCAAGGTGAGAGTTGTACAAGTACCAATAGAATACAGGGGACAATGAAAGTTGTCTCTTAAACAGAATTTGTGTTTGCACACGGTGGTTGTCTTATTTTGAGATGTCATTTATATTTACCTGCTTATTTGCTTTGGTGTCCAGAGGGATTTATTTCTTTATGTTTTTTTTATAACACAGAAAATGTGTGGGGGTGTTTGAGCTCTGTACATAGCAACAGGAAATAATAAGAGCCTGGGAACTAAGGCCCACGTTTTTTGTTAGCAAGTATGGGCCCGCTTGGGACGGTATGAGACACATTGCGGCTGTACATGGCACAAATTAAAGCACTGATAAAACCTTTGCACGCAAAAGGAAGTTTTGCACAAAACGTTTACACATGAGATTTATCTAATTTCTTGCGTCATCCAGCGCCAACGCCCTGCCAATCTATGGAAAGGGGATGACGCAGAACAGGATTCCAAGGTAAGCCGAATCAACTAAAGTAGGGGGACCTGGTTTTCAGTGGAATCATAGTGCCACATGAAAACAGACGGAAAAAGTGGGTAAACGGAATAGCATGTGATATTTGATACAGAATATGTGTAATTAAAGTCAATCAATCAGGGGTTTATAGAGCGCGCTACTCACCCGTGAGGATCTCAAGGCGCTGGGGGGGGAGCAGCTCCGGATCAGTCAAAGAGCCAGGTCTTGAGGTCCTTCCTGAACGTGTGCAGGGTCGGGGAGCGTCTGATGTTCACAGGGAGCTCGTTCCAGGTCTTGGCTGCGATGTAGGAGAAGGCTCTCCCGCCTGTTCTGTTTCTGCGGATGCGGGGACCTCTGCCAGGGCGAGGTCGGCGGAGCGGAGGTTCCTCTTGGGTACGTGGAAGGATACTCTCTCGTTGAGGTATTTGGGTCCGATGTTGTTGAGGGATTTGTAGGCGTGGGTGAGGAGTTTGAAGGTGACCCTCTTCTCGACGGGGAGCCAGTGGAGGTCTCGTAGGTGTAGGGTCATGTGTTCGTGACGCGGTGTCCCGAGGATGAATCTGGCTGGTTTGGAGTTTGTGTAGAAGGGTTCTGTTGATTCCGGCGTATAGGGCGTTGCCGTAGTCCAGTCTGCTGGTTATGAGCGTGTGGATGACGGTCCTTCTGCAGTCGGGGGGGTCCATTTGAAGTTTGCATGAAGTTAGCATTTTGCTTGGTTACTCTCAGGCAGTTGCTACTTTGTTTTGCAGTTCTATATAACGCGAACTCGACCCGAAGGTATCAGAGCACTTCACATGAGCACTAGTTGCATAACAGACGTACACATTCATTTAAAAATGTTTTTTTTTTGTAGACACGGGGAGATTAAGGGCCTGATTACAATGGCGGGTAGACCGCCATTGACAGGCTGTCGGTGGCGGTCTCCCCGCCATCTTAACCAACTTTACCGCCCACCACATTTGGATGGCGGGCGGCTGTGTGGCTGTCGGAAAGACCGACCGCCCTGATCCGACGGGCTCCTCCATCGGAGGCTGAGTAATGCCTACATAGGCACCGTCATAGGCATTATGATGTTCCTTCCCGCCGGCCCTTTCATGGCGGTGGACCTGCCATGAAAAGGCTGGCGGAAAGGGACATTGGGGGCCCCTAGCGGCCCCCTTATCCCCTGGCCCACAGCCATGGGACCTGGGGGGGCACCTATGGTGCCCCCCTACATATCCCTGCACCATGTGGCAGGCACCGCATGGTTCCAGCCACGTAGTACAGGGATGTGTGGGGTGTTTGTTTTGTACTGCGGCGGGTGCTGCAGAGCCCAGCATCCGCCGCAATACAAAACATGGGCAATGCGACCACCACAGTGGCGGTTGCATCCTAATTTGCCCTGTGGGACCGACGCCTTGTAGGCGGGCGATCCCAAATAAGAAACGATGGCAGACGGACTGAGGTCTGTCCTCCATTGTAATCGGGCCCTAAGTGATTTGCCCAGAATCACAGAATGCTTAAGCCCCCCACCAGACTCGAACTTGGTTCTTTAGCTTCAAAGTCGGTCGCCTGTCCTTAAGGGAGTGTCTCAAGTACAAATCTCATGCAACATACTGGCCGCTGCCCTTGGTGTCATGCAGAAACAGCTTTTTTAGAGTGGGTGTGGCTGATGACATCATCAGTGCTCAACTCTTTATAAATACGGACCTGAGATCTGTTTTTCTGTTCGCTCTGCCTAGCGGTTCAATATTTCACACAGCACTGCCCATACACTAGTCCAGGTTGTTTAGATAAGAAAAACTAAACTAAAGTATCTAACACAAATGGTTCATGTATAGTACTTACTGGAACGAGTTCTCCAGCTGAGTTACAGAAACAGGACTAGTAGGGAATGTATCCGCAGGGGAGAGACATCTATATAGAGGTAAGCAATTGTAAGTAGTAGAAAGACAGCACAAGTAAATTATGTTTTAAGTCTTTCTTGAGGGCAGGAAGGGAGAGCAAGAAGGGATAGAATTCTATATTTTGGGGGCGCAGACAGAGAAGGATTGAGCCATTGTGCAGTCTATTCTGGATTACACTTTGTGCTTTGTTGGAGTGAGAGAAACAGGTCTAAATGAAGGTTATTTGGAGACTAGAGGGTTCTAATGGGTATGTGTATGGTGGTGTGTGAGGTATAAACATAGTAGAATCAATGGGATAGGAGAAAGAGTTGTGGACAGAATCTCGAGGATGGTGTTATGCTTTATAGGGTGATGGCACAATACTGGCACAGGATGTGGTTGAGAATTTATTGTTAGATATGATGGGTGGGGTTGCGTTAGGGGGATTCATAATGCAATGGAACGACATTGAGGTTGAATTTATTAATACTATATTGGAATGGAATAATTGTACTGGGTGTGTGCGAAGACACCAGAACCCGCATGATGATTGTCCAGAAAACTCTGTGCATGCAAAGTGTGTTGCTAAGCTTCTGATTTAATAAAAATAATTAAAAAAAAAAAAGAATTTATTGTAAGATATGATACCATTATAGTGTAACCTCAATATTGTCTGAGAGAAATGTTGTGTCCCAAATATTGTTTACGAAATTACCGGTTATTAGAATTAATAATACAAATTGTACACTTGATGGGACGATATTTTAGGGCATAAGATTTTTGTCAGTCTGTGTTTTTGCTAACGATATTATGACATACAACACGCTATGGGAAGAATAAAGAAAGGAACGCCTGAAGGGTTGTCTGTGGGTTTCTGGGTGAATAGTGATAGGAGTATAAATATTGCATGCTGGTCATCTTGTGCTATTGCTTGCATGGTACCAGTATTTGATGTTGATGCGTATTAGGTTCAGTCTGATGCAGGGAAGAGCCATGTATTCAGAGCTTTGCTAAAGGTTATTTGATCCTGTGTTATGCAGATGTAGGTGGGGAGAGAGCTCAACCGATCTATCAAAGTTCTTACCGGTTTATAATGGATTGGTAACCCAGAGGGGCCAGGCTGAATTTTAGTGGTCAGTCGGTCAGTGGGTCTTTATTTGTGTAACTTCCCCTGTAGGCATTTGGGTCCCTTCCATGGTATGCTGTATGTGATGCAGAGACTTGAATTGAAACGTCTGCTCACTAGTGCAGTGTACATAAGGTATGAGTAAGAGGAACTTGGTTGGTATGCTTTGCACCTGTTGCAACTGTAAGATAGGTCAGGACACCCATGAAAATTATGCTTACTTAAGAGGCAAACCAGGCTGATGGATATTTTGAATGGTACATATTGTATGAAAGTTACTGAATAATGTGGTGTAGGTTGTGCTGGTGGAAGAGGCATGTTTTGTCTACACTGTTGATATGTTGGCTTAAAGCAAGGTCAGAGTTTAGGATTACTCAGAGGATTGTAATGGTTTTGATTTTTTTCTAGTGTGGTTTACTTCCACAATTACATACAAACTACTTATAATTGTAAGTAAAATAGATAGGCTGCTAGATAGTTGCCTAAGGTAGCAGAGGCTTTAGATGGTACTATACAGGGTAGGTGATGGACATGGGATAGACACATCAACAGGAGAAACATTGCTGGCCTTCTCCATCTATGCACAGAAGATCTTGAATTACATCCCTGTGCATCAGGACTGCCCAGCCCTACCCCAGTGTAGGATAGAGCAGAAGACACAACTCTTTAAAGAAATACATCACAAATGCATGGTTGAAATGGGACAGAAAATAGGCTCGGGCACCAAAATAAAAGTGGCCCCCATTAGTGAATTAGATAGCTAAAAAGTGGCTCATATTTACAAATCTGGGCAGTTTTGAACTTGTAAAGACACACGATGTAAGTGTTTTGTAAGGTATGAAAGGCTACATGGATTTTAGCTTGCTGCATTCAATGTTTCTTTTAATAATAGGAAATCAACAGTAAAAAACGACCCAGTGTGTGAGCCAGTTTTTTGGATCTTTGTAGGCCTGTTTTAGGATTTGTAAGACCAGCCCATCAAACACTGCCTGACTACCCTATAGGCCAGTCCAACCCTGTGAAGCAGTAACAGTCCACTTCCACTATGAGAACCATGCAAACCCTCCAGTGGCTCGTTGACTGCATCTTTACTTCTGACCCTGTCCAGAGCTCCGCTGTACAAATTCCACATATATGCATACTGAGATTTGACATCCTTCTATAAACAAAGTTATATCTCAGAGTTTAACATGGCTCCTTTCCTTAGGAAGAGGAGGAGTGATACCTCTTAGAGCTAGGACTGACAGAGATCTCTTTACAAAATCTGGAACATTCTGGACGCTCCGGTATTTCAGAAGAAAATTAAGACTGCCATGAAGGGTATGCTGGCTTAGAAAGCTGTGAGGGAAGAGTAAAGGAGGTTGCAATGGCTTAACAGTTCACTTTTAAAAAGCATATCAAAATAGTCTGCCACCCATGGGTGAAAGAGCTTTAATATTATGATCACAATTATGATCCATATGAAACAACATATGAGGACTGTAGAGAATGCCAAATGAGGATGGTGCCTGTGGACCTCAGAAAACATGTATGCCTCAGGATATCTGACTATTATAGAAAATACTGTGCAGAATTAGTCCAGCAACCTGCTCTGCAGCAAACTACGTCAACATCACCGCAGCTGTCAGAACACAGGGCTGAGTCTTCAAAGCCATTGGTCAAATACAACTCCACGTCAGCAGGTATGACTTTCTTTGACCTTCGTGAAAAATCCATTCAAATTAACAAATCTGATGATCAGAACCTCACCGACCGAGAGGCGATGAGTGGAATGACTACATCCTCACAACAGCAGTTAAACCTCTGATCCCTCCCCCAAGTGGTCTCTCTTAAAGGTGACATTGCCACATTTCATAGCCTAATAGAGAGGGCGTCCAAAAGATTTGATCTTCTGGTAACCGTCAGGAAGACTGACTGCTTCCTGTACGATTTCCAGGAGCCTACCAGAAGATCCGTCAAGACGATTCCAGTAATAGACCACCTCTGTTAAGTAGGTGGTTAGCTAATACAGACCCCAGCAACAGTTGCAGTGGTGGTACTCAGGCTGGATAAACAGTATAAGTACCAGACAGCTCAACGACATGCCTGCTTGCCACCCCAAGGCGTACTCTGCACACACAGAGGAGGTCTAGAAATCTGGAAATACCATGCACTGCTCCACCTGACAGGGTCATAAAATGGATGCATTTAGCACAAGAGTCTCATCTATAGCAGCAGTGTAAATCAGAGCAGCCAATCCTCTTGCAATCATGGGCAGGAGTGATCAACAGATCAGATATTGACCTATACCTAGATGATAAAAAGCAGCCAGTGAAAATAATTCTTCAGGGTGGAGAACAGGCATCTGTGGTGCTGATAGAGTCAGCTGTGGATGTTGCAAATCCAGGCTTTTAGGAGCTGGCTGGGGCAGCTGTCTTACGAAGACAAAGGTAGCTAAGGGTTAGCTCTTTTCGGCCAGAAGTCCAAAACAGAATCACAGGGATGCTGTTTGATATGGGAGATGCTCGTTGAAAAAAACAAAAACATGGATAAAGATCGTCGAAGAATCAAAACAGACACGGGTACAACCATGTCACTTGGGGCTTTACAGCACAGGCAACCCAGTCCTTATGAGGAATTGGAGGAAGGGTGCAGTCTTACAGTGGATCATATCATCCATACACATATCCGTTATACAACCCCAGCAAATAGACATTATTATGGACCCCCAACAGGAGAAGCCATCATACACATCGCAGCAGTTCTAGACATACAACAAACCACAGGCAAAATACAGAGGAGGAGGCCAATCTAAAAGTCAAGACTCTCAACGACATTGACAATCCCCAACCCAACCAATCCAATCCAACTCATTGACAATCTCCCACCCAACCAATCCAATCCAGCCCACCTAACCCAAACAATCCAATACAACCCATTGAAAATCTCCAACCCAGTCTTCAGGCACCAATTGCCATCTCACTTACGAGATCCGTGGCCACATAGCAGACAGGACTTCTGTTTTGTACATGAAATGTACAAAATCTTCATGGACAGATGGGTGCTGGATGTAATCTAGGTTGGATACACTTTGGAATTTCTTCAGCACTCCCTTGCCAAACATCAGGTACAGAATCTATGCCTTTTGAAAGCCGACATTTCCAAGTTGCAATGGAAGGAAGCAATACAATCAGTCACAAAGGAACAACAGAACATGGAATTTTACTCAAGATACCTCCTCACCAGAAGACATGGAAGGAATGAGAACCCATTCCCATCAGCTCTGTGTTTTCCTAAGAAAACAGTAATTCAATATAGTAACTTGAAAGGTGACGCTCTAGCTTCTGGAAAATGAATACATGGCATATTTAGATCTTAAAGATGCATATTTTCACACACCCATTCACTTAAAACACAACATATTTCTGATTTTTGAGGTAGTCACTACAAATTTTGTAAACTTTGGCCTCAGATCTGCTCCTGTAATATTCACCAAGTGCATGATGGTAGCCATCTCACCTCTGTAGATTAGGACACCAGGTCTACCCATACCTGGATGATTGTATGGTCAAGGTCCCATCCACAAACTCCATAAAAAAAGTCAGTATCAGTTTACATCAAACTTTTCAAAAGGTTACAGCTCACACTCAAAGAGAACATGTCCTCTTTGACATCCATCTCAGAGACTTCAATCTGTAGGACCACCCCTAATAAAAACCTAAGAAACAAAGCGTATTTGTCAAAAGACAGGCAATCCACTGGCAACTCACTGCCTCTGCACATTTTGGCCTTTTCAGGTGCACCAGGAGCTGAATCTTTTCCACTTTGAGCAAAAAGAGACCTGGAATCTTCCTCCTCAGTAAAATACCATTGTCCCAAAGAGGAGGAGAGAGCTGGGAATAAGGTTTTCAGGAACAAAGAAATCAGAGAGACTGAATTTAAAGAGCCCTTGAGATAAGGGAACAGAATGAATTACGTAATTCTCAGGAAAGGGGAGATCAATCTCTCCTATAATCCATGATTAATTAAAACCGTTGCAATAATTTACATAAAAGAAATATTAAAATTATTGAAACAAAATTAAGATGTGTACCGTGATCAGGTTCTTTCAAAGTTACTTTCCTATTTGTCACCTGTCAATGCTTGAGTATTGACGTTACCCTCTCCCTCCACAGATGATGGATTTAGAATGTGCCTTGTGTTTAATAGCACAAGTCGACTGTATGTAGCCATTTCTGACTGTACTGAGCTCATAATTTCAGTCGATTGAGGGTGGAAAGATGTACAAAATGTGCGAACAGTGCCGAAGGTTGAGATTATATTTTGTCTATGGAAGTTGAACGAATAAAAGTGCGATCATCATTTCATAGTAAAATTAAGTGAGAATGGCCGTGCCAAGAGTTATTTTGTCTTTTTTTCAACAATGCTCAGGAACCTCACCAGGCAGCAGCTCAGTTGGATGTCCTCTCCTGAAAAACTTGCTTTTACTGCCTTCATGACCGTATTTTCTTTTGCTGTTGAAGAGTGGTCGCAGCAATGCTCTGCGTTCACTTAAGTGGCTCCCTGCATATGCATAGCAAGTGTGTAATGTCTTCCTTTCCCACCCCGCATAGTCGGCAAGTTGGTGGTGATGGGGGGCATAGCCATGGTGGTAGATGAAGTGCTGAGGGTAGTATTCCTAGACGATACCGCAGGTATTTCTCCTTGGAAGCTTTAGAAACGCCTATACTCAGATACGGTTGAGGAATAGCCTTTGTGTAACTCTGCACAGTGAGCCATCAATGCGCCTTTCCTGATAATGCAGCGTTGTCCTCCTGCAGAGAAACTCTTGATAGTTTTGTTGACAATCTTTTAAAAGCTCTCATGTGTTGCTGAGGTCTTCCAGAGGCCTTGTAGGCTTAGTTGTTTTAATGAGTCTTCCAGGTAGGTCCTTGCATGGCCTGTCTCCTTAGTTATCAATTCTATCCATAAATAAGTGTTTAAGGTCCCCGGTTCCCCCTTTTGAATCTCATACCAACTTTTGATATATGCTCCTTTGCGGGCCAGCTCCTGCCTCTGAATGCCGAATTCTGGTCTTAATTGTGCAGGGGATGTGTATTCAGGTAGACCAAAGATCATTTGTAATGCTCTTGTTATTGAGCCATCCAGTATTGCTGCGTCTCTCCCTCTCATGGCCTCGCTTCAGTAGGTGATTGCCGGTATACGTTTGCCGAAATCACCTGAATCAGCGGGGAGAAGCTTTTGACAGCAATCTTGTGCTTTAAGTTCCTCAGTGCCACGGCTGTCGCTGTGCCCTTCCTTTTTATGGCCTCCTTTTGGGCAGCAAAGTTTCCTTTGTTGTCTATTATAATTCCCGGGTATTTATACACTTGAACAGCTTCCAGCTGTTGTGTAGACAGATGCCAGCTGTATGGTGTTTTGGCTCTCCGTTGGTTCACAATCATAACCTTTGTTTTTTCCAAATTGATACTCAGGCCATTTTCTTCGAAGTAGCTTAGTGTTACGTTTGGTAAGCACTGAAGACCGATTGCTGTTCGACTAATGAGTACGAGGTCATCCGCATATAGTAAGTTTGAAAGGGCTAAGCCCCCCATCTTTGGGGCGTGAGAATTGCATTCATCTAGCCTAGTTGACAGATCTGACATGAAGAGGTTGAACAGGGTTGGAGCTAACACACAGCCCTGTTTCAGCCCCATAGGTGTTGGAATCTTCTTTGTCAGGTAGTCTCCTCCACCCAGTTTTTAACTTGCACCCATGTGTTTGAGTGCAAGAGGATGAACTGTTTTAGGAGTGACGATGGAATGTTCCACTTGGTCAACTTTCGCCATAGTATGTTTATGTCAATGCGATCGAATGCTGAGCTATAATTAAGGCTTCCTGTTTTCCGTTTTTACTGAGTTTTACAGATAAATACAGACAGAAAACCATTTATTTTCTTGTCTGTATTTATTTTTAAATGTGGATAAAAACAGAAATTGAGTGCTTTTTGAGTGATTCTGAATACACTTTGCCATGACTGCCAGGCCAATAACTGTGTGGATTGATAGGTAAGGGGTTAAAAAAAGGAATTTTAGTAAAGAGGCTTAAACAGCAGTAGATATGCACAAGGCTGATACTGAAATGTGCATATTTTCATATAAGTGCATTGATTTATCTTCTGGGGGTGTTCATATCACTGAATCCTGGCAGGCATTCAAGCATGACTGCATATTTATTGGTTGAATAAATGTGGAAATATACCAGTTTGAGCTTTATATTTTTCACAAAACCCATAATAAATATGGATAAATACAGATAAAGTTGACAAAAAATAAATACCATAAAACCGGGAGCCCTAGCTATAATCAATGAAGAATACATACAAAGGCTACTTGGCTCCAATTGTGGCATCAATCATCAAAGAGAGAGTTAAAATATTAGTGGTCGTCCCCATGTGTCTGCCAAAGCCTGTTTGGTTTAGAGGGATGACTCTGTTTTCTGTTGCCCAGTTTGTTAATTCATGTAAGATAAGCCCGGCGTAGTATTTGGTGTCTTTGTCTATCAGGGCTGCTAACCGGTAATTTTTTGCCTTGTTACTGTTGCCCTTTTTGTAAATTGGAGTAGTATTGTTTCAAAGACTTCTTTCAGTGCTTCGGCCCAATATACCTGGTCTAGTTTAAACAAGATTGGGGTAATTCTGTTGGGGCCCGGGGCACCCTCTCGTCTGCCCTTAGTAATTCTAGAAATTTGGTTAATTGAGATCGAAATCAAATTGAACATTGAGTTGGTAGGTTCTTCTTGGATTCATGTTGGCTCCAGGTAAACTGAGTCAGTGTTTGTGCTAGAGTCGCTCTTGGGTTCAATGTTGAAGTGAGAGCGAAGGAAGGTGGTCCAGGCCTCTTCAGTCAGATGTGAATTGATCCTGTGAGTTGATGGGTTTATTAGGGTATTGATTGTGTGCCAAAATCATGAGCTGTTATTGCTCTTGATGTCGTACAAAAGTTTGTCTCACAAGCACTCATCTGATTCCTTTTTGTGTCACCAGATTAGCCTTTGACGTGTTGCTTTTAATTGTCTCAGTTCATTTTGGGTTCTGGAGTCCTGGCCTCCTCTTTGGAGTCTCCGTACCAATTGGTTTATTGCTTTCTTGAGCTGTTTTATTTGCACATTAATAGAGACGACTGGGTTCCCCTCTTGAGGATTTGATATTCCCCTGTTTTGTTGATCCTTTTTGTCTGTAAATGCTTTTCCTAGTGCTTTTGTGAAGCTCTCCTAACCTGTTAGTGCATTATGTTCAGTCGTTTGCTTTTCTTGGTAACGTTTTTTTGCAAAGGCCAGGAGCCTTTCTGGGTCGTGGGTTTTGCATCTCAGTCTTTTGTTATTAGTGGTATAAACTGGACCTGGTATGTTTACAAGCTGTGTCGGAGTTATGACCTGTGTCTTCATTGTGATCTCCTGTGGCGGGTGATCGATATAGTCAAGGGCTCCGATGTGGTAATGCACTACTTAAACAAGCAAAGGAAGTGAATCAAAGGTTTAATCAATTGTTGTACTAGTTGTTGTGTTATGGAACGTTGCAGCTGAAGGGCAATCTCCCGGAAATCGGCCATTTAATGCACGGAAGCTTATGTTTTCTAAGATTCCGAGAAGTTTCTGTGCTAGTTTGGTTTGTCTTCCCCAGTTGTTCCCTTCCTGTGGCAGTATGTTCCATGCAAGAGTGTGGTCTTTCATGGGGTTGTCGTCAACCGTTTTGCCCAGCACATGTAGATTGAAGTCACCGGTGATTATGAAGTTGGAGGTTTGTTCGTCCGTTAATACTTTGAATAATTCTTCTCCCAGTTGATTAATTCCCCTGGTATTGTCTCCAGGATGTAAATATACATTTATTAGTACCAGGTATTGGCTTTTTTTCGACTCTTGTAACATTATTATAAAAGCTTGTATTGCATTGGGGGGTGCTTGTTTAATAGATAGTGCATTAACTGCGTAGATGCTCCTTGTAGAAGTGTCAATTGCAAGTCCTCCTTTGCGGTGACCAAATTTGGCACTTTAGTTGGCTGGTAGGTAATGAAGGTTAAATCCTTGTAAATAAGTTGGTTGGTCAGACCATGTCTCTTGTAAGAGTATGATATCAAACTTTTGAAGGTATAGTTGCAGCTCCAGATCTGCAGTCTTATTTCCCATGCCGTTTATATTCCAGGAGCAGAGAAGCAGTGAGTTTTTTTCCTTGGGGAAGTTTTCGAGCATTGTCAGGGTTTGTGACTCCTGGTGTTTATTGTCCTGGCTAGCCATCCCCAGTTTTGTGAAGCTGGAGTTCCTGTTTCGTTTTTCCCAAAGCCTGGCTGCGCTATGTCCTCTTTGCTCCTAGGGGATGTGCTACGGGCCCCCCATAGTAGAGAGAATGATCGAACTGTCAGGGGATCGTCGCAGGACTCATGTCGGTTCTAATGCTTAGCTAGTAACTGTTCCGGGTATCTTGGTTTGAGGAAGGGTAAAAATTTGATGCCCCAAGCGTTGAGTTGTGCTTGCTCGTTTAGGATCCTTTTGGCTAATTCAGGTGAAGACCAGACTTCTGTTGTTGCTGCCATCCCTGGATGCTCTTTAGACTCCACAAATTCACTTGATTCCAGATCGCTGGAGCTTATGTCCTTCAAGCTGCTGATTGACGTGAGAAGCTGTAGGATGGTACCCCTGTTTAGTATGTCCACCCGGTCTTTGGATTTATATTCAGGGTGAAACAGGGTGGTCGATGACTCTGCTTGAGTCAGCTGTTCTCTAAATAATTCTTTTTGTTGAATCCTTACACTCGGTTCTTATGGGTTCCTTTCATCAGACCGTGCTGGATCTGTGCCAGGTCCTGTGATTCTATCTGGTTCCCGTTGTGTGATTCTTTCTCCCACCTGTGTCTCTTCCTTGGGGATTGTATTGGTGTCTGTTGTTTCCTTTCTCTTCTGCAGTGACGTGCTCTGTCAGGACATAACTGGGTTTTGTCTGCAAATTTTCTGAGTTTGCGGTGTCCCTTAAATCTTCCTGCAGTTGATTGCCTGTGGATTGATTCTGGCTGCGGTTGAAGTGTGCTGTTAAGTCAGTCTTCCCTTTTCGTCCCTTTCTCCTCTGTTTTCTTCATTGCTTTGGAACTTGCATGTCAGCCAGTGAGGGGTTTCCCTATGGCAATTTGCTGGCTGATGCAGGACCCCCGATAGGGGTGATTACCTCCCCTTGATGAGCTAACTCGTTAGTTTCTTCCTCCGTCTGCTGGTCCCCCTCATGGATCTGCCCTAATTCTAGATTCAGACCAACGTCTGTGTTCTCCAAGCTTGGTTGATTCAAGGCTGGGACTGCCTTGTTGGGGGAATAGGCCAGTGTTTTCGCTGGCTGATTAGTGGTTGCTTCCTTATGCCAGCTAGGTCACCCATTGCTGATGGCAGAGTTGATACTTTGTCTTTGATTGCCACACAGGTGCAGCTAGTCTGGGTAAGCTGCGCCTCTGATTGGGACCTCTTGATCAGATTGTTAAGGTCAGCCAGTTTGGTGTCAGTATTTGAGACGAAGATAGACAGTGAATTTAGGACTGACAATTGTATATCGATTTTGTCAGACTGATATTGCATTGTGTTTACAGACATTTGCATGGTGTTCAGTAGTGAGGTCCAGATGTTATCCTTGTCATTCATTTTGTCTTGTTTGGTGTTGGATTCAGGTGTCTTACTGGCTTTTTCTCGCAATGCATCAGAAGATTGCGGGGTGTACGAGGCTACCAGTTCCTCCCTTTCCTGTGTTATCAGGTATATTTCCAAAAGGTGTTCATGCATTTATGGTATTTTTTATTGGTGACTTGGTTTTGTATGGCTCTCTGAATACTCTGGGGCTGCGTCTGTGCCCAGGGCGATAAACCAGATGATTCTGCAAATAAATTTTGCAAGGCCTTAATTGACAGCTTTCCCTCTGTGCATGGGTCCGAGTTGTGGGGGCGTTAATTCCCTCTATCGCCTCAGGCAGTGCTTCAGGCAGTGCTGGATGAACAAATGACAACTCAAGCGTGAGTGAACCCTTCTCTCTTGTGATCATTGAGGGGTTCCCTGTCTGCTGACCCCGTTTTCCCCTGCCCTGCTACTTTGCACATAATTGCGGTTTGCACCTGGCATTACTATCCATTTTAGAAACCTTTTAGAAAAGTTTTATTAATTTTAAACGAAAACGGAAAGTTCCTTGCACTTTACTTTGTTTCAATCGTGTTTATTGTATGAATTTGAAGCTGCTTGCGTAACTCACTTCCGGATTGCCACTGAGAGTCGCCATCTTTGGCAGTGCGCTCTCTAGTCTTGTGGCGACCGGACCTTATTTAAATGCGCGCTGCGCGGACGCGGGCGCCTTGAGGGGTTCCCTGTCTGCTGACCCCGTTTTCCCCTACCCTGCTACTTTGCACATCATTGCGGTTTGCACCTGGCACATTACTATCTATTTTAGAAACCTTTTAGAAAAGTTTTATTAATTTTAAACTAAAACGAAAACGGAAAGTTCCTTGCACTTTACTTTGTTTCAATCGTGTTTATTGTATGAATTTGAAGCTGCTTGCGTAACTCACTTCCGGATTGCCACTGAGAGTCGCCATCTTTGGCAGTGCGCTCTCTAGTCTTGTGGCGACCGGACCTTATTTAAATGTGCGCTGCGCGGACGCACGCAGCGGGTGCGCCTGAGGCAAGCCCGTCTGTGCCCGTCGGCGTCCCAGAAGCGGCCAGCACCAGCCATGCTGCCCGTCGAACTCCAGGATTAGAGGGAAGTTTGTGCTATACCAGGGATCAGCTGTGGGCCCTCTGTCGCCGGTCCTGCCCCCATCAAGGTAACTGGGATGTGGCGGACTGCAGCAATATCATATGCCCGACCTGCGGCTTTAAGCTGGGTGTGGGTTCAGTCTCCCCTGCCCAACCCAGCACCTTGTCGCGCAGTGCCCCACCCATCTCCGCTGCGCTACTCAACGTTCGCTCACTCAGGAAACATCATGTAGATGTCTTTGAACTCCTTGTCGACCGTCCTGTAGACCTTCTGTTTATTACGGAGACTTGGCTTGACTCTACATCTGATCCCATTGTCACCCTGGCTACGCCCGAGGGCTATAAGTTCTCCAGAGCCGATCGCCCAGAGGGGAGGGGGGGGCGGAGTGGCCATCATTTATAAGAATAAGTGGGACTTTCGCAGGGGCGATGTTACTTCCTGGGGTAACTGTGAGGCCCTTGATTTTAGTATTCGTTTCTCAGCTCACTTCGCTCTGGGAGGCTCCCTGATTTACCGGCCCCCTGGTCCGGTGGGCCCCTTTTTGGAAGCGTGGGGCGATGCTGTTATTTCTCGAGCCTTGCAATTCTCCCATTACATGGTGTTAGGAGACCTCAATATTCACTTTGATCAGGCAGATAAGGATTCGCTTGACTGTCTGGACACCCTGCACCTGGCTCAACTGTCCCAGTGGGTTAATCTTCCCACCCACCAGGCAGGCCATATACTAGACCCTATTTGCACCAATTTTCCCATTTGGTTGGAGGATCCACGTCCGTTCTCATGGTCCGACCACTTTTTAACTTATTTTTCTTGGGAAGTTATCAATGGCGAGCCATCAGCGTGTTCGTATGGCAAACCAGCCTTTGGCAAAATTAACCCTCTTGTGCTCAGCCAGGCCTTGGAAGCTTCCAGGCACACCCTCTCGGGGGATCTCGAGAGCCGGCTTGTTGATTTTACCAACTGGGTCTCCAGTGCAGTGGATTCGCTTGCCTCGCCACCATGTCCAAGGCTGTCTAGGGATTCTCCATCTAAACCCTGGTTTACTCCCGACCTCAAAGCAATCAAACATGAATGCAAGATCCTCGAGTGTGCTTGGCGTCGCAGCGAATACTGCCCTGCGGCCAAGCAGAAGCTCCGTCTTAAACAAAAAATCTAGTATGGGGCGATAACTCAGGCCAAAAGGCAATTCTATGCAACTCGCATTGAATCGGCTAAAAACAACGCCAAAGAAATTTTTTCTACTGTACAGAGTTTCACGTCCCCTGCCGCTCTATCTAGGGAGTCTCCATCCACAGACACTTGGTGCGAGAGCCTCTCCAATTTCTTCAGGGATAAAATCCTTTCTATTCAGGCGGCCTTCTCCTCCCGCGACAAGGGCATTGGGGCAGTTGTGGTGTCATCACCTGCTGATCCCGACCATTCTCTGCATGCCTTCAAGCCTGTGAACCTCTCTGAGTCCCTTAAAATTCTTACGGGCCTGAAGTCTGGCTCTCCATCGGACCCCTGTCCGGCCAGAATGTTGGCTGCAGTTGCTGAGACCATTAATAATGAGGTGAATGGTATCATCAATTTGTCTCTTCTGGCTGCCTGCGTTCCAGAGGCCTGGAAGCAGGCCAAGATTTTGCCTCTGTTAAAAAAGCCGTCTCTTGACCCACTTAGCACAGTGAACTACCGCCCCATCTCCCTTCTACCCGGCTTGGCCAAGGTGTGCGAGAAGGTGGTGAACAGACAACTCACGGAGTTTGTTGAGAGAGAGGGCCTGCTGCATCCAGCCCAGTCAGGGTTCAGAGTCTCCCACAGTACCGAGTCTGCCCTAGTGGAGGTTTCGGAGGCAATTAGGGAGTGTCTGGACACCGGCGGGAAGGCAGCATTAATTCTGCTTGACCTGTCGGCGGCGTTCGACACTCCCCCACTCCCTCCTCCTCTCGCGCCTAACCGAGATCGGGGTGTCGGGTGCTGTTTGGGGCTGGCTCAGATCCTTCTTGGAAGGACGGGCTCAGCAGATATGGCTTCCACCGTCCTCTTCTTCTTCCCAGGCAGTGACCACAGGAGTCCCACAGGGGTCTTCCCTTAGCCCCCTCCTTTTTAACATTTATGTCACACCCTTGGTGTACCTGGCAGAGGAACTTGGGGCTAAGGTCATGGCCTACGCGGATGACACCCAGCTTCTCTTCACTTGGGATAAGAATGTGGACTCTGTTTCCTCTGCTCAACACTGTCTGTCCTCCATTTTTCATTGGCTAGCTGCCGCACAACTTAAGTGCAACGAAGATAAATCGGAGATTCTCCTATATGGAAAGTTTCCCGCCAGTTTTAGAGAAACTCTTTGGCCCCCCGAGTTCCCTATCCCCACTTCTATAGGGAAGCCCGCTAAGAACCTGGGGGTGTGGTTTGAGGAGAATCTTTCCTTCGCTACACAGATTAAGAAACTTGCTGGGACCTGCTTTGGCCTTTTGAAATCTTTGAGGAAGTTTCTCCCTCTCCTGCCTAGGGTGGCGAAAGAGACTGTTATTTGCGCCCTTATTCTGTCTCGGCTGGATTACGCCAATGCCCTTTATGTGGGCATCCTGGGCTGTTAAAAAAACTCCAGGTGGTCCAAAATGCGGCAGCCAGACTCCTTCTTGAAATTCCCGCTAGGACTAGCATGAGACCCCACCTGCGCTCTCTGCACTGGCTTCCTGTAGCCGACCGGGTCAAATTTAAATCTTTGGTCATGGCCCATCACGCTCTTCATGGGTGGGGCCCCATCTACCTGCAAAAACGCTTCGCCTTCTATACTCCAGCGCGACATCTGCGTTCCTTGTCCCAGCGCCTCGCCCAGGTCCCCCGCTTTAAATGTCAGAGGCTTGGAGACAGCTCTCTAGCTCGGAAAGCTGCTGTTGCCTGGAACGCTCTCACTTTCGCCCTCCGGAACATTCAGGACCCGCTGATCTTCAAGAAGAACCTGAAAACTTTGCATAAATCTCTGATGGTTGCCCCTCTCTGCTCCGCGCCGGGACACTCTCGAGTATCTGTGCGCGATACAAATGAAATTAACATTAAACTCGACCACGGGAGCCCCAACCTCTTTCTGTGTGCATGAGGTTTTGTTAAGTTGTGCTCTCTCCAGAGCTTCTTGAGCACTGCTCTTTTCCTGTGCTCTTGTACCTCAAGATTCACTTTTCCACACCTTTCTCTGAAGTGTCTTCTTTGAGGTTATTGTCCTCCTGTTCTTCGTTGGCTCTCATTGCTGTGATGAAGTCATTGGTCTGTCCTGACACCTCTAGGACCATAGCTGTGTTGCTTGTTTGCCTTGAGGGACCTTGCTGACTTTGGGGTCCCGGTCTATCTGTTCTTTCGCTCCCTCCGTTCTCACTTTCCTCCTCCTTGCTTATCCTCTCTCTAGTAATTAAGTGCTTCTCGCAACCTTTGTTTTGTTGTTGCAGTATCTGAGGCTGCGGAGGGGATGGGAGACCATTTATCCCATCATTGCTCGAGCAGAGCACCGCCCCTGCGTCCCTTAGGAAGGTGAATTTGGTGTACATTTTTGGTTGGCGGCTCAGTGCCATCTTGGTCGGAATGGTTGTGGCAGCCAGAGGGCTGGAATGAAGTGCGAAGCCAAGGAACAATCTTCTTCCATTCTCTTGCTTTTTGCGTTACTCGCTTTGGTTGCCACGTTGCTCTTTCTTTTGTTTGACCTTGTTATTGCCTGCTGTCTTACTCTCCCAGATCTCATAGTGATTGGCAGCCTTCGGTCTTTCTAATGTTTTAGACTTTTTCAGCTGCTGCCTCTGCCGTCCGTCTGTCTTCCCCACGATGCAGGTGCAGTTGTAGTTTCAAGGATTGCTGGCGTGGTTTCCGCCGATGGGGGTGCCAAAGGGAGGAGAGGATGTAAGACGGTGAGGAAGGGCAAGAGTGAGGTAGCAGGCTGCTGAATAGGCGCAAGCTGCACCCAATGCAAGGGTGAGTGGATATAGAGAAGCTGAGTGGATATAGAGAAGCTGAGTGGATGTAGAGAAGCTGAGTGGATTTAGAGAAGCTGAGTGGATTTAGAGAAGCTGAGTGGATGTAGAGAAGCTGAGTGGATTTAGAGAAGCTGAGTGGATGTAGAGAAGCTGAGTGGATGTAGAGAAGCTGAGTGGATGTAGAGAAGCTGAGTGGATGTAGAGAAGCTGAGTGGATATAGAGAAGCTGAGTGGATATAGAGAAGCTGAGTGGATATAGAGAAGCGGAGTGGATATAGAGAAGCAGAGTGGATATAGAGAAGCTAAGTGGATGTAGAGAAGCTAAGTGGATATAGGAAAACTGAGCCAAGACTACCCTCCCTGAAAATTGGCAAGGCCTCGAAGGATTATTTCTGACACCAGGGGACTTTAGCTAGATGAGGTTATATTTATAAATCCCCGGGTCCTCACCAGGTCAGAAATAGGTGGTGAATGTCGGAGATGGATCATGCTTAAGTGGGCAGGCCCAAGGACCGACCCTCTTTCAAATGATGTAATAGTAAGTCTTTTGCTTTTCTTTAGACAATTTTTGCGAACTTTGTGAAGTTTTATTAAATGGTTTGTTTTTCCTTTCGAAAACAAACCACGGTATAACGTGTGCACCAGGCCATCGTGATTTTCTCTGTGATGTTTTTCATGAGGGTGAAGTTTACGCCCAGGTTGAATCCAAGTGCCCTGGAATTCGGATATGTGTAATTAAAGTGAAATTACGCATTTTACGTGGTTACTCTCAGGCAATTGGCTACCTGTAGAAATCTGTCCTTGAAGGAGTGTCTCAAGTACAAATCTCATTCAACATCTGGCCGCTGCCCTTGGTGTCATGCAAATACAGCTTTTTTAGAATGGGTGTGGCTGGAACTGCCTGCTCTTGCCCATTTGCTCCGAACCGGATCGGTTGAAATTTCCCAAATTCACCAAAAAACAAGCATTGGCATAGCCAATAGGTCTCGCTTTTGGGACCTTATAAGTATTTAGTTATGCAGCACAATATCCTTGGTGCAATAACATCAACTGTTGCATCATGGCTAAACACTTATAAGGTCCCAAAGGCGAGACCTATTAGCTATGCCATAGTTAACTACATAGGGAGCAGTACTGTAGTCAGTGGTGAAAGCTGGGCGACAACTAAAGTTAGTGGTAAAGACAGGAAGTATGAGTGCTGGTTAACAGTGAGAGCAGAGAGCGGGGTGAGTGATCTGCAGAAAGGGGTAAAAGCAGGAAAGCGGTGGAAGTTAGTGGTGCTAGCAGAAGTAATCAATTACGGTTTAGTGGTGAAAGCAGGGAGAGCCAGATGCAGTTAGTGGTAAAAGAAATGCGACCCAGCTTTAGTTAATGAGAAAAGGAGGAAAACTAAGCTGCAGTCACTGGTAAGAGCAGAAATTCTCATCTATAGTCTAGTTGTGAAAGCCTAGGGTCTTGGCTGTAGTTAGAGATGAAAGCAGAGAGACCCAGCTGCAGTTAGTGAAAAAAGCAAGCCGACCCCCTCAGGAAGTATGGATGAAAGCAGGTAGACCCGGCTGTAGCTAGAGGTGAGAGGACAGAGACACGGCTGCAGATAGTGGTAATAGCTAAAATACTCAGAAACAGTTTAGTGGTGAAATCAAGGAGACCCTGATGCAGTTATTATGAGAAGGCAGGATGAGTGAACAATTGTAAAGGCATGGAGCTCCAGCTGTGGTTAGTGGTAAAAACAGAGCATTCTGGCTGCAGTTAGGGTTGAAAGCACGTAGACCCCCGCTGCGGTTAGTGATAAAAGCTGAGAGAACCATCTACAGTGGTAAAATATGAATACTTAGCTGCAGTTAGTGGTAAAAATC
>CAWUFW010002806.1:1672500-2044061 GCA_963921515.1 Calotriton arnoldi
ATTGGTGCCAACTGGCACTCCATTGCTGATTTAAGTGCCACAGTCCTTAGAATTAAGATGCTTCAGAACAGACAAAGCCATTGATGCAGAGCAAGATAATCTGCACATTTGGCACTGAATTTCACTGCATTGAGTTATTCAGTGCTATTGAAACTAGGCTCTGGGACAAAAAATCTGCAGCCAATCTTTGAGGTGGTGGTGATCTTTAAGACTCACAAAAAGTGATCCATCCCTTTGCAGACTTTGTTGATGACACTGGTCAGGGACCTGCTCTTTCCCCCAGCAGCTCTGCTGTTGTGCCGCTGATAGGGATCTGGTAGGTGTTCGAGCCTGCCTTTGCCGCTTCCTCTGTTGCCTGCCTGCCTTGTTGTGCCCGTTTTGCCTTTGTTGTCTTCTTTCTGTCTTCAGTGTATTTATTGTACTGTTAATTTCTGTGCCTGTAATCTGTTAATTTCTGTGCCCTATTCACTCTTAATTTCTGTGCCTGTATTTTACTTTTAATTTCTGTATCTGTCTCCGTGCCCGTTTACTCGCCGCCCTTTTTCGTACCGTTGCTCCCCCGCGGCCCATCCCCCCTCCCAGCTGAGCTTCCCTCCCCCTTCCCTATTTAATGGCGGCCGCTGCAGGGGTGAGCAAGCAAGACCTCTGACCTCTGGTCAGGGACTTGCTCTCTCCCCCAGCAGCTCCGCTGTTGTGCCGCTGATAGGGATATGGTAGGTGTTCGAGTCTGCCTTTGCCGCTTCCTCTGTTGCCTGCCTGCCTTGTTGTGCCCGTTTTGCCTTTGTTGTCTTCTTTCGGTCTTCAGTGTATTGATTGTACTGTTAATTTCTGTGCCTGTAGTCTGTGTTAATTTCTGTGCCTTATTCACTCTTAATTTCTGTGCCTGTATTTTACTTTTAATTGCTGTGCCTGTCTCCGTGCCCGTTTACTTCCTGCCCTTTTTCCCGCTGCTGCTCCCCCGCGGCCCCTCCCCCCTGCAGTTCCCGCTCCCGCCTCCCAGCTGAGCTTCTCTCCCCCCTTCCCTATTTAATGGCGGCCGCGCAGCGGGCGCGCCAAAGGCAAGCCCGTCTGCGCCCGTCCGCGCCCGTCCGCGACACGACCACGACCAGCGCCAGAGACCCTGGATCTCCGACCACCCACCACTATGACTCAGCTGCCCTCCTTGCACTCAACCCCGGAAAACAACAACTGCCAGCTGTCCACGCCGAACCCCACCCACGGCCAGTTCTCCTGCCGCCACTGCCTCCGAACCTTCATCACCCTCCACACCACCATGGCCGCCACCCCCACACAGGACGCCAGCACCACTGAATCCCTGAAGTGCGTCCTCCTCAACGTGCGCTCCCTGCACAAACACGCCATAGAAATCTGGGACCTCCTCGACACCCTCTCGCCAGACGTCGCCTTCCTCACAGAAACCTGGACCAACGCCTCCTCCGCCCCCGACATCGCCATTCCCAACGGCTACCATATCCAGAGTAAAGACCGCCCCAACCGCCCAGGAGGAGGACTCGTCATCGCACACAAGAGCTCCCTCCGACTCGCTACCTCCTCCACGAGCAACTCGCCCGCCATCACTGAACACCTCCACTTCCAGATCCACACCAGCCCTAGAACCACTCTTCGCGGCACCCTCGCCTACAGACCCCCCGTACCCTGCGCGTCGTTCGCCACTACTATTGCTGACCTCATCGCACCCCACACCATCGCCTCCAGGGATTACATACTCATCGGAGACCTGAACTTGCACCTCGACAACCTCAGCGACCCCAACTCCACCGCCCTCCTGGACAACCTCGCCAACATCGGACTGAAACAGCTCGTCACCACCCCACCCACAAGGCAGGACACACACTCGACCCCATCTCTGCAAGTGGGAACAACATCCGCTTCAGCCACACCACGCAGCCACTCTGGATGGACCACCACTGCATACACTTCTCTTTCAACTCTGCCACCACCCTCAAACCCTCCCCTCGCCATCCGCGAAGAAACTGGAGCAAGGTCACAGAGAAGCACCTCAACTCCACCCTCAGCCACAACCCCCCCAAACCCCCCCCCCCCGCCTCGACCGACGCCAACTCTGCAGCCAAGGAACTACACCACCGAATTACCAACTGCGCAAACAAGCTTGCACCCCTCCGCCCCACAGACTCAAAACGCCCCCTGAAGGCCACCTGGCTCACCACCGACCTCCAAGAAGCCAGACGCTCCTGCAGACGCCTCAAAAAGCGATGGAGAAACAGCAAAACCACGGAAGACCTGACCACCTACAAGAGCGCCATGACAGACTACCACCAACGCATAAGATCCACAAAGAAGACTTTCATCCGGAACAAAATCCTCACCAACTCCAGCAACTCAAAGGAACTCTTCAACATCATCCAGCAATTCACTAAGCCCACAGCGCAGCCACAGAGGTCACCCCCTCCCAAGACCTCTACAACAAGCTTGGCACCTACTTCCACCTGAAAATCAAAGCCATCTACGACAACTTCAGCGAGCAGACTCCTGAATCCACCTTCCCCTCCAGCGACGATAGCAGGCTCACCATCACCGCCTGGACCACCACCGAAGATACCACTGCAACCATGAAGAGCACCCACTCAGGAGCACCCACGGACCCCTGCCCATCTTCCACAGAGCCGCCACCCCCATAGCTCCCCAGCTACAATGCACCATCAACACCACCTTCGAATCCGGCACCTTCCCCGACGAATGGAAATGGGCAGATGTCAAGCCCCTACTCAAGGAACCCTCTGCATATCCGACGGACCTGAAAAACTACCGACCCATCTCTCTCCTTCCCTTCACAGCCAAAGTCGCAGAGAAGATCGTGAACGCCCAGCTGACCAACTTCATCGAAGAAAACTCCATCCTCGACCCCTCCCAATCTGGATTCCGCAGCAACTACAGCACCGAGACCGCCCTCCTCGCCGCCACAGACGACATCCGCACGCTCCTCGACCAAGGCCACACCGCAGCCCTCATCCTACTCGACCTTTCTGCAGCCTTCGACACCGTCTCCCACCGCACCCTTGCAGACAGACTCCACCACGCCGGAATACAGGGAACCACCCTAAACTGGCTCCGCTCCTTCCTCGCTGGCAGAACCCAAAGAATCAGACTCCCGCCTTTCCTCTCCGAACCCACAGAGATCAACTGCGGAGTGCCACAAGGATCATCGCTCAGCCCCATGCTATTCAACATCTACATGGCCCCCCTCGCTGCCATCGTCCGACAGCATGGACTAAGCATTGTATCCAACGCCGACAACACCCAGCTCTTCCTCTCCCTCACGAAGGACCCTGAAACCACCAGACTCAGTTTCAAGGAAGGAATGAAAGACGTCGCAGCCTGGATAAGCAGCAGCTGTCTGAAACTCAACTCAGAGAAGACAGAAGTCCTAGTCCTCGGACCCTCCCCCTCCGCGTGGGACAACTCCTGGTGGCCCTTTACCCTCGGCACCCCCCCCCCCACCCCCACAGACGACGCCCGGAACCTCGGCATCATACTCGACTCCTCCCTCACCATGACCCAACAGATCAATGCCGTCACCTTCACCTGTTTCAACACCCTCCGCATCCTCTGCAAGACCTTCAAGCGGATCCCCCCCGAAGCCAGAAATACCGTCACCCACGCACTCATAACAAGCAGACTGGACTAAGGAAACGCCCTCTATGCTGGAATCAACAAATCCCTGCTGCGCAAACTCCAGACCATCCAGAACACCGCGGCCAGACTGGTCCTCGACATTCCACGGCATGAGCACATCACCCACCACCTGCGAGACCTCCACTGGTTCCCAGTCGAAAAGAGAGTAACCTTCAAACTACTCACCCACGCCTACAAATCCCTCCACAACATCGGACCCAAATACCTCAAGGAAAGAGTCTCCATCCACGTACCCAAAAGGAACCTCTGCTCCGCCGACCTTGCCCTGGCAGAAACCCCACGCATCCGCAAAGCCAGAACGGGTGGAAGAGCCTTCTCATACACCGCAGCCAAAGCCTGGAACGAGCTCCCAGTCGGCATCAGACCCTCCCCTACTCGGCACGCCTTCAGGAAGAGCCTCAAGACCTGGCTCTTCGGCTGATCCGGAGCTGCACCCAGCCCCCCGCCAGTGCCTTGAGACCCTCACGGGTGAGTAGCACGCTTTAAACCCCCTGATTGTTTGATTGATTTTGTTGACACAATCTCACAGTGTACCCTTTAGATTACGAAAATTGAGAAACTTTCAAAGTATGTTTGCAGTGCGACCAGCCCCCTATATTACTGAAAAGTTCGACCTCAGTTGATAGGGAAAAAAAATGCTTTTGGAGTTTCTGTCAGAGGACAAAATAAAAAAAATTACAATAATGAAATAATTGAAGGTTTTGCAAATCAAACTTGATGATAATGCGTAGCGTATGTTTCAGATGAGGAAAAACAGTGCAAGAAGATAGAGTCAGAGACACTGTTCTCAGTAGATAGGAGCAAAGAAAGCCAGCTGCCTTTTGGAGGTTCTGTAGCAGTAGTGCTAGGATGCCCTTCTAGAGTGTTCGGTAGCCCATAGGAAGGCAATAGTGCTGCCCCAACACTCCTTCCAAAAATGACAGAGTAGCCAAAGAAGATCCACGAGTAAGTTCAAGCACAAAACACCTGATAGACTTTCAACCCTAATGAATCTTTATTACGGGGGTGTAGTTGCATTTGTGTCTTTCGAGTGTCTTTTGACACTAAAGCAGTGAGGTTGAAAACTGTGTGATGAAGTAGAGAGGAGGCACAGTTATGAGGGATTACAAAGAAAAGGAATTAGTAAATAGATACACAATGACTATTCTGGTGAGGGGAACATTTAGGAATTGGCAACTGAGGAACAGAGACTGTCCTTTGAGCAAATGTGTAAGCTGACTGTGTTGCCCACTGGAGATGCTGTCTAGGATGACTGACTATCAGCTTGGATGGCACTTCATTGTTATTTATTGGCACTTTACAAAGGTCCCACATGACCAAACTGCTGGAAAAGAAAAAAACTGTGTGCATTATGTAGTGATGGTGATTTGCAGAACACAGAAGTTTTTAGATTACTGTGGTTTTCACCTGTTATTGTCGGAGATGTGAAGCTAAACTTCACATTGTGTGCAGGGTTAACTTCAGATTTTAATGTGGTTTTTGAGTTATCTGTTTTTGTAGATGGCAATTTTAGTTAATTATTTTAATTTGTGTATCTTGTTAGTTTTACCTTTTGTTTTACTGGGACTACAACTATGGTGGCAGCAACTATATCATACCTTCTCTCTTTATCACAAGCTGGAGACCTACTTTTTGTGAGGGTTGAAGGAAAAATGAGTGACTGGGGAATTATGAGGCAAGTGTGAGGAACATGCACATATTTTTAGGATTTGGTGAATTAATGAAAACACCTACTGAGATGTGTTAACAATCTCATAGTGCTGATAAATTGCTGAAGGAAAATCCTTACAAGGAAAGTGATTGTTATAGCAATAGGGTACGTAACACAGGGCAGGGTCCCATTCTGTCTCAGCTGTGACGGACATCTCTGAATATTTCCAGAAAGGGAGATCCAAAAAGAGATTGCATCTTGTTGAAGACGTTGTTCTCAATTGATGTTGAGAATGTCATTGAGAAATTGCACAGTGGCTGCTTGCTTGCTGTTGAGGAGGGCTTGCTGGCAATGCACCACTCGATGTATACAAATCCAAATTTTTAATGCCAAGACATTGATGTCAAAGCAATATTTGTTGCCAAAGTGCCGGTCTATGTTGAGTTACTCACCACTGAAACTCTTTGCATCCTGGATTAGGAGGTTGAAGTCTAGACATCCTACGACCACATTAGATTCTGAGTATACACTGACGGTCCATGGCAACTCCTCACTAACTACTATCTCCACCAATGTTACCTCTATGGAAATAAATGGATGGAAGGAACTTGACTTTGGCAGAATTTGGGATTGGTTTATCCATAAAACTCCAATCACATGGGAACATTTTTCCTAGGGTTAACAGTCACTTAATTTGGTTTCAATGTTCATTTTATCAATGAAAAATTTCTGTCTGCAGTCTTTTCCCCAATGAAATTGAGAACTCCAGGCCCATAGCAAAAATAGTTTTTTATTGGATAGACCTCGCTATGCTGGTATAAAGGCCAAATATGTGAGAAAAATTGAATACAGTAAGCTCCCTCTTTTGAATAACATCCTAGAAAAATGGAGGAAGTACCCTGGCATAGAGATTAGTCAGTCTACTTGGCTTGAAGTTTGCAATCACAATTTCAAGGCTTTGAGGGGTGCAAACTTCAGAAGAATGCACTTAATTGCACAGTGGATGTGTTTTTTATAGTACTGCATATCTTTGTAAATATCTCAGACCACTGCCCTAGATGTCCAGGACATGAAGACTGGATACATATGATTTGGGCCTGTTCCACTCTCCAAAAATATTGGTATACAGTCTTTCAACCTATAACCAGCTTTTTGGGTATAGATCTGATACCAGTTGGCCTGTCAGTTTTATTAGGTAGGTCTTCCCACCTGGCGAACCCATCTAGAAGGGCTCACATATGGTGTTTTTTATCCTTCTAGGTAGATTCATTATTAATGTTTTGGGGAAAAGCAACAAGTCTCCTTATACCCAAATCTAGCTAAAGAAGATGAAGATTTATGCCTAAGAAAAAATATCTTTTAGACGCTGCTCCATTGACTGCTTATGACTGTAAATGTAGGTGTCCTGAATCAAAAGGAAAGGTTTCCTGCAATCCTAGTTCACCTTTAGGAAAATCTATCTTCATCCCAGTGGACAGAAGAGGGATTGTATTGATTCCCGGCAGGATCCTAAGTCTTCCTACAAAAAAAACTCCATTAACTGTCACTGACAGGGCATAAAGGGACACTGGTGAAGCCAGTTCCTTAAAGGAACCGTGCCAGTTGTCAGCCTGGAAATGCTGCCCCCTATCCAGCTACCTTGACTATTTAGCCTTCATTTTTTTCTTTTTGTGAAAAAGTCTTGTCTGGTCACTATTGTTAAGAACAATAAATGAAAAAATGCCATTATAGTCTGCTTACAGATTATCAGAAATGTGTTTAGTTTTTGTATTTAAAAATCGCCTTTTTAATAAAAATGTATTTTTTATATTTTGAAAATCAAGTGATCTATGATGCTATATGTGAACAGGATTATTCATTGCTATTGACCTAAGAAAAGGAAACTGCCATTTCAAGGCAACCAGGCAGAACCTTGCTCCTCCTTTTCACTGCACTGGCAATTATCTCCTTAGTTAATCTTTTTCTATTCCGTGGATAACAGATGTGTATACCCTAGCCTTTTAAGTTTTTTCTTCATACAAAAAGCAGTTTTGGAAGTGTTTGTTGTAGATTTACAAACCATTTTAAAAAAATCCTTCCTTCAAAAGGCTTTATTGTTGAGGTAGAGCATTTCCCCTTCTTTTCTGTACAGTTGTCCCCCACTTCTTTTTTCCAATGACTTCGTTGTATTTTTTTTAATTTTTTTAACAAGTCTTTTTATTGAACATACTAAACAAAGTGCAGTACAGTAATCAAGAGCATGGATGGCAAAAACATTGTATAATACAGTACTTCTTCATGAGCAATCTATTTGCTGGATCCCCGAACTGACAGTACAGTGCAGGCTGTTAATAAAGTTCCTGCGCCACCTGGAGGTCGTACCGCCCCCCACCCACCCCTCCCTGCCCGTTACATTACAAACCCCTATGAGCGGCCCAATGATGCCACACCTTCTCCCACTTCTTGGGGCAGCCCCTGCTCTCTTATACAACTTTTCCGCTATACAGCACCAATCCAAGTCAGCTTTCCACTGATCCATGCTCGGTGGCAGAGCCGCCCCCACGCCCGGGCAATATTCCTCTTGGCCACCATCGCCACCACAATTAGCCAGAGGTTTTGGTATTGCGGCCATACTTGCTCCCCTGTTACACACAGTGTGTGCCATCTGTGGGGATTTCTTGTCCCAGGACATCTGACATAACCCGTATTACCTTCATCCAGTAACGATACACAAGAGGGCATTCCCATAGGAAATGAAAAAAGGTACCTGTACTGCCGCAGCCCCGAATACATGTATCTGTGGGTATGCGTCCTAGCTTATGCATCAGTGTGCTAGTGGTGTAGGACCTGTAGAGGATCCGCAACTGTATTAGCCTAAATCGTGCCCGAATTGCGACTTCCCTTTGGCTCTGCACGGCTTCCACCCAATAATCATCCTCTAGTAACCCGATGTCAGACTCCCAGGCCTCTCTCAGTGTCCCTAAGGGGTCGGGTGAATTATTAACAATCTTTTTATATGTTAAGGATAGTGCCTTTTCGGGGATGGGGTCCAATAGAAGACTATCCTCCAATGGGCTGTACTCCAGGATACTTTCCCCCTCACGGATATGTGTGCGAAGTGCATGTCCTAATTGCATATACTTATATCGCTCTGTTTCCGCAAGTTGGAACTCCGACTGTAAGCTTTCAAATGATATGATCGCCGAACCCCGCCACACATCTCCTAGGTGGGCTATGTCTAACAGTTTCCACTTACCATAGCCCTGCAATTTCCAAACTTCCTTTAATATATCACTGTCCCACAGTGGGGTGCGTTCCGTCAGCCGGCTGTCCCACCCAAGGAATCTATTAGCCCCTTTCCACGCGTCCAACACTGCTTTTGTGTGGGGTGGCATGGAACTTCCAGCGTGTTTACTATATAGGGCGGCCGGGTAGCCACGAGTGCCCATCACTAGATGATCAACCCGGTATGCCGGGTCATCGCGGTCTCCAAAGACCCAATCATTGATTACGAGCAATAGTGACGCCCAGTAGTATTTCCGGAGGTCGGGGACAGCCAGGCTTCTGTCGTAAACGCCACGTTGTAATTTGACTAGCGCTATTCTTGCACCCTTCCCGTCCCACAGTAACTTCCGTACACTGTCGACCTCTTTAACGACTTTGTTGTAGTTTTAAGGCAACTTTGACTCCTGAGGCGATATAATGTCCAGTAAGCTTTAAGTTTTCTCTCTTCCTCACAATCATACTGTAATATACTTTCTGATGGATACATCTGCCTGTGGATTCCTCACCTTTTGAATACCCCATGCGCCAGCATTTCTGCGGAAATTCTTTTCCTAGCTCTCCCACGTCAACGAGGACGTCATAATAACACGGCTCCGCTCGCAACTCCGTATGACGTCATCGGAGCCATAAGAAGACCTCGTCAGTGTGCTGACGTCAGTTCCCCTTTTCCCGCGCCGTCGGCGCGTAACGGTTTTCTGGGACTCTCCATTTTCATCGAGATTACTTTGTTTCCTTTCGATTTCCTGAAGGAAATGGCTTCTTCAAAGAAATCTGGTTTTAAGCCCTGCAGAGAGTGCGGTGGTCATATGTCGATTACAGATCCTCACGATGACTGTCTTTGGTGCTTATCTTCTGATCACGACGTCGATGGGTGTTCGTGTTGCAGAAAAATGAATCCAAAGGCGTTGAAAGAGCAGGAGGAAAAGCTCTTTATGGCGAAGGCGAAGAAGGAAAAGAGAGGTCGCAAGCGTTCAAAGTCATCGACTTCGCATACTTCTAGATCCAAGAAGCATAAGAAGTCGAAGAAGAGACACTTCTCGACGTCGCTCTTCCAAAGTTGTGGCTTCGAGGTCGGCTTCTCCTGTTCAGCGGCGCCGGGGAAAGGACTTTGTTTCTCCGTCTCCTTCTCCGCAAGCGACTCCGATGCATTCGCCGACTCCGGGGGATTCGCCGGCGTTGAGAGGTTCTTCGACCCCCGGAGGGTCTCCGGCGCCAGGAAAGTCTTCGGCGCCCAGAGGTTCGCCGGCACCCAGGGAGTCTTCTCCTGTGCCTGTGGCTTCGCCTGAGCGGGCGCCGTCCTCACCAGCTCCGCAAAACCAACCTCCGGTTTGTCCTCGTATGGATCCTTACCCTCCTTTCCCAGGACCTGGAACGGATCCCACGCATTTTTTAAATGCTATGTATGGCATGTTTGCCAGGGCATCCTACCCTACCGGTGCGCCTTCTGGCCCCGTGGGTCCGCTTGCTTTTAACTTGGGTGTTCCGCAGCAGTACGCCCAGGCGCCCTTTGTGCCCTTTATGCCGACTGCTCCATCCTGGCAGTTTCCGGCGCCGAGGTTTTCAACTCCGAATCCTCAGACTCCGTCCGGTGTCGATTCGGCGCCTGCCTCGGATTCGTATGGCGCCGTTGCCCGTTTCAGAAGGTCCTCCTTCGACGCCGGTTCCTGTGTCTACGGCGCCGCGGACGGCGTCGCCGACCCCGATACCGCAGCATCGTTCCAGAAGAGATGCGCAAAGTCTTTTGGAGGAGGATGAATATCGGCAGGAGCAGGAGGAAGGTGAGACTCGATTCTGTGGATGAATTCGAGGGCTTGCAAGAGGCCAGTGGGCTGGATACTTCCCCTGAATGGGAGATTTCTTCACCTAAAGCTGTCATCTCTCAGGATGTTGCTCCTTATCATGTAGTAATAAGGAAGGCAGCTGAGTTGTTGGATCTTCAGCTACCCTCAGCGGAAGTTAAGTCGAACATCTTAACAAAAGTCCTTAATACTTCTTCTTCTGTTAGTGAGCCTCTCCTGCCTTTTAATGAGGCTTTGACTGAGCGTATCTTGGAGGTGTGGCAGAAGCCTTTCTCAGCTCCTGCAGTTTCCAGGTCTATCGCAAGGAGATATAGACCAGCTCCAGGTGATCCAGCCTTTATTTCTGCGCATCCATCTCCGGAAAGTTTGGTGATTCAAGCTTCTTGTTCCAAGCAATCGACTGGGTCTTTCCCTACCACTCCAGGGGATAGGGATTCTAAAAAGATGGAACAGTCGGCCAAGAAAGTGTTCTCATCAGCAAGTATGGCGTTGAAATCTACGAATGCCACTTGTTTGCTGGGGAGGTACGTTCATGCACTTATGGACTCGGTTAAACAGCTGGCCCCTAAACTTCCTGATGAAGATCGGGTTCATTTTCTTTAGTCTGTCGGACTCTCAGGCAGCTGCTCGGCAAGTAATCCAGTCAGGTTTGGACACTGCAGACTCGGTTGCCCGTATTATGGGTTCTTCCGTTGCCACGAGGAGGCAGGCCTGGCTCAGATCTTCTGGTTTTTCTCCGGATGTTCAGGCTACTCTTTTGGATCTCCCTTTCGATGGATGGAGACTGTTTGGCACCAAGGCGGACTCTGCTCTGCAGCGTTTTAAGGACAGTAGAGCGACTGCAAGGTCATTGGGTCTACAGTCTCAGCCTAGAGGGTATGGTTATAGGAAGTTTCGAGGCTTTGGGAGGCGGCTTCCTTTTGTGGCCGTCAACAGTCTCAGCAGCAACAGCAGCAAAACCCCTGTATAGGTCGTGCAGGGGAAAGAATAGAAGCCATCTTCGAGGAGCCCTCCGGCAGCAGTCCTCCTCCTCCTCTTCTCCTGCCCCTCCCACTGGTACCTCGGGAAGCAGCCCTAGATCCCCCATCTTGGAGCACGTTGGTCCTGTGGGGTTGGAGTGTCCCTTTTCTACAAGATTGGAAACTGATTACCACAGATCGTTGGGTTTTGAATCTTGTAGAAAACGGGTACGCCCTTCCCTTTCAAGAGTTTCCTCCTCCTTACCCTCCCCGCCAGGATTGGTGTTCGGAGTACCATTTGCTTCTCTTACAACAGAAGTTTCTGGTCTTGTTGCAGAAGGGGGCGATAGAGGTCGTTCTGGAGCAGGAAAGGGGTCAAGGTTGCTACTCCCGGTATTTCTTGATTCCCAAAAAGGACGGCCGGTTGAGGCCGATTCTGGACCTCAGGATTTTGAATTTTTACCTCAAACAGGAAAAGTTCAAAATGTTGACCTTGGCTCAGGTTCTTCTGGCGCTGCAAAAGGAAGATTGGATGGTGTTGATCGATTTACAGGATGCGTATTTTCATCTTCCCATCCTGAAGTCTCATCGGAAGTATCTCCGGTTCATGGTGGGGTCGCTAAACTACCAGTTTGCAGTCCTTCCATTTGGTCTTACTTCCGCACCTCGAGTCTTCACAAAGGTGATGGCAGTGGTGGCAGCACATCTCAGAAGGTAAGGGGTTCATGTTTTCCCTTATCTGGACGACTGGTTGCTGAAAGCCAAGTCTCCGGAGATGGTGTTGCGCCACTTGCAGGCAACGACGCAATTGTTGTTCAACTTGGGTTTTTCAATAAATGTACCCAAATCTCACCTGGTGCCTTCTCAGCGCAGCCTATTCATAGGGGCAATACTGGACACTACTGTGTGTTGAGCTTTCCCGCCTCCGCAGAGGATTCTCGACATAGATGATTCCTTTGTTTCACGATGGAGCGGTTGTTCCAGTCCTGAAGGTCCTACGTCTGCTCGGTCTGTTCGCTTCCTGCATACTGTTGGTCAGTCATGCACGCTGGCACATGAGGGCACTCCAGTGGTGCCTCCGCAGGCAGTGGTATCGGCACAAAGGAGATCTCAGGGAGAACATAAGGATCTCCAGAGACACTGCAACGGAGCTGTCTTGGTGGAGTATGCAAGGCAACCTGGTTCAAGGAAAGCCTTTTCAACTTCCTACAAAGGACTTTGGTCTCCAGAGGAAAGGTTGCTTCATATCAACCTTCTAGAATTGCGGGCGATTCGTTTGGCACTGAAGGCCTTCCTTCCTTCCCTTCGTGGTCAGTCAGTTCAGGTCCTGACGGACAACACTACCGCGATGTGGTATATAAACAAACAGGGAGGAGTAGGGTCGTATCGTCTCTGCAGAGAGGCTCTGCGTCTCTGGTCCTGGGCTCAGGGCCAACAGATTTGTGTAGTAGCAAATCATCTGGCCGGTGTGCTAAATGTTCGTGCGGACAGTCTTCAGTCGGCATTACTCGGCCGATCACGAGTGGCGGCTTCATCCGGAGGTGGTCCGTCTCGTCTTCGAGATGTGGGGGGTTTCCTCGGTTGGACCTCTTTGCCACTCGCGAGAATGCGCACGGCCCGTTGTTCTGCAGTCTCCAGTTTCCAATGCAGGGAGCGTTGGGGGACGCGTTTCAGTTGGATTGGAGCTTGCAGCTCCTTTACGCGTTTCCCCCCATACCCTTGATTCCTCGAGTTCTGAGGAAGATTCGCCAAGACCGGGCCCAAGTCATATTTATCGCCCCGTATTGGCCAAGAAGGGTGTGGTACACAGATCTACTTCACCTCTCATCGCACCCTCCGCTCCGTCTCCCTCTCAGGGCAGACCTCCTCTCGCAGTCGCAGGGGCAGGTTCTACACCCCCACCTCCAGAACCTGCACCTACATGCCTGGAGATTGAACGGGGCAACCTGAGTTCTTTCTCTCTCCCACCGGATGTGATGGATGTTATTTTATCATCCAGGAGACACTCCACCAAGTCTATTTACTCTTCCCGGTGGTCCAAATTTGTGACGTGGTGTGGAGAGAGGTCCATTGATCCTTTAAAGGCATGTTTATCTGACGTGTTAAGTTTCTCTCTCTCTTTGGCACAGCAGGGTTGTGCTGTGGCTACAGTTAAAGGTTATTTGTCGGCTTTGTCGGCTTTCATTTGTTTGCCGGATCAGCCGTCTTTGTTTAAATCTCCTGTAGTTATGAGGTTCATTAAGGGCCTCATTAATACGTTTTCTCCCACTCCTTTCATTATGCCTCAGTGGGATTTAAATCTTGTACTTACTTTTCTGATGGGTTCTACACTTGAGCCTCTTCATAGTTGTCCGTTGAGGCTTCTTTCTTTTAAGACGGTCTTTCTGATAGCCATTACCTCGGCCAGGAGGGTAAGTGAGCTGCAGGCTCTTAGCTCTAAACCTCCTTTCTTGACCATTCATGCAGAAAAGATGGTTCTTAGGACCAGGGCTGCTTTCCTTCCCAAGGTGGTTACTCCTTTTCATTTGGGACAGTCCATTACCTTACCTACCTTTTATCCTCCCCCTCACCCGTCCAAGGAGGAGGAGAGACTTCATCGTCTGGACCCCAAGAGGGCAGTCAGTTTTTACCTGGACAGGACCAGAGATCTAAGGCTGGATGATCAGCTCTTCGTGGGCTACATTGGTCGGATGAAAGGAAAGGCTGTCCACAAGAGAACTCTCTCCAGATGGATCATCTTGTGTATCAAGATTTGCTACTCCCTGGCCAAGAAGGAGACGCCTGAAGGTATAAGAGCTCATTCCACCAGAGCTGAGTCTTCTTCTTCTGCTTTGGCTAGAGGTGTACCTGTTGTTGATATTTGTAAGGCAGCAACTTGGGCCTCCCTCCATACCTTTGCGAAGCATTACTGCTTGAGTTCCGAGGTTAGGAGGGATGGCCATTTTGCGCGCTCTGTCCTGCAAGATTTTTTGGTATAGTCAGGTGGACACCCTCCTCCGGGAGAGGTACGGCTTGGGGACTCTATTCAAAAGGTGAGGAATCCACAGGCAGATGTATCCATCAGAAGATCAAGTTACTTACCTTCGGTAACGCTTTTTCTGGTGGAAACAGTATCTGCCTGTGGATTCCTCACTGACCCACCCGCCTCCCCGTTGTCCTCCTGTTTCTACCAAAAATGTTTTATATGTTTGACTTGTTTTTATTTTAAAAAAAATTGTCTTTCTCAGGCTGACAGTTTTCTTCAGGAAAATGCTTTGTTTTGTTGGCATTTTTCAATATGTTATATCTATATACTGTGTATATCTGAGACAGATCCCCACGGCTGACTTTGAAAAAAGGATATGCTCACTCCTGCCTACCTCCACGGATGATCTCTCCACAACAGAACTCACCACTCACTATAACTCTACTATGACCTCCATCCTAGATCAATTAGCCCCCCTGAAACTAAAAAAACCCAGAAACATTCCGTCTAGATCCTGGTTCAACTCCGACATTAACGCAGAAAGAAGACAACTCAGAGCCGCAGAACGACGATGGAGGAATAACCCCTCCACAAGCCTCCGCCAGCAACTCAAAGAAACCCGAAGGAAATATAAAAAACATATCAACAACGAAAAAACCACTTTCTTCTGCACCGCCCTGGACAACGCGAAAAACAGACCCAAAGAACTTTTCAACATCATCAGACAACAAACATCCAAACCCTCCGCCACCACCGGTCTGGCCTCCAAAGACCTGTGCGACAACTTCGCCAACTTCTTCACAGACAAAATCAACAAGATTGAGCTCTCATTAGGCACCAACCCCGACCCCTCATGCACAAACGCACCCCCAGAAACTGAAGCCAACTCACGCAAGCACCTCACGAAAGCCTGCACTAATCCACCCCCAGAAACCGTAGCCAACGCAGGCAAGCACTCCACGAAAGCCTGGAAATCCTTCTACCCCATTCCCGAAACCGAGATTCTCAAACTGATCGCCTCCTCCAAACCCGCTTCCCACGCACAAGATCCTCTACCCACCCAATTGACAAAAAAGCTGAAACTCACTATAGCTCCATTCTGGTGCAAGATCATTAACAGCTCCCTGAGAACCGGCGTCATACCTGACTGCCTCAAAGTTGGCCAAGTCACACCTCTCCCAAAAAAAGCAGGTCTTGACACCAACGATCTGAAAAACTTCAGACCCGTTTCCAATCTCCCCCTCCTCGCCAAAATACTTGAAAAGTCCGTTCTTCTACAACTAACTCAGCACATGGACAGCATTAACCTTCTTGATCCCCACCAATCGGGATTCAGGAAAGGCTGTAGCACCGAGACCGCGATCCTTAACATCGTGGATAACATTCACAAATCTCTTGATACGGACAAATGCTGCCTACTCATCCTCCTGGACTTATCGGCAGCATTTGACACTGTGGATCACAATCTTCTCATCAAGGCTCTTCAAGACAGGGTAGGTGCAGATGAGGTGGTCCTACAATGGTTCTCCTCCTTCTTACAGAACCGCTCCCAAAGGATAAAAATCAAAACCTTCACGTCCGACTCACACCCTGTCACCAGAGGTGTTCCCCAAGGATCAGTGCTCTCCCATAACTGTTCAACATCTATATGGAACCCCTCTCCTCTTTACTCAAAAAAGCCAACATCACCTTCAACCTATATGCAGACGACACCCAGATCTACCTGGAAACCTCCTCCTTTGAAGATATACAGAGACTAAATAACACTCTCAAAGAAGTCCAACACTGGCTATCCACTAATCACCTCAAACTCAACCAAGACAAAACCGAAATCCTGCTCATCTCCAACAAAGAAGATAACCCACAAATCATGGAATGGCTCAAAGCAATCGATGCGCTCAACTGTAATCTCACTCCGGCCAACTCCATAAAATCATTAGGAATCACCCTAGACTCCAAACTTGAAATGGCCAGGCATATCAAGAACTCTGCGAAGAGTGCCTTCCTCAATCTGAAGCTTCTCAACAAAATAAAACCCTTTATCCCGCCCAATGACCTCAAACAAGCTACCCAATCCCTTGTGATATCCAGACTCGACTATGGAAATGCTATCCTCCCCGGTACAGCGAAATCCCACCTTGCCCCCATCAAAACAACTCTAAACGCAGCAGCCAGAATGGTCACTGGAGTCAGGAAATTTGAGCACATTGCACCTGCACTTAAAGAACTAAAATGGCTCCCAGCTGAGATGCGGGCCAGCTTCAGAACAGCCTGCCTTACGCACAAAGCCCTCCACACAGGGAAACCTGAATACCTGGCCTCCAAACTTAAAAAGGCCGGCCAGACAAGGAACATCAGGAGCTCCAACTCCCTTCTACTCATCCCTTTGAAAACACGAAAACAAAAAACTGCTGCTCGATCCTTCGCTGGAAACGCACCAAAAATCTGGAACTCCATCCCAGCAGACATTAGGACTATCCCGTCCTTTGTAAAATTAAAAAAACTCCTAAAAGACCTCTTCCTCAACCGTGCCTTCCCGAACAGGTAACCGGCGCTGAAGGGCACGCAACGACATTATGAAGCACCACAACACCTTGTCACCACTATCTACCTCCTCCAAGCGCCCCTTCACCCCCCCCCCCTGCTCACCTCTACCTGAAAACGGTCCCACCCATGTCAACGTGCACTCTTGCTGCACCACTTGCTGGGACCTCCGTACCTATCTGTATACTTATGCCTTGTGATTCCTGCATTTTATCCGCTGTAAAGCGCTCCGATACCCTCGGCTCTGGCCAGCGTTATATAAAACCCCTTAAATAAATAAATAAATAAATTTATATATATATATATATATTATGTATACCATGTATACTTGTGAAAATGTTGTCGGTCCGCCCGTTTGCCTCGAGGGCACGGAAAAAATGGGTGGAACTGACGTCAGCACTCCGACGAGGTCTTCTTATGGCTCCGATGACGTCATACGGAGTCGCGAGCGGAGCCGTGTTATTATGACGTCCTCGTCGACGTGGGAGAGCTAGGAAAAGAATTTCCACGGAAATGCTGGCGCATGGGGTATTCAAAAGGTGAGGAATCCACAGGCAGATACTGTATCCACCAGAAAAAGCGTTACCGAAGGTAAGTAACTTGTTCATTACTTTTTGTTAAATGTGATGTAGGGGGCTCAGAGGGATGGAGAGGCTGCAACTTAATGTCAAAGTTTGGGTTTCTTTGGGACTTTCTTAGAAGTCCCTCAGATCAGTCATTGTCCTAGCCTAGTAGAAGTATTTGAAAGGTCTCCCCACCTTCCATGGATCAGTCTGAGACCTTCTGTGATACCAGTGTGGGTTCTTCTAAGAGACGAAATTATGACCTCTGCCATAGCTTCATCAATAAATAAACCATTGCCATGATGTTGAGTTGCTCATTCACTTCATATTCAACTTTGTGGGGGTTATTTTGCTTTGAGGTAATTATCAGAGTGAAGGAGCTCACATTGAAATATATACTTATCCAGTTTTGGGGTATCTTTCATAGATTCATATGCTTAAATCATTCCCCCTCGTCCAAGTGGGAGTCCCACGGTACTAAAAATAAAGCAGTATGAAAAATTCCCGTAGGCTTTCATGGCATTAGGCCATGAATTTAATAGCCTATATACCTCCTTTTTAAAAAAGGACCAAACTTTAGATACAACCAATCAGTAGTTAGCACCCTCTAGAACCTTCCCAAAAGAGGCTGAATCCTGCAGATTGTCACCGCACGTCGTGTGTGAATGGAGTCTCACTGAGCTCTGCTCAGTTTTTATACGTATTTACAGTTCTTCAGCTGGAAATCTACTATGTCTGACAAGAAAGGCCTATTTCGTCCCTGCAAGTCCTGTGGAAAAAAGAGGGTACATATTGATGACCCACACAAGGACTGCATATGCTGCCTCTATCCACAGCATGAGGGGAAGGCAGGCTACTTTTGTGGCTTAAGAAGACGCAGAGAACATCTTCTGATGAAGAGAGTGATAACTCTTCCAAGTCTCACAAGAGGTGCAGGTCGCTTGAGGGTAAGTCTGAGGAGGGCAAAAAACCTCCAATCAGACTAAAGAGGCTTTTAAAAAGGAGAAAAATACCAAAATCTCCTCAGAGCCAGCTTTGCCATCGCATTCCGCAACTTCTTAGGGAAAGCAGGAGTCTGTCTCTTCTTCAGGCTTGTCAAGGCATAAATCCTCTCAGAAATCCCTCTTGCCCTCGGTATCACCTTCGACGTCACGAACGTCGATGACAATGACAACCCTCTTGTCGTCGAACGTCAACCGTGCTAACTTCATTCACGGCGGCCATTGCAGCTCCCATTTCGTCAACGACATCGATACCATCGAAAAAAGACCTCGTCGACGACGACACCACCATCGACGAAGAAATCGTCGCCGACGACCCTGTCGATGACGGATCCATCAGCGCCACACCTGTCGATGGCGCAAACGTCGTCAACGATGTTATCGATGAAGGCTTTAAAAAAAATAGTACTGACGACGGTACCGTCGATGCCACCACAACATGGTTCCAAATTGAGTAAGGCATCTCTATGGCCTGAGCTCACGTCACCAAGCAAAGTTTCATCTTTGCTCCCTAGTCACTTGCTGGACACAGAAGAAATGGACGACAACGGTCTTTTTGGCACATATCATAGTCCCTCTGAGGTGAACGTAAAATGCCCGGAGGAGGAAGAAGACTATTATGATGAGGAACAATATTATCAGCATTACTACCTGGTTCCTCCTAAACAATACCACCAGTACAGGTATTTTGTAGACCGTCCTTGACAAGAATCTCCGCATCTATCACCCTCCTTGATCCAGGATTTACAAGCCATGTTGACAGATTACAGGAAAAGATTCCCGCAATCCCAAGAGGAGCATACTGCCGCACCATGACTATGGTGCCGTCTATGCCAATATTGCCTCCTCCTTCCACTGCCAGGTTGACGCTTCGTCGTATCATACCAGCTTCTCCTAGGGATGATCCATCCTCTTCTGAGGATGACGCGGAAGAGGGTGAAATTCAGGACCCTCCACCACCTATGGATGAATGGGACAATTATATCATACCCACACCATCGCCACCTCCATATCATTCTTCCGACTTTCCTCAGGAGGATATCAGAGGTTTTCATAACTTAATGGATAGAGCTGCTCCAGATTTCACCTGCCTATCATAGTGAAGCAAAAAGAACAATTGATGGACAGAATGCAGAACAATGTCATACATTCACCCCAGTACAGAGATCTGGGCCTAAATCCATCGTTTTTTTGCTCACCATGCCATTCCAGTTTGGACCCAGCCATATGCAAATCAGTCTTGACCCTGCGCCCGATGGGAACAGTCCAGCCCGAACTGCCAGGCCAGGTCCTCCCTGGACTGGAAACAAGCATCCTAGGACCAGTTTCGGGCTTTCAGCCCTCATAAGCCAGGATAGCTTGACTCCAGTGGCATGGAGAGCACGGGACCCACGTCTGGGCATACCCGTCCCACTCGGGGTGACAAATGCAAAAAGAACAATTGATGGACAGAATGCAGAACAATGTCATACATTCACCCCAGTACAGAGATCTGGGCCTAAATCCATCGTTTTTTTGCTCACCATGCCATTCCAGTTTGGACCCAGTCATATGCAAATCATTTTGACCCTGCGCCCAATGGGAACAGTCCAGCCCGAACTGCCAGGCCAGGTCCTCCCTGGACTGGAAACAAGCATCCTAGGACCGGTTTCGGGCTTTCAGCCCTCATCATCCAGGATAGCTGGCTCCAGTGGCATGGAGAGCACGGGACCCACGTCTGGGCATACCCGTCCCACTCGGGGTGACAAATGCAGACTGCTTCCTCTATGACTTTAAAGAGCAAACAAGGAAGTCAGTACGTTCCATCCCTATTATCGATCATATCTGGCAAGAGCGTCTTAAAGTTATGAAGTCGCCAGCCACAATGGTGCCTGTCTTACTTCAGATAGACAAAAAATATAGAGCACCAGAGGATTCCCCTGCATGCCTAATGGGACACCCCAAACCGGACTCTGTAATTTCTCAAGTTGCACAGAGGAGGTTAAAGAATCCTTCAACCCCCGATCACATCCCCACCGGAGATAGAAGGATGCCACTTGGATACTCTCGGAAAGCGCTTTTCATCCATGTTGGCGATTACTGAGCGAGCAGCTAACGCCATGGCCATTCTAGGCCAGTTATGACCAGCAGATGTGGTTGGATATTGGGGCCATGTTGGATCTCATCCCCGAGGATAAAAGGCAGGAAGCAAAAAGGATACTAGTAGAAGGTGAACGTACAGCTGCTGAAGTTATCGACTGCGCCATGGACATAACCACCACAGGCTATAGACAGCTAGCCGGTGCAGCGGTTTTAAGGCACGAGGGATGGCTTAGAGCAACCTCATTTCGACGAGAGGTACAATCTAAAATCCTGGGCGTGGCATACGATGGCAACACTTTGTTCAAGAAACATATTGGTGACGCCTTGTTGATCATTAAAACAGACACAGATACGGCCAAGTCGCTGGGGATCCTGCAATATCATAAGGTACTCTTTCGAGGAGCACTTGGACGGGGTTTTTTCAGTTGTAGAGGTGCCTACCAGCGCACCCAGCAGTACCAGACGTACCAGCCGCAATATCGACAAGGTTACCAGAAACCAACATATCGGCAACCAACTACAGCTGGTTTCTCCAGACAGGGCTCTCGCAGGAAGCCACCATCCCATGGCCGCGACTCAGGTCACTAACAGTGTCCACAGTCAGGTACCAGCTACTGCCCCTCCTCTCCCAGTTGGTGCGAAAATCTCCAAACACATCAGACAGTGGCGGAACATCACAACGGGCAGATGGGTACTTGATTTAATAGCCTATGGCCGCACTCTGGAGTTTTTACAATGGCCACCAAACACTCTGCCCAGGGGATCGCACCCTCCTTGTCTTCACTTATTAAATCAGGAAGCAAAGATTATGCTCATCAAGTGAGCAACAGAAGAAGTTCCTGTGGCGCAAAGAGGGAAAAGTTTTTACTCCCTTTTTTCCTGATACGCAAGAAATCAGGGGAGTGGAGACCCATTTTAGATCTCATACACCTAAATCCTTCAGCGCCTGAACAGTGGATACTACATGACATCCCTGGATCTGGAAGATGCCTATTTCCATGTTCCTATCCACCCCAAGAACCGAAAGTACCTCAGATTCACAGTAGCTTGTACCCATTATCAGTTCAGGGTCCTTCCCTTCGGCCTGAAATCCGCTCCACAAGTCTTCACCAAGTGTCTGGTCCCAGTCGCAGCCGCTTTACGGAACCAAGGTCATCAAGTATTCCCATACTTAGACGACTGGCTCCTAAAAGCTCCGACATCTCTACAAGCCGCCAAAGCTACGTAAGCCTGCATAACACTTTTCCACAAGCTGGGCCTTACTATAAACCAGCGGAAGTTCAGTCGTTCCCAGTCAAACAATGACGTTCCTGGGATGGAAGCAAGACACAATTCAGAGCAAAGCCTTCTTCTCCTGGTTGCAACGTTTGGCATGAAACTTAACAAAAAAGCAGTGCGCTTCCGTGAGGATATACAAGTCGCTCCTAGGCATGTTTTCTTCCGTGATCAATGTAGTTCCTCTAGCTCGTCTTCACATGAGGAGCTTCAACTGCAATGGATTCAAGCAGGGGGATCCTTTGCAGATGTGATCTCTATCACTCCACGCATGAGAGAGGCATTCAAATTGTGAAGCCTAAGGTCCCATCTTTCACAAGGCTCTCTTTTCTACATTTGGTTCCAGACTTTATCATCACCACAGATGCCTCTATGGAGGGTTGGGGAGGCCATTTGCAAGACCTCGAGATTCAAGGGAAATTGTCCTCATCCCAATGACTAAAGCACATCAACAGGTTAGAACTCAAGGCCATATTCCTCTTCTGCAGGCTTTCCTCCCTCGGATAGCTGGATCATTGGTGCTGCTCCGTACGGACAACACCATAAGCATGTTCTACATCAACAAGCAGGGAGGAACCAAATCTCGAACTCTTATCTCAGGAGGCTCTCAAGCTTTGGAATTGGTTAACAGAGCATGGAATATCCTTGAAAGCCGAGTTTGTCCCTAGGCTTCAAAACACACTAGCAGATGCCCTCAGCAGGACAAAGGACAGTTGCCACCAGTGGGAGTTAAACCGGGTTCAACTGGACAAGGTATTCTCGCGATGGGGGAAACCGGCGTTGGACCTGTTTGCAATGAACAACAATACCAAATGCCGGTTCTACACCAGCAGATTCCCTCTCCCAGGATCACAGGGGAATGCCCTTTCAATGCGATGATCTGAGATATATGCCTACGCCTTTCCCCCCCATCCCATTGATTCCTGAAGTACTCACTAAATGAAAGCGGAACGCTGTCGTCTACTTCTGATACCCCCCAGATGAACCGGGCAGCACTGGTTTTCGGAGCTTCTCCTCCTCTCAGAAGCCAAGTCCATCAGCCTTTTACCGTCGCCAACTCTACTAATGATGAACTGGGACCAGATATGTCACCCGGAGCCAGCATCTCTTCAATTGCTTTGCGTGGCTCCTGAATTCAGTGACTTTCGGGATCTGAACATTACACAGGAATGTAAAGATATTTTTGCCAGGTTTCGAGCAAAAAGCACCAACAAGACATACAGTTTAAAATGGAGGCGATTCTGTCATTGATGCCATCAAAACAATTTGCATGCATACCTCTCTACTTCAGAGCAAATCCTACCATACCTACTCTCCCTGGCAAAATCAGGCCTGGTCTATTCATCGGTGAAGGTTCATCTCTCCGCCATATCTCGATACAGATGCTCACCTTTGTTCCACCAGTATCGTAAGCAATTCGTGAAAGGCCTCTTCCGAACCTTTCCTCCGGTGAGAGCTCCTCTTCCGGAGTGGCATCTCAATGTAGTTCTATCACAACCAATGAAGCACCCCATCTATAGGGCGAACATCAAATTTCTAACGTGTTAGGTTGCTCTTTCCTCGCTCTAACATCCACCAGGAGAGAAAGTGAAATACAGGCATTTACTATCAAGAAACCTTTTCTACATTTCGCTAATGACTTTCTGGTCCTCAGAACGAATCCTAAATTCATCTCTAAGGTTCCGTCTCAATTCCACCTAAACAAACCTGTTATTCTCAGAACTTTCTTTCCCAATCCAGCCACTCGAGCAGAACAGACTCTGCATACTCTAGAAATTGAGTAGTGTCTTAAATTCTACCTGCAAAGGACTAAGAATATCTGCAGGATTGACCAACTTTTCGTAGCTTATGGGCAAGGTCGTCAAGCAACTACAGTTACTAAGGCGACCATTGCTAGATGGATCGCAGCTACAATACAATTTTGCCATGACAAAGCAGGCATTCCACAAGAGCAGTCTCCATCTCGGCTGCTATGTTCGCAGGCATTCCACTGGAAAAAATCTGCAGAGCCGCAACGTGGAAAAGCACCCTACACGTTCCTGCAGCATTACTGCCTGGAATCAGCAAACCATTACAACGCATACTTTCACATCGCAGTTTTTACAACGCAAATACCATTACAACGCATGTTTTTACTATGCAAGCCATTACAACGCATGTTCATTGAGATATATTAAAACTACCATTACAACGCATTCCATTACAATGCATAGTAATACAACGCATACCATTACAACGCATATGTTTTCATTGTTTATCACTAAAATTTCAGTAAGTTAAATTTTTTGCATCCATCTCCTGGGACAGGATGCAAGGGAAATAGGGGTTTTGGGTGGGGGAGATTAATACCCAGGTATTAATTTTAATACTCAGGTATTTTTTATAGTACTTGTCCATTAAATTACCTGGGTATTAATAATAAAATTAAAAATTATGTTTGAAAAAAAGTCACATTTTACACATATATTTACAGCATTTTTTATAAAATACGCACTGTCAGAGGCAAAAAGAGATTATACATACAATCAATTTGAAGCACATAAAACGGCAGTCCTTCAACTATTTTTATTACAGCCCCTGACCCACCATCTACTCAAAATGGCTGACATACCGAGAAGAAACGTATGAACGAACAATTTACACAAGACAAAATAAATATACATTCGGTCAGGTTGTGAATCACGCCAAATTTTTTTTTCCAAAACATATTTTCTTTTAAATTCTCGTTTACCCCCAAAAAACGTATAAAAAGCCGTCCACCTTTTTTGTGCTCAGTGGTACACTGACTTCAACAACTTCCAAATGATTACACCTAATTCTCAAGTACTTACAATATATTCTTTACTTATTTACAGCATTTACTGTATTTGAGAAGCAGCCCCTAGTCTACTGCAGATATTCCTGAAATTATCTTTCCTTTGAAAAGTAAGTGAATAAATGAACAAAATGTATTTAAATGTCAAAAGCCCATAAGCAAAAAAATATATTATAAAAATTTTCCTTTCGATATTAACAGAGATTAGACATACAGCAACACCAAATACCAACCTAGAATGAACAAACCTTTACAGAATCAACTATAAGTAAACTGTAAAAAATTATATGAACCAAAAAAAAAAAAAAGCTTTATTGATATCAGAAATAATATATTAGCAGGCACTGATCCGTGATATGTTATAAAATTACTATTTTATCACCTTCATGTGTTTGCCTCAGGGAAGATGCTCAGGGAAAGTGCTGGATGGTGGAGGGGGCAAATTAACTATTCCAACACTGACCGTTGTTTGCCTCATGGAAAGTGCTGGATGGTGGTGGGGGCAAATTTACTATTCCTACTCGGACCGGTACTTGCCTCAGGGAAAGTGCTGGACGGTGGTGGGGGCAAATTTACTATTCCTACCCTGAAAGGTGCTAACCTCAGGGAAAGTGTTGGATGGTGGTGGGGGCAAAATTACTATTCCTACTCCGTCCGGTGCTTGCCTCAGGGAAAGTTTTGGATGGTGGTGGGGCCAAATTTACTATTCCTAATCCCACAGGTGCTAGCCTCAGGGAAAGTGCTGGATGATGGTGAGCCAAATTTACCATTCCTACTCCCACAGGTGCTAACCTCAGGGAAAGTGCTGGATGATGGTCGTGGCAAATTTACGATTCCTACTCCGACCAGTGCTTGCCTCAGGGAATGTGCTGGATGGTGGTGGGAGCAAATTAACTATTCCTACTCCGACCGGTGCTTGACTCAGGGAAAGTGTTGGATGGTGGTGGGAGAAAAATTAATATTCCTACTCTGATCGGTGCTTGCTTCAGGGAAAGTGCTGGATGGTGGTGGGGCCAAATTTACTATTCCTAATCCCACAGGTGCTAGCCTCAGGGAAAGTGCTGGATGATGGTGGGGCCAAATTTACTATTCCTACTCCCACAGGTGCTAGCCTCAGGGAAAGTGCTGAATGATGGTGGGGGCAAATTTACTATTCCTACTCCGACCGTTGCTTGCCTCAGGGAAAGTGTTGGATGGTTGTGAGGGCAAATTTACTATTCCTACTCCTACAGGTGTTTGCCTCAGGGAAAGTGCTGATTGGTAGTGGGGGCAAATTTACTATTCCTACTCGGACCTGTGCTTGCCTCAGGGAAAGTGCTGGGTGCTTGTGGGGGCAAATTTACTATTCCTACTCCGACCGGTGCTTGCCTCTGGGAAAGTGCTGGATGGAGGTGGGGGCAAATTGATTGTACTTAAATTAAAAATTAAAAATTTAAACTGTAAATTTCACATTTTCATTTCTGTTCTTTGTCAAACATGCAATTAAACAGTGTTTTTTTTTTTTACAATTCTCAACAGATAAAATCATATTAACCCACCAGTGTAGAGGAACACATCCTTTAACACAATAATCAAATCAAGCCCATTAACACTGAAGAAGCCAAACTATACAAGGTAAAAATGATCACAAACCACAATTATTAAATTTGTTTTGCAGGTTTCAAGTTAAGAAGCATTTTATTTGAAAAAGTATCATTGCATTAAAAATTAGAGCCTCACAAACAAAAGCAAAATGACTTTTTTTTCTAGTACATTAGGACTAAACTTTCTCTTTGCAGGCTATTTGCAAAACTAAAATTTTCATAGCATAAAACTAAGAACATTTCTTCACTTTTTCAGAACCAAAGAAGCTAAAGCTCCAAACACCACAGAAAGAACAACTGAAAGAAAAATTCAAAGAAAACCAGCATCTACACCAGGACTTTCCGACCACACAATAGAAAAACCTAAATAAAGTAACCTGTTTCATTCTGTCAAGTTTCTCCAAAAATAACCTTTTTTTCATCAAAGGTATCAAAGCAGCAAACAATTCCAAACCAACATTAACAAGCCAATGCAATTAAATCCTGGTACAATTGTGTTAAAAAAAGCTGTAAAATAATTAATGTACTCTAACTTTACCCTTGCAGGCAAAATATTTTTAAAAGCAACCACACACAAAATCACTAAAACGATGTTTTCTCTTTTTCTTCTTTCCACAGAGAATGGCAGCAAGAAACCAAGCCAAATATTTGAAATCAAGCAGGGGAAATAGACTGTTAAGTTACAGTGGCTACGTGTATTGTAAGGAGAGATTAACTGAGCCCAGGTGTCATTGGAGGTGTGTGCATTATTACTCATCCCATTGCACAGGCAGAGCGGTTACTCTTGGTGACACTGTTGCAAGGTCCACCGAGCATAACCACTCTGCCTCTGCAATGGAGATAGAGGTAAGAGAAAATATAAATGAAATGAAAGCCCTGGCATCCACCTCCAATGAACCCTGTGGCTCAGTTTTGAGGAAAGTATCACAAAACATTCCTATCCATGTAGCAAGTTGTATGCCTACAATCCCCAACCTACGCAGAATTATACAGCGTAAAAAACAGGCAAGTAACCCCTTACGTGTAACACCCCAAACCTTCTCTGATATTAACATTCCTCCTGAACTTACAGTAACTGTTACTAATGAAACCTTTCTTTTCCATGACAGAATTCTAATCTTTAGCACACCCCATAATCTTGTTAAATTAGAGACTAGTGATATTTGGATGATGGATGGGACGTTTAAATCCACACCCCACCCATTCACCCAATATACACGATTCACGCCTACATTAATCATACAGTAGCGCCCTCAGTGTACAGTTTACTCCCTGATAAACAAACCTCAACATACACTGAATTTTTGTCAGTGATAAAAGCTAAAACCATGAACAAAAGTCCTAGAAAAGTGTTAATTGACTTTGAATTACCTATGATTAATACAATTACCAAAATGTACACGGATACCCAAATTCAAGGATGTTTTTTCACTTTTCACAGGCTTATTGGAGAAAAATTAAAAAAACATCCTTAGTTGAGGATTACATATCAGACAGTAAACTGCACTTTGAATTGAAAAAACTAACAGCACTTTGCTTTGTTCCTCCTGACAGTGTAGATGAATACTGCACATCTATTACTGAATCTGACTATTTTACTGCAAACGAGGACAAATTGGCACCCCTTCTAAATTACTTTGAAGACACATGGATTGGCCATCTAAGCAGGTCAGGTCGCAGGAGGAAGCCACGTTTCCATGTGAAGTGGTGGAACTGATACTCGACCTGCTTAGAGGGAGGAGCAAAACAAATAATGCCATAGAGGGATGGCACAACTCCATCAACAATTCTATAGGTAAACCACATCCTAACTTCTATCATTTTTTGGAAATTTTGAAGAAGGAGCAAAGTTTCTAAGAAATGAGAATTGCGCAATCATTGACTGGTAGTCTGAAGCCACGAATTTCAAAAAGAACAAAAGAAATGTCCGAGCGACTATTGGGTGCAATTCAACAGTTTTCGTTGATGGTGGCTTCAGACTACCTAGACAATATTGCACACATCCTACATTTCTAATCTACACTAACCTCTAAACCACCTTACTTGCCTGTTTTGACAATGTATTTCCCTAATTCAATTGGCATTTTTCTAATAATTTTTAAATTATAAATTAAAAGTCAGCTTTCTTACCTTCAGTTGTCTTCTTTTTTTCAACTCTTGGACTTCCATACAATCCCACAATTTACCAAGAGTCTTGTGCAGTCCATTATTCCATAGTAAATAATCCATAATCTGTGATGCAAGCCATGTCCCGAGTTGAACTAACCAAAATGGACACAGTTTGGCAAAGCCATTTTTTACAGCGAAAATTCTGCTGAACACTGTACTCACCTACAAAAAACGCATCACAAAACATTTGTTTAGAAAAAAACGCAACAAGAAATCCATCGTTGCAATCCTCTCTCGATTGAAATCAAGCAAAAATAACATGAAAAAGAAAAAACTTTTTGAAAAATTCGCTACAAAAAAATCCATCAATGCAATCCTCCCTCAACCGAAATCCAGCATAAGTTCCAAAAACCATATATCCATGTTTTGAATATGTCCCAAAAGTATTTCTGCGATCCGTGAAATCTGTGTCCATGTTCCTTCGATCTATCTGAAAAATCGCGAAGACAATACCTTAATTTCAAAACCCGTCGCATTAAGAATATTCAAAAATATTGCTTTCATAAGACTATGGTTTAATAGAAAAGGTAATCATTCTTTTTAAATAATTCTATTAAAACAAAAGTGTTACGAAAGCAATCAACTCGACGTAGGCCTACAACTGCTACCTGCATAGGAATTTTGTTTTGGTTAAAACATACAAAAATATCAAAATACAACTACCCTAGTTCTTACAACCTCCCTCATCTCTCCTTACAATAAACTATGCCATCCTTAATCTATTTTTAATAATTTTAATTTGCCTTACCTGTACGCAGCTCTTCCTTGCTTCTGATCCTGACGGCGACGATCCTCGCAAAGGCGAAACTTACATAGAAGCGGCAACGTCATCTCTTTTTGTAAAAAGGAAAAAAGGACAATTTATCTCATTAATTCCAATGGGAAACCGTGGGAAAACCTACAAAAAAAATAAAAAGTATATGTTACAATACAGTTTAAAATCCATGTTTATTTTTTAAAAATAATACCTTTATTAAGGGTTTTTAAAAACATTTTTTGATTATTTTTTAAAACTGTATTATAATTTTTTTTAAAGTAATAAAGTTTCCTACAATACTATTAATGTCTCAATTTTTTGTTTTGTAAAATATTACATTGTTTATTAGTTATATTTATGTTTTTAAACATTTTCTGTCTATTTATGCTAACTTATGTTGCACATTAATGCTGTTTTTAATTTTTAACCTATATTAATATACTTTTTAAGGATTATAAATTTTATTAAATTAAATTTAAAATGTGTATTAATGTTTTAATGAGAGCTTATAATTACACCTTGATATTAAATCACTTCCCTACCAAAAAACCCAGTGTTTGGCTGCATATCCCTTTTATTAATTTTAATATTATATATTAACAATTGTGCAATACAATAAATTAAAATTTCAGTAATAATTAATACTCAAGTATTAATCCCCCTCCCACCCCCCAAAAAACCCAGTTTCCTAATCATCCTGTCTCAGGGAATACATGCAAAGCACATTTAATTTATTTTTTTGATATATATTATATTTTAGATATATATAATTTTTTTTTAAATAACTGAACTAAATTTTTAATAATGCTCGAGTATTAAAAATAATACCTGAGCATTAATACACTACCCCACCCAAAACCCCTGTTTCCTATTCACCCCATCCCAGAGGATGGATGCCAATCCCTTTTAATTAATTTTTTTGATATTTATCTTTTTTTTTAAACTACAAACTTGTAAACTAAATATTAATTAATTCTCAAAAATTAAAATTAACACCAGAGTATTATTACACTCCCCACTCAAAACCCCAGTTTCCCATGCATCCCGTCCCAGGGGATGGGTGCCAAGCCCTTTTAATGTTTTTTTTATATATATATATTAATTTTATAAAAATAAAAACAACTAAACTAAATAATAGTTAATACTCAAATATTAAAATTAATAACTGAGTATTAATACACTCCCCCACTCAAAACCCCAGTTTTTCAAGCATCCTGTCCCAGGGGATGGGTGCCATGCCATTTTGATTATTTAAAAAAAAAAAACATATTAGTTAATGTTTGTGAATTAATACCCAGTATTAATACCCCCCCCAAAACCCAGTTTCCTAATCATCCTGTCTCAGGGAATACATGCAAAGCACATTTAATTTATTTTTTTGATATATATTATATTTTAGATATATATAATTTTTTTTAAAATAACGGAACTAAATTTTTAATAATGCTCAAGTATTAAAAATAATACCTGAGCATTAATACACTACCCCACCCAAAACCCCTGTTTCCTATTCACCCCATCCCAGAGGATGGATGCCAATCCCTTTTAATTAATTTTTTTGATATATATCTTTTTTTTTAAACTACAAACTTGTAAACTAAATATTAATTCTCAAAAATTAAAATTTATACCAGAGTATTATTACACTCCCCCACTCAAAACCCCAGTTTCCCATGCATCCCGTCCCAGGGGATGGGTGCCAAGCCCTTTTAATTTTTTTTTTTTAATATATATTAATTTTATAAAAATAAAAACAACTAAACTAAATAATAGTTAATACTCAAATATTAAAATTAATAACTGAGTATTAATACACTCCCCCACTCAAAACCCCAGTTTTTCAAGCATCCCGTCCCAGGGGATGGGTGCCATGCCATTTTGATTATTTAAAAAAAAAAAAAAAACATATTAGTTAATGTTTGTGAATTAATATATTTTTTAAACTTGTATAATACCCAAATATGAAAAAAAATCAAAACTTACCACACTTACCTCCATTACTCACCTTACAATGCGTTGAAATGGCATGCGCTGTAATGGCACATGTAATGGACGTTTCCCAGGACAGGCGGTGTTACGCCATTCATTCCAATAGGGTGAGCCTCTTTCAATAGAGCAGTTTATTTATGTTTAAAAGCGACCTGTGTTTCAAATGTGATCTTACTGATTGACTATTTAAATTTTTTTAGTTATTCAATACTATTAATAGGAATGTTTATTCTGTATATCTATAAATTTTACATACATATGTTTATACATTAGTATATTCATAAGAGATATGCGTTTGTATTGATATTTTCATGTGATGTTAATGTCACCCACCATCCGCTAAGGGTTCTTACAGTTGCCTTAATACTGCTTGCTATTCTGATTCAAGCATGTGAATCTATGAAAGATACCCCAATACTGGATAAGAAATACGTTACTTACCTGTAACTGCAGTTATCCAGTATTGGTATCTTTCATAGATTCACATGCTAGCCACCCTCCTCCCATGGGAGGCTCCCCTTATACTTCGGTATTACTTATCCACACTTGTGCTGGAAAATCTGAGGGATTCAGCCTCTCTTGGGTAGGTTCTAGAGGGTGCTAACTACTGATTGGTTGTATCTAAAGTTTGGTCCTTTTTTTAAAAGGAGGTATATAGGCTATTAAATTCATGGCCTAATGCCATGAAAGCCTATGGAAATTTTTTATACTGCTTTATTTTTAGTACCGTGGGACTCCCACTTCGACGACAGGGAATGATTCAAGCATGTGAACCTATGAAACATACCAATACTGGATAGCGGCAGATACAGGTAAGTAACTTATTTCTTCACTAACACTCAACAATGTGGCAGTTTTGACATTGAGATATTTGTCACAGCCAGCAAACTAGTGCTCAAGGTCGCTCTGACCATCCAGAGAATGTGGAAGAATCGACTAATGATGCTGAGCACCGTCAAGAATAGGATATTCTCTTGCACCCATACCAGCAGACCTTAGGTAGTTGCTTGCTGATGCTCCATGTGATCCAGTTTGTCATCCCAGACCTTGTTTACCAGATATGAGATGATCTCAGGAAAAGAGAAGGTAAAGCTCAGAAAGACTTTGGTCTCCGCCATTTCCAAGACACATTTCTCCAATACCCTGTACACATTTGTCCACAGTTAAAAGATGCACAGCGGACATGGAAATGCAAGACAATATTTATTTTCTATGTTCTCTTCATTCAAAGACTCTTCACTTTGGTGACCTGATTACCTTCAGAGTTATTGATGCAGTTGGGTGCCTGAGTAAATATTCCTATTACATTTCCATCCCAATAGGAACTGGTGGTGTTTAAAAGCCTGCATTCCCAAAATTCACCTTGATCTTTAGTTCTCTTGATGTTGTAGAGCCTGCCATAGACTTCCTGGCTCCTGCCTCCAGAAAACAAAGCAGACGAAAGCAGGAAAGGAAATACAGAGCTCTTGAGTCTGATGCATTTTTTTCTGTCTCAGGATCTTTCTCGGTCAACCTCAGTTTTTCCAGATATGGAAAGCCATCAAGTGGTTAACATGGGAAGGACGATTTGTGAGGTACTTTAACCTCCATCCTTCATGGGGAGATATGTCGGCTCACTCTGCGAATCCATGGAGTGTATAGCAGATTCTGCATTGTAGGATCTTGGTTAACTGTCATAAATGTTAGAATAATTCCCCGCTGCCTGTAGGGTTCCTGGAACGGAAGATGTTTTTTTTTGTTTTGCTAATAACTTTGGCGTCGTTTGTCAAATCGGCATGACACTTTCCAAAAAGAAGTTCATCCACCTCGGCTCCTTCAAGGAAAGTTCTGGACCGATCAGTCAAGTGGGGAGGGCCTCCAAAATATTGATTTCCCATGTTAATTCTCATAGTAAAATTTCCAATCCAGAAAAAATGGTTGAATGAAAGTACACCAAATTTGGCAAAATGCTTGATCTTCGCTCAGAAAGCGTGTTTTTTTGTGATTTGGTGTAAATCCATTCAGTAATGTGCTTTTAAAGAGGTGCTCGGGTTGGGCTTGAAGGGGTTAAAAAGTTAGGTACATTTGGACTGTTCGTCCTGTGAAAGTCTGACTGTACCGAAAATGTAAAAAATAGGGCCCTCTTATTGGTTGAGGGAGCTTTTTCTGCCATCATCCTTTTCCTGTTCTTGTGGTAACGAGCCATCTGATAGGCTGGACCCAACCAAAAATAAAATGTTGTGTCCACCATTACCGGACTGTATCCCCATCTCCTAGGAATATTAAGCAGAAAAAAGGTATAAAAGGGCAGAGTAGGCACACCCAGACACCTTATCACTTGTGTGGGGGATACAGAGGGACCCCCCCCCCCCCAAGACCCAAAATTAAAAATAAAAGTCATGTTGCGGTATCTGGTATTCCCATAGGACCCAGCGCGGCCCTCCTGTGAGGTAGTGCGGTACTCCTGTGGGTGACACTGCTCAAGCTTCACCCCCCATGGAAAAGCCTACATGGTGCTGCAGTACCATGGGTGTGAAGCTTGACTGGCAGGCCTTGTGCAGCAGTTAGTTGGCTGTCCACTGAGGGGGCTGTGTGCACACCCTGTCGCAACCCCCTGCTGCGCATGGCCAAAGTCTGTACACAGCTGTTTGTAGGGGTGGTTGGACACAGGGACTGGCCAGAGGCCAAGGCCTTGCAGCCAGCCTCCTACTGCACACAGGCAAAGATCATGCACAATACGTGTTTGGCCACCCATGGGGTGGGGTTGTAGCTAAGGGCCTGGCCAGATGCTTGGCCCTGCAGCCAACCTCCAGCTGCGCTTGCCAGAATTCAAGCTCTCAGTCAACGCCCCACAGCGAACAGCCAAAGACTTGGGGCAAAAGGGGGTTTGTCACCCCCAGGGGTGTTGCACACTGGAGGATTGGCTGGCTTTGGGAGGGTTGGGAGTAGGGTTGTTGGGTACAGGGCCAGCTGGTAGGTTAGGCCCTGCCCCCAACCCCCAAACTGTGATCAGTAATTCCCGCGGTACCTGGAAAGGAGCTCCAGGTAGAACTGCATACATTCCTTTATGTTGCTTAGGAAGATGCTATTCCCTTCTGCTGTGAAATGCACTCTATCGCTTCTGAAGATAACAGGCATGTCAAAGTGGATGTTATTATGGTATATGGAGCCCATGCCATAGTCTCGGCGAAACGCCAAAATTACTTTATTGACATGCTTCTGACATTTCTAAGTCTTTGGACAGAATTGGTTGGACCACTGCCACTTTTGCCTTTGGCATATTTTGGAATAGATATAGGCAGTGCGGAGGAAGAGATTCATCAACTCTCCAAAGGTTTCCTTAATTTGAATTGATAGGGGTACCCCTGTAATTGTGCCAAATCAGTGCACAGTCATGACATCAAGGTGTTGACAATTTGAAATGTTTTCTACCATAGTTGGTGGTTTATGCCATGTTATCTCTTTGTGGCCAATCTAAGTAATTTCCACTTTTGGAAACACTAGATCTTTGTCAATGACGTACGTTTTGGCATACTCACAAGCCCAAAAGACAAATCAGTGGCCCACACTACATATGCGAACCATGATGCTGATATCCTAGTACAACACAGAGAAGTATTCAGCAGAATGAGAAGTGTTATGGAAGAGTATGTAGTGTGACAAGGGAAAAAAAGGCTTTTATTGTCCTAGCTTCGTGATTGGTTGCTGCTAGTTAGGTAGAAAAGTAATTTAGGTAGCAAGTAACTGCCATTCTTTTTTGATTTGTGATTGGAAATGAGGGAGTGCTAAGTTTGAGTTTGCCGCTATTGGTTTAAACTTATAAGCAGAATAAGAGGACTGCTAATTTTAATATTTGGAGCACACTATGCTTGATGAACCTTTGAATTGGAGACAAGCTTCTAACATGGTCTTATTTGATTGCCTATGAAACTGATGTTCGGTAGTGGGGTTGGGGAGGGTTCAGTGTTGGTTGAATGTCAAAAATGCACTGCAGTTTAATAAGTTACTTTCTATTCAAATAGAATTACAGTAGAAATGTAAAGATTTCTATAACTGGTAAATATCAGTGGTTTGGGACATTTAAAAAGATATGTTTTAACTGAGGTTTTGACATAGCTATAATGTCCCTTTAAACTTTGTTTTTCATTGAATACATACATACACACACACATATATATATATATATATATATATATACATACATATATATAAATATATATATATATATGTGTGTGTGTGTGTGCATACACACATACACAAGACAATCAACAAAGAAACCAAAGCAAGCAAAAATAGTTTTCATCTCTCCAGGTGCACTAGCAGTTCTTCATTGATGTTTAAACTTGTTGGTTCTTAAATGTTGAGTTCTAAAATAGAACACTTGATAATTACACCCGTACGGGTACCACTCATTAAGTGTTCTAGTATCCGGCTCCAAACAGGTGAGTAGACACTCACCTCACATGTCAAGATATATGCATGCCACAAGTAACTAGACACCCATAGATTATCACCTGGCAGTGATAGTTTTTTCTGTCCTGACGAATGCCCTGGACCAGATTTCGCTGTCAGAGTAGGGCAGAAACATGTTGACAAACTGCGGGTCATAGGACTATTTTATTCCTTGAGTGCCCCTCCTTATTATTACTATTATTTTTATTGTGTACATCCACCCGCTAATAAAGGAATACCTTGGAGTGGATGAATCATCCCAGATAGTAATCATCTTACATGTGCACTGGATGCATTTTTGTGTAGGCAGACTGATGCTTTTTTTGGTTTGTCATTCAGGCTGATTCAGATGTTTCAGAATGGAGCAATTGTTCCAGTCCTGAAGGTCTTGCTCCTGTTATGTCTGTTAGCCTCCTGCATTCTGTTAGTCAACCATGCATGCTCGCACATGAGGGCCCTCCAGTGGTGCCTCCATAGGCAGTGGTTTCAATATAACAGGGATCTCCAGGTGTCTGTCAAGATCTCCAGAGACACTCTAGTGGATCTTCAATGGTGGGGGGTGTCCGGCAATCTATCTCAAGGGAAGACGTTTCATCCTCCTCCTTCAGTGGCTACAGTTATAATGGATGCTGCCCCCCCCTAGGGTGGGGAGCTCATCTGAGGATCTGGAGATCAGAGGACCTTGGTCTCCAGGGGAACAGTTGTTTCATATCAATCTGTTAGAATTGTGGACAGTATGTTTTGCTCTCAAGGCCTTTCTCCCTTCCATTTGCAGTCAGTCAGTACAACTCTTGACAGACAATACTACCATGATGTGGCACATCAACAAGCAAGGGGAGTAGGGTTGTATCCTCTCTGTAGAGAAGCTCCACGATTCTGGTGCTGGGCTCAGGTTCATCAGATTTGTGTGATTGCAAATCACTTGGCTGGGGTTCTCAATGTGCATGCGGACAGTATCAGTCAGCATTTTTCAGCCAACCATGAGTGGCATCTCCATCTGGAAGTGGTTCTGCACATTTTCTGGTTATGGTAGACTCCTCAGATAGACCTTTTTTGTCACTCGAGATAATGTGCATTGCCCGTCATTCTGCAGCCTCCAGTATCCAGTGCAGGAGGCACAGGGAGATGTGTTTCAATTGAATTGGAGTTCCCAGCTGTTTTATGCGCCCCCCCAATACCCTTGATTCCTCGAGGTTCTGAGGAAGATTCACCTCGACCGGGCCCAAGTTATCTTAATAGCTCCGGATTGGCTACGAGGGGTGTGATACACAGACCTTCTTCAGCTCTCTCTGTGCCCTCCGCTCTGTCTCCCACTCAGGGCAGATCTCATCTCGCAGGGGCAGGTTTTACACCACCACCTACGGAGCCTGCACCTACATGCCTGGAGATTGAATGGGGCAACCTGAATTCCTTTTCACTCCCCCTGATATGGATGTTATTTTATCATCCAGAAGACACTCCACTAAGTCTGTTTATGCCGACATATGGTCTAAATTTGTTAAAAGGTGTAGTGATAATTCTTTAGATACTTTAAAGGCTAATGTGTTGGATATTTTACATTTTGCTTTTTCTTTGGTGCAGCAAGGCTGTGCAGTTGCCATGGTTAAGGGTTATATGTCTGTCTTCCTGCTTTTCTCTGGTTACCCGATCAACCTTCTCTGTTTAAGTCTACTATAGTTTTAAGGTTCATTAAGTGACTTACAAATAAACACCCTCCCACTCCACTCATCATGTCTGAGTGGGATCTTAATTTAGTTCTTAATTATCTAATGTGTTTTCCATTTGAACCTTTACATAGTTTTTCCTTGAGATTTCTTACATTTAAGACGATTTTTCTTATTGCCATAACTTGTGCAAGAGGGGATATTGAGTTTCAGGCCTTAGTGTTAAGCCTCCCTTCACAACTTTCTTTCCTGATAATTTGGTTCTGAGAACCAGGGCTGCCTTTTTGCTGAAAATGGTTACTCCTTTCCGTTTGGGTCAGTCCATCTCCCTTTCCACTTTCTATCCTCCTCCTCATCCAACTAAAGAAGAGAGACTTAATCGATTGGACCCCAAAAGGGCTGTCAGCTTCTACATGGCAGGACACTTTATTTCAGACTGGATGACCAGCTTTTTGTGGGGTATGTTCGCAAAATGAAAGGAAAAGCGGTTCACAAAAAGACTCTGTCAAGATGGATTATCGCACAAGTTACTACTTGTGTAACGATATATCTGTAAGAGACATTAGTTAGTGATAGATTCCTTACCTTAGAATATCCCCAGGCGTCAGACTGGATCCGGAAAGTTTTTTTTTTTTCGTCAGCAGTACCCCTGCGCGTCGGTAGGTGGAGTCGTGCGGCTCCGCGTTCGTCGCTGGCGTCGTAAGCGCCGAGATGACGTCACAGAGACTACTTAGGCGCCACCCATGCGCGCTGACGTCAGTTCTGTACACGACTTTCCGCGCCAGGAACGCAGAGCCATGCAAGAAACTGACCACTGGTGCCATGAAACTAGGGCCCTGAAAGGGATGACCTTAACCCTAGAATCAGTTAGCAGAACGGGGAGGATGGGTGGGGCGGTAAAAAATCTATCACTAACTAATGTCTCTTACAGATATATCGTTACGCAAGTAGTAACTTGTGCATCTGAAAGAGACACGTTAGTGATAGATTCCTTACCTTAGAATAGATACCCCAGCAATACCAACCCCGGTGGTGGGTCTGCGAATAGATTACACCAGAAAGTCACGGAGAACAGAACGGCCAAAGAAGCCGTCTCTCCGGACTTGACTGTCAAGGCAGTAATGCTTGGTAAATGTGTGCAGCGAGGCCCACATAGCTGCCTGACAAATATCCCAAGGCAGTAGTGGCTGCCGTCGCCCTGGTAGAATGGGCACGCAGCCCCACAGGAGGCTCCTTCTTAGCCAACGAGTAACACGCTTTGATGCACAAAACGACCCACCGAGAGATGGTTCGTTTGTGCACGGCTCGACCTTTTTTGGCGCCCACGTAGCCAACAAAGAGCTGGTCATCCACCCGGAACTGTTGAGTGCGCTTCAGATAGAACGAGAGCGCACGTTTTGGGTCCAGACGGTGGAGCCTCTCTTCCTCTTTTGAAGGATGCGGAGGCGGAAAGAAGGTGGGCAAAGTGATGGTCTGCCCGATGTGGAAGGGCGTGACAACCTTTGGCAAGAAAGAAGGACGGGTCCTTAAAACCACCTTGTCCGGATGAACAGAAAGGAAAGGAGGTTTAGAAGATAGAGCCTGGAGCTCACTCACTCTTCTGGCTGAGGTGATAGCTACCAGGAAAGCCGTCTTTAGCGTAAGAAGACGTCAAGGACAGTTATGAAGGGGCTCAAAAGGAGCGCACATCAGATAGGTCAAGACAAGATTTAAGTCCCATTGAGGCATTATGAAAGGCACGGGAGGAAACGTATGTGCAATGCCTTTCAGGAAACGGTTAACAACCGGGGACTTAAAGAGAGAAGGCTGATCTGGAAGCCGGAGAAAGGCGGAGATGGCCGAAAGATAACCTTTGATAGTGCCCAGAGCAGAGCCCTGCTGGGCCAAGGATAGTAGGAACAGAAGGACCTCAGAAAGAGGGGCAGAAAGGGGATCCACAGACTTCGCTGTGCACCATGCCACAAACTTGTTCCACCTGCAGGCGTATACCGTTTTAGTGGAGGGACGCCTGGCTGCCAGAATGACATCACAGACTTCGGGAGGAAGATCGAAAGCCGTCAACTGTCGCCGCTCAATCTCCACGCATGGAGGTGGAGGCTGGACAGGTTCGGGTGGAGGACCGTCCCCTGCTGCTGCGACAGAAGATCCTCCCGAAGAGGCAGTCGGATCGGGGGATCGATCACCATGTTGAGTAGCTCGGGATACCAGTATCTTCGTGCCCAATCCGGAGCCACAAGGATGACTTGGGCCCGGTCGCGCCGAATCTTCTTTAGCACTCTGGGCAGAAGTGGTATAGGCGGAAAGGCGTACAACAGACCGCAGCTCCACTCGCGACGAAAAGCGTCGCCGAGCGAGTGCCGCCTTGGAAATTCCAACGCGCAGAACTGATGACATTGCGCGTTCTCTTCAGTGGCGAATAGATCTAACCAAGGCTCTCCCCTCTGCAGAAAGAGACCTTGCGCCACGTCCGAGTTCAGACGCCATTCGTGATCCATCAAGCACCGGCGGCTGAGTTTGTCCGCCCTGGCGTTCAGAGAACCTGCCAGTTGTTGAACCACCAAGGTAATGCCTTGATGTTCCAGCCATGTCCAGAGGCGCAGAGCCTCCTGACATAGGGTCCACGACCCCACCCCGCCCTGTTTGTTGCAATACCACATGGCGGTGGTGTTGTCCGTGAACACCTGCACTACACTGCCCCGGACAGAGGGAAGGAATGCCTTCAGTGCAAGTCGGATCGCCCAAAGCTCCAAAAGATTGATCTGGAGCCGGGACTCCGCCGGAGACCAGAGGCCTCTGATCTCCGCCTCTCCCAAGTGGCCACCCCAGCCTTGGAGGGACGCATCCGTCACCACTGTGTGCTCCGGTTGGGGGAGGGAGAGGGATCTGCCATTGACCCAATCGCGGTTCGTGAGCCACCACCGCAATTGTCGTGCAGTGCTCTCCGAGATCTGGACATGATCGGACAGGTTGCCCTGATGCTGAGCCCACTGAAACTTCAGGTCCCACTCCAGAGCCCGCATATGCCACCTGGCATGTTGCACTAGCAGAATGCAGGAGGCCATCAGGCCCAGGAGCCGGAGGGTCATCCTGACCGAAACCCAGGATAGAGGCTGAAAGATCGGAATCATAGCCTGAATATCCCGGACTCGCTGCTCGGGAGGATAAACCCGAAACCGCGTCGAATCCAGAACCGCTCCGATGAAGGGGAGCTTCTGAGAGGGACTCAGGTGCGACTTCGGCACGTTGATGGAGAACCCCAGCAATTGCAGGAGGTCGGCCGTAGTCTGAAGGTGGGTGACGACGGCCGGGGGCGAGCCCGCCTTCAACAACCAGTCGTCGAGGTAGGGGAAGACTGACACCCCTGACCTGCGCAGATGAGCTGCGACCACCGCCATCACTTTTGTGAACACCCGAGGGGCGCTTGTAAGGCCGAAAGGGCGCACGGTAAACTGAAAATGCTCCTGGCCTACCGTGAACCGCAGGTAACGCCGGTGGGCCGGCAGGACGGGAATGTGAAAATATGCGTCCTTCAAGTCCAACGCTACCATCCAGTCTCCAGGGTCGAGGGCAGCCAAGACCTGAGCCAACATCTTGAACTTCTCCTTCCGGAGGAAGCGATTGACGTTCCGGAGGTCCAAGATGGGGCGCAAGCCCCCCTTGTCCTTTTTGGGGACCAGAAAGTAGTGGGAATAACAACCATGTCCTACTTCTGGCCCAGGAACGCGCTCGATGGCCCCCTTGGCCAAGAGGGCCGTGACTTCCTGTCGGAGAAGCGCTAAGTGATCCCCCGACATGCGGTGGAACTGAGGTGGCATGGACGGGGGGCAGACTCGAAGGGGAGGGAGTAGCCCCTTCGGACGATTTGCAGCACCCAGCTGTCCGAAGTGACAGAGCGCCAGTGGGGAGGTGATGTTGAATCCTGCCGCCCACCGGCGTGGGGTGCACCCCAAAGCGCGGACTAGGAAGGCTTTGAGGCGGATGCTGCGGGGGCGGAGGTGGGCTGACCCGCACGCTGGCCCCCTGTGCCGCCACGGCGGCCACCTCGGCCGCGCTGAGGCTGGTTCTGCGCAGGCCTTTGGTTAAACGGACGTGTAGGGGCGCCCCTTCCGCGGCCACAAAAGGAACGAAAGGTAGACGAGGCCGGGCGGGTGGTGGAGAGACCCAAGGACTTGGCTGTAGCCCGAGAGTCCTTAAAACGCTCCAGCGCACTGTCTGCCTTATCGCCAAATAGGCGAGTACCATCAAAAGGCATGTCCATGAGGGAACTCTGGACATCCCCTGAAAACCCGGTGGACCGCAGCCAGGCAAGTCGCCGCAAGGCCACCGTTGTGGAGATGGCTCTTCCCAAAGAGTCTGCGGTGTCCAACCCACACCGAATGGCGAACTTCGCGGCATCTTTCCCCTCTGCAACAGCTTGGGAAAGCACAGCCCGAACCTCTTCGGGGCACTGGGGCAGAGTTTGCGCAACCGTGTCCCACACAGCGTGAGAATAGCGGCCCAAGAGGCATGCGGTGTTGACCGACCTCAGCCCCAGTCTGGCAGAGGAAAACAACCGTTTGCCAAGCTGCTCCAGCTTTTTTGATTCCTTATCAGGCGGAGCGGTAGGGAATGCTGTTTGGGAAGTGGAAGCCTGAATGACCAGGCTTTCCGGTGTCGGATGAGACGTCAAAAAGGCAGGGTCACCTGGTGCCGGGCGGTGACGCCTGGCTACGTTTTTATCCCCAGGAACCCCTGTGGCTGGCCTAGACCAGGTACCCATCAAAACATCCGTTAAGGCCTCATTAAACGGAAGCAGAGGTTCTATAGAACTTGCTGCCGGCTGAAGTACTTCAGTAAGGAGGTTAGTCTGGAGGGCAACAATAGGCAATTCAAGGCCAAGAGCCTCAGCTGCTCTACGGAGCACCACAGTGTATGTTGCGCCTTCCTCCATGACAGTGGGAGGAGACACACCCAGGCTCAGAGGAGAGGTCAAGGCCACTTGCATCCTCTGAGTCTTCTGCCCACTCCTGTTCGGACTCACACTGCCATGCAAGAGGGTCCTCTGACCCCTCCCAGTCCTCCCCTTCCACAACAGCCCGAGGCACAGGCTGCAGTGGCGAGGGAGGCACAGGGGAAAACAAATGCTCCACCGGCGCCGAGAACGGCGCCGGTTGACGCCGCTCCGGCTCCAAGGCCCAATCGGGGTCCCGAGATGGAAACGCGGGCAAGGGCGGAGGTGGGACGAACGGCACCCAGGGCGGCGCCGGGAAGGGGGCCGCAGGGGGCGCCGGAGCCACCGGCGGAGGACCCTGCGGCGCCGGGCCGGAGCCGCTGGCAACCAAGGGCCCCCAAGAGGGACCGCGGGGCCCGAAGGCACACCGGCGGGAGCCCTAGGCCTGAAAAGGCGGTCCATGGCAGCAAGAAACTCTTGCACCTGGGCTGGAGTCGCCGACGGACCCGGGTATGGCGGGTAGGCCGCGGGACTGACAGGCTCCAACGGAGCCGCGGGGGAAAAACCCCGGGCCCCCTCGTCCGAAGACCGACGGGGGGGGGGGGGGTCAGAGAGCGTACGCGCTTCTTCGACTTCTTTTTGTGACGTCGCTTACCCGAATCCGAGGGTGAAGACTTGGACCCCGAGGAGCGATGATGACTACTCCGCGGCCGGTCCCTCGAGCGACCCCTGGACCTGGAACGGCGCGGAGACAACTGTCGGGCCTCCAGCAGCTTTCGGGATCGCTCCCGCAAAGCCTTCGGAGCCATGGCCAGACAGTCGGAACATGACCGGGAGTCATGGTCGCGCTCCAGGCAGTAGAGACAGACGCCATGGGGGTCGGCCACCGACATCGTACTGCGGCAGGCCCTGCAGGATTTAAACCCAGGCATCCCTACGTGGCACCAGGAGTCAAGATTTAGAAAAGTAGAGACAAAAGTCCCAAAAACAACTAGTCAAAAAGTGACTAAGGTATGTGCTCTAACCGGATCTGCGCTTGCTGGCGCGGAAAAAGAAAGTACTGACGTCAGCGCGCATGGGTGGCGCCTAAGAAGTCTCCGTGACGTCATCTCGGCTCTTACGACGCCAGCGACGAACGCGGAGCCGCACGACGCCACCTACCGACGCGCAGGGGTACTGCTGACGAAAAAAAAAAAAACTTTCCGGATCCAGTCTGACGCCTGGGGATATTCTAAGGTAAGGAATCTATCACTAACGTGTCTCTTTCAGATCTTTATATTAAGATCTGCTACGTCATGGCACACAAAGAACCTCCAGAAGGTATTTGTGCTCACACAACTAGAGCTAAATCTTCTACCTCTGCTTTAGCTAGTGGAGGCCCTGTGGCAGATATTTGTAAGGCAGCGACTTGGGCCTCCCTTCACACTTTTGTAAAGCATTATTGTTTGTATTCCGAAATGAGGAGGCACGGTCACTTCGCTCATTCTGTTTTGCTGGATTTTTTGGTATAGGCGGACATGCACCCACCTCCGAGTGTGAAACGGCTTGGGTACTCTATTCAAAAGGTGAGGAATCCGCAGGTAGATGCATCCACCAGAAGAATAAGTTACTTACCTTCGGTAATGCTTTTTTCTGGTGGATACAATATCTATCTGCTGAGTCCTCACCGACCCTCTCGCCTCCCCGTTGCTTGTCTGCATATACCAAAAAGAAGTCTGTTTGTGTATTTAGTATGTATATGGGTTTTCATATGTAAATCTTTGATATAGAGTTTAGAAACTGTTATTGCATTTGCGATGCAAGTTCCATCTGCTTGCCTCGAAGGTATATAAAAAATGGGTGGAAACTGACGACAGCACGCCGAGGGGGGCCTTTTATGGCTCTAGTGATGTCACTTTCTGCCGCATGCAGAGCCATGTGGATACTGACACCCTTTCGACATGGGAGAGCTATCGAAAAAGTTTCCATGGAATGCTGGTGCTTGAGGTATTCAAAAGGTAAGGAATCAGCAGGAAGATACTGTGTCCACAAGAAAAAGCATTACGGAAGTTAAGTAATTCTGTTCTTTAGGTCTTTTCCTCTCCTTTGCCCTCAGGTCTTCCAACTGACCTTGCGGTGTAATTCCTTTATCTTTTTTTTCGAACAAAACTCAGACTCCTTCATAAAATGAAAAGAAGGTGGACACACTCTACACACTTGGTGTGGGTCTGTGGCAGCTTTTTTCTTCCTACATAAGAGGCACTTAACAAAATGTCAAAGCATTCTGGCAGGGAAAAACCTGCAGAAAATATGAAAAATGCTTTACTCTTGTGCCAGATGTAAAAGATATCAAGTGAAAGCTGAGTTTTCTTAAAGAGACTTCTATGAAACAGGTGTGAAATCACCCAGTGTATTCCAGGCTACCGCCCACATGAGCTGGGAAAAATGATTCTGTGAGGCAGTTGCCAATACAAAGCATGATAGTAGTAGAAGCCTCTATAGTCTTAAAGGGGCAGGAACCCTTTACTAACGTCAAGCCTTTAATATAAGCCTATTATGCTGCATGTTTCCTCATTACTTAGACATTTAGGCTGTAGGTCATAGGTGCTGCAATGTTGTTTTATGGAGGGGTTTTTGGCATTACAAATAGCCTACAATTAGGAAAACTTTGCCTGTGGTAGACTTTTGGAGGGTGCTCAGCAACGTCCTGATGGTGCTTCATCCCTTGTATTACTCATCATCGAAAGATCTTCTGTAGATTGTAATTGATGGATGTTGGATTTCAAATCAGATGATGAATGATGCTAATAACATAGCACAATTGTCTGCCAATGGTTATTGTCATTACCTTTCCATAGAAAGATCTTCTTGGCTTTGACAAGTAGGATTAAAAATCATGAAAATGTATTTTTCAGACTTTTCTTTATTTTGATCCCATGTTAACAACCATCAATCAATTAGACTGTCATTATCTTTTAACTTAATTTCTGCAGCCATTCAAACTATGCATTCGTTAGCAGATTCTGGACAAGGATCTTGCTGTGCATTGTCTACTTCAGGTGTTTTCAACCGTTGATCATGAGTTACCAGTAGCTAGCAGAAACCTTCAGAGTAGCTCCCAGCCTGGGGTTCATTATTAACTAACAACTGCAAGGAGTGTTGTGTTTCCCTTTTAAAGTTAAGAAAAGGCTATATTTATTTTAGATTATTATCAGGCTGCAGATAGCAGAGCCTGATAATGAGCAGTGCTCCACTCAGATTTATGACCCATGTGTGTCAAAGAGGTTTAAAACTGAAGCACTGAGGTATTTAACTCTTAAATGAAAGTCCTTCTCAACCCAGAATTGGAGCATGAGAACAAAATGATAATTCTGAATGCTTTTAAATGAGAGCAAATTAAAATGAAGAGTTAACTTAATGATTAAGTTAACTATTCATTTTAATTTTCTCCCTTTTCAAAGTGTCACATTTACAAACAGCAGGCATCTTGCTCCCAGTGGCTGGTAGACACAGTGCCATATTTATAACTGAAAAATACAGTCATTTTCTTTTAAATGGGAGAAATTTAAAGTGAAGAAAAATGTTTCTATAAAAGATTATCTTAATGTTTTCCTCTACTTAAGCCAATTAAGGCCTAATGTTTTAGGGAGCAGGTTTCTTCACTTTAAATTCCTGACATTCAAAGAAATGACGGTATTTTCCTGTTATAACTATGGCACCATGTCTACAGGCCACTGGGAGTAAAATGCCTGCTGTTTGTAAAGGCACTTTGACATGGGAGAAAAATAATAGATGAGTTTTATGTAATGCATATAGACATAAAGGTAACTCTTCAGTTGAATTTCCTCCCATTTGAAAGTGTTGCATTTACACACAGCAGGCGTCTTGCTCCCAGTGGCTGGCAGACATGCGGCCATATTTATGCCCGAAAAATAGACATTTTTTTTAAATGGGAGAAATTTAAAGTGCATAAAAATGTTCCATCAAGTGCATAAAAACTTTCCTTATTATGAAAATTTTTGCAGAACATTTTTCTGCACTTTAAATTTCTCCCATTTAAAAAAAAAAAATGGTTGTATGTTTGTGTTGTACATGTAACAGTGCGTGGCGATGGCCTTCATCTGCACAGATGCATTGACCTGATTGCCCTTGCTCTGTTGAGTCAATTGCCCATATCCTCTTTGCATGTCCAATATATAACTCCCCTAGATGTAAATGGTTAGCACCCATCTGTAGGTTGTTGGGAACACGATGTCACCAAGATGTGCTGCACATCCTAAAATCTGATACAAGACCACTAGTTGCTTGTGCAGTCGCCAAGTTTCTTGGAAAAATGTGGATAATTAGAAGGCACGCATTAAAGATGTGATTTGGCGTGCCTTATGGTTCATCCCCTCCACTCTCCCAACACCCTAAATGAGTCAGGCAGTAACGCTGGGCTTTTGTAAAGTAGCACAAGGCTTTATTTTTTGATTGCAATCTTACAGTGGGATCCCTAATGCACTTTACCGGGGCTTTTACCTCGTGCATATACATTTTTATCTTTTTTAGCTGTTATTCCAATCACCTTTTTGTCCGATTGCTATATTTCTTATTAATGATTTTAGAAATGTATCTTGTGAATTTTTGTCGTGTATTCAAACTTGAAGAGTTATACTGTATGCATTTGCACTTTCACGACTGTAATATATTTAATGCATTATTCCCACAAACTCATTTTTTTTAAAACTCTGTACTGTATGCACTTGCACTTTTGGTCGCAATGACCGAAATAAAGTTTGTTTGGAATGGCATAAAAATGTTCCTTATTATGAAAAGTTTTGCAGAACATTTTTCTGCACTTTAAATTTCTCCCATTTAAAAAAAAAATGGTTGTATGTTTGTGTTGTACATGTAACTGTGCCACATATGGCAAAAGGTATGTGCTGTGCCACAAGTGCAATACGACACAGGCTGTCGGTCACCCATACAGATATATCCCATTCATTCACACACATGAACATAAATCCCCCACAGACCATGACCTTACTGACACACACACAGTACCCCTAGTCACAGTATTTTGTTCAAACTATAGTATTGGGCTCCATGGGCATTAGGTTTAAAGTCAATGAAGCTGGGTGAGGGGGGTGTCTGGTAAAAATGTGCAAGTTACTTGTCCTTCAGTAGCTTATGATAATTTTCACTGATTAGATGTAGCTCTCATTACAGAAAAGGTTGGAGACCCTGGTCTACTTCTTCCAGTCAATAGTTTATCCAAAAATTGTCTCAGGTAGCTTCCGTTTGAAAAGGATATAAAATATCACGTACGCCTCACTAACGTTCGAGGCATATTGTCCTCATTTTTGATATCACAAATCCTGAATTTGAGCTGTAAAGAGTGATTATTAGAATTGTCTAATTATTGAGGCAGCTATCTCATGAATGTAGCTTCCAGTTCAATGCATGTTTGATCCAGTGCCCAACTTGCTGCCTTAAAGTGACACATTCCGTTTCTTTGGGTTGATTGGGATGGTTATTGCTAATATTTTTTTCATTTTTAAATATGATTCGGAAACTGAGCAAATGCAACACGCTGCTCTTAACGTTTTTATGATTCTAATTTGCTTTTCAAAGCCAGGTGGCCTAATTTAATTATTAAAAATAGAGTTTTTTTGCTGTTGAAGAGCATTCCGAACCCTGCTTTGAGACGATAGTATTAAGGGTCTATGATTTCAATGAAGATACTTAAGATGGATGTAAGGAAATGGGTTAATGGTTGAAGGGGGGTGAAAACCTACTCAAGCCGAAACCACAATCCTTGTCAAGGTGAAGTCACAAGCAAACCCAAATTAACCTGTGTTCAACTGTCTGGTAGGTTGGCACAGAGCAGTCAGGCTTAACTTAGAGGCAATGTATAAAGTTTATGCAGCATTTCAAACAGTAATAGAGCGTAATCACACACGAGAAAAATCCCACACCAATTTAGAACAATAGAGTAGTTTTTAATAAATCATGTCCAAAACAACAAAAATTCAATCAGTAGAACTTCAGATATGCAATTTTAAAGATTTCAGTGAATATAGTGCCACACTCATTAAGCGCCAACTGTGGTTATCTGGTCGCTCCGGATTGGGACAAAGCCACAAGTTCTGGCCGACCACGATGGCGCGTGGGCCGGATACAGGAACCCAGTAAGCCCACTAAACAAGAGTACTTTAAATCCTGGCTGCAAAGAGTTGCGGAATCCCTTGTTGAAAATGTGTTGCGTAGTCGAGGTGATACGAGGTCCTGGTCGGGAATGCGTCGCACAGCGTCTGTTCCGAGGAGCTGCGAGGCTGCAATTCAAGGTCATACGTCGTCCTCAAGGAGGCCGCCGACCAGGGGACTTGCGATGCACAGCCCTACTTTGAGGATGCCTCAGGCACAGGCTAGTTCTGAAGAATCTGTGGAGCTTGCAATGCGGAATTTGGTTCATTGCCGAGTTTGCTGTCGATGAGGGGCTTGTGATGAGAGTGCCTGTGCCGGTAGGTTTGCGCAGAGCAGTCAGGCATAATTTAGAGGCAATGTATAAAGTATTTATGCAGCACTCCAAACAGTAATAGAGTGTAAATACAACACAAGAAAAATCGCACATCAATTAAGAAATATGGAGTTATTTTTAATAAATAAATCAAGACCAAAATGACAAAAATCCAATCAGTAGAATCGGAAATATGCAATTTTAAAGATTTCAGTGAAGATAATACCAAAAAGCACAAATCGTCAACTGTGGTATCTGGTGATCTGAACCAGGACAAAGTCACAAGTTCAGGCTGACTGTGATGGCACTTGGACCGGCTTCAGGAACACAGTTAGGCCCGTTGAACAAAAATACCTTCAATCCTTGTTGCAAAGAGTTGCGGAATCTCACGTCGAGGATGTGTTGCGCAGTCAAGGCGATACGAGGTCCTGGTTGGAAATGGGTCACAAAAGCGCCGGTTCCGAGGAGCTGCAAGGCTGCGATGCAAAGTCGTGTGTCGTCCTCGAGGAGGCCGTCGATGAGGGGGCTTGCGATGTGTAGTCCTGCTTAGAGGATGCGTCGGGCACCGGCTAGTTCTGAAGAAGCTGCGGAGCTTGCGATGCGGAGTCGAGGCTGCTCTCAACGAGGGGCTTGTGATGCAAGTGCCTGCGTCTGTAGCTTTGCGCAGAGCAATCAGGCATAATTTAGAGGCAATGTGTAATGTATTTATACAGCACTCCAAACAGTAATAGAGTGTAAATACAACACAAGAAAAATCTCACACCAAATTTGAAATATAGAGTAATTTTTAATAAATAAATCGAGACCAAAATGATAAAAATCTAATCAGTTGATTCGGAAAAATGCTATTTTTTAAAGATTTCAGTGAATATAGTGCTAAAACGCACAAATCATCAACTGTGGGTATCTGGTCACTCTGGACCGGGACAAAGTCACAAGTTCTGGCTGACTGCGACTGGCTACAGGAATCCATTTGGGCCCACTGAACAAGAGTATCTTAAATCCTGGTTGAGAAGAGTTGCTGAGTCCCGCGTCGATGATGTGTCACGCAGCCGAGGTGATGTGAGGTCCTGGTCGGAGATGTCTTGCACAGTAGCGGTTCCAAGAAGCTGTGAGGCTGCGAAGCAATGTCCTGCGTCGGCATCAAGGAGGCAGCCAATGATGGGGCTTGCAATGTGAAGTTCTGCGTCGAGGATGCGTTGCGCACCTGCTGGATCCAAAGAAGCTGCGGAGCTTGAGATGCGGAGTCCTAAATTGTCATCGAGGCTGCAGTTAAAAAGGGGCTTGCGATGTGTGAGGGCCTGCGTCGAGGATGTGTCATACTGCGGTGGTGCCGATGGGGCTGCGGGGGCAATATGAAGTCTTTGCACCGGGAAAGTTCACACAGCAGAGGCGATGTGTCGATTCTGCTCAGGGTTGCACTGTGAAGCAGAGGAGATGAGTCAGTTCATCTGGGTCCACGGATGGGCTGGCAGAGCACCTTCAGGCACACTTCCTAGGGTCCAGGACTGGGGTGACACTACTTGGCAGGGTAGAACTCGCAGATGAGAGAGTCCAGGGGCTGGGTTTAAGGTTATGGGAAGCCTGTTATGTCTCTGAGGCTTCTGATCTGGAGGCCAGCCAACTAGCCCTTGGAGTTACTCTTGGTGCCTGGGTTTTGAAATGCAGGTCCAGTCCTTCTCACCCAGGCAAGAGGATAGCAAGGCAGGAGGTCAGCACATCAGGGCAGCAGTCCTTCAGCGCAGCAGTCCAGCAGAATGACAGTCCTCTCAGCAGCACACCCGTCCTTCTTCCTGGCAAGTCCACAGGTCCAAAAGTGTACTGAAGAGTTGGTGTCTGAGGTCCAATATTTATACCTTGTGCCCACCTTAAATGGGAGAAGGTTCCAGAGGAATCCACCCCCCATAAATGCTTGGAATTTCCTGCATCCTTGCGCTGGCCCCAGAGTGTCTGAGATCACAAAAGACTAATGTCAAATCGCTTTGTGAGAGTGCTCAGGCAGGGACTTTGTGATGTGCAAGTGTGGTAGGTGACAGCTCCTTCCCCTTGTTAACTCGGAGTGGCCAAGCCTGCCAACACACAGCTTCCCCTGGTCTCACTGTCTGGAAGCAATACACAAAGACCATCTGCCAACTACACCTAGTCATGTAACACAAGATACAGGCAGCAGACACCAAATGGTTGGGACAAGAAAATGCCATCTTTCTAAAAGTCAACAAGTATTGGATCCAGCACACCGTTTATTTCGAAAAAAAAGTTTCTTTGAAAATGGTATCTTCAATGTAAGAAGTTTTAAGGGCGTGCACCGAGGTATCACCCTCTAAATCTGGGTGTATAATAATGAACACTGTTGCACTTCCCTGCTGGGAAGTGTCCCTCAGAGTGCGCTGCCTGAATCCAATTGGAAATGAATTTAATCAATAAAATCCAGGTTCAACTGTGAATGTTCCAACACATCATTTATTATGGGATGTATTGACGTAATCTCATTAAATTCATGAGTTATTCATATTCTTCATGTAAATCCATGGTAAATGAAGCATTTAGAAAACAAGCGTGCATTAGCCCCAATGGATTTCGGGCAGACCTCCGCCCTTCGTCAGGGGGTAATTTCCTAAGGAACAATGAGAATGGGCGAATGAGACGACGAAACTCAAATACAAAGTATCATTTCCCTAGTATTTCATGCGAAGTACCGTGTTTTCCTTTGTGCCTGTTTGTACCCATGTGAAAAAGTGCTGGTGACAAAACGCTACGGGAATTTGAAAAGAAGTGAGAACCATACAATAACTGTGCAACACCTGCTGCGATGAATCAGTGGCTAAAATCAAGAGGTCGAAGCATGCCACACACTCAAACGCTTTAAGGTACAATGATTTCGCAATTTAATCCTCATTACAACATGAGAGTTCTTGCATGAGGAATGTTGCATGATTAGACGCGTTTAAAAGGCACCGGCAGCATTGTGGTTTTAATTCACGTTCTCACCCCAGCTGACCATCGGGCATGAACATTGAATCAACTTCGGGTTTACATGAACGCTAACATTTACATTGTTGCACAGTTGACACACATCGTATCGTTTTTTTTTCTGCACATGGTCTCATGACCTCTTGGTTTTAGCCACTGATTCATCGCAGCGTGCGTTGCACAGTTATTGTATGGTTCTCACTTCTTTTCAAATTCCCGTAGCGTTTTGTCACCAGCACTTTTTCACATGGGTACAAACAGGCACAAAGGAAAACACGGTACTTCGCATGAAATACTAGGGAAATGATACTTTGTATTTGAGTTTCGTTGTCTCATTCGCCCATTCTCGTTGTTCCTTAGGAAATTACCCCCCGAAGAAGGGCGGAGGTCTGCCCGAAATGCATTGGGGCTAATGCACGCTTGTTTTCTAAATGCTTCATTTACCATGGATTTACATGAAGAATATGAATAACTCATGAATTTAATGAGATTACGTCAATACATCCCATAATAAATGATGTGTTGGAACATTCACAGTTGAACCTGGATTTTATTGATTAAATTCATTTCCAATTGGATTCAGGCAGTGCACTCTGAGGGACACTTCCCAGCGGGGAAGTGCAACAGTGTTCATCTTTCTAAAAGTGCCATTTTCAGAATTGTGATTAAAAATCAGACTTCACCAATAAAGAGTGCTTTTAATTACATTTTTTTAGACACCAAACTCGACATGTCTACTTGCTCCAAATTGAAAGTTGCAGCTTATTAAATATAATAAGGTAACTCCAATGTTATTCTATAGGAGAGGTAGGCCTTGCAGTAGTGAAAACCGAATTTAGGAGTTTTTCACTACCAGAACATGTAAAACCTGAAAGTACATGTCCTACTTTTTAAATACACTGAACCTTGCCCTGTGGGCTGTTCAGGGCCTAACCTAGGGGTGACCTAGATGTATTAAAAAGGAAAGTTTGGGCCTAGCATTTGCCAGGTCAAAGTGGCAGTTTAGAAACTGCACACACATGCTGCAGTGGCAGGCCTGAGACATGTTTAGAAGGGCTAATTAAGTGTCTGGCACAATCAGTGCTACAGGCCCACTAGTTGAAAACAATACAATCAATGCGAGTGAACCACATGGTTATTTTAATCAGTATTGTTAGACCTGGCATCTTTTGGAGTGGTTTCTCCTGTATTTTCGCTTCTGACCTCCTGTTTTTGACTGTGTTTTTGGCTGGGTGCTGAATTTAGTTTTTGCTGGCTTTAGGACTCTGGGCACTTTACCACTGTTGACCAGTGCTAAAGTGCAAGTGCTCTGGGTCTAAAACCTAAGGGCAATTGGTTTCTCAATGATTGCCATATTTGATTTACTACTAAGTCCCTAGTACAGAGCACCATGTGTGCCCAGGGCCTGTAACGCAAATGCTACTAGTGGGCAGCAGCACAGATTGTGACACCCACTGCAGAGCCTGTGAGTGCAGTTTTAAAATTGCCATTTTCGACCTGGCAAGTTCACGTACTTGCCAGGCCCTAACCTTCCCTTTTAGTACATATAAGGCACCCCTAAGGTAGGCCCTAGGTAGCCCCATGGGCAGGGCACAGTGTATTTCAAAGGTAGAACATGTACGGGTGAGCCTTACATGTCCTGGGAGTAAAAAACGGCTAAATTCATTTTCACTACGGCAAGGCCTATCTCTGCCATAGGTTAGTATTGGAGCTGCCTTGTAACATCTTACAAGCATATCTGCCAATTGGGAACAGATACAAAATTTGAGTTTGGTGTCTTAGGACTCACAATTTAAAAGCACTTCTTTTAGTGAAGTTGGTTTTTAAATTGCAGGTCTGAAAATGCCACTTTTAGAATTTGGCATTTTCTTACTTATTTATTCGGTGCTTCTGCCTGTCCCTAGAATACACTTCTGGGCTGGATGACAATTGAGCTTTGTGAGTTCACTCTGGACAGTCACACCAAAGGAAGCTGAGATGTGCCCTGCATATCCTAATGCCCATCACCTGGCTGATGAGCCTTTCTGAACTAGAGTGGTGGGAGGAGTTGATACTTGCGCCTGAATAGGGCTTTGCCTGTCCCCACACAAAGAAGTTGTCACCCCATATAGTGTGTCTGGAGCCACGGCAAGGAAGGACATGGCCCTGTGCACTACAAAGACCGTTCTTTGAACTCTCCCTACTTCAAAGGCCAAATGGGTATAAGTAGTGGACCTCTGACACCATATACTCGGAACACTACCAGACTGAGGACATTCTGCCAGCAAGAAATGCTGTTGTGCTGCCAGGAGTGACTGCCACTTTGCTGTTTGCTTAGCTGTGTTGGCCTGCTGCTTTTGTCCTGGGAGTGAGAGGACTGGACTTGGCTATCTACATCCTGCTTTCTAAAGTTTCTCCAAGGGCCTGAGTTGATCTTGCCTCCTGTTGGAAGTCTCAGGGCCATCAAAGACTTCACCGGTAGAACCTGGGTTCATGTGCTGAGAGTCCTACTTGCCAAGTGGTGCCAACTCCAGTTCCTGGGCCCTTGGAAGTGAGTTTCAGGGCTAAAGACATAGAGCAACTCGGAACTGGCGCCCGTCTGTATTTATGACACTGTACCGCTGCCTGCACTGGAGCTGTGGTCCCCCCGCTTGACCCAACGACCGTGACTTGCAATGCAGGCCACGACGACGTCGCAGTGCCTCCGAAGAACCGCCACTACGGAAGTACCGAGCACCGCGCCACCGATGTCTGTGATGCACTACTCCGACTTCGACGCTGCAGTTGTGGCCGAGTGGTTCGACCTCAACGCCATGAAACCAAAGCCTTGCGCCTTGACCTCCGACAACTTCATTGATACCACACAGCAGTAAGGAACCGAGATACCGCACCTGACGCCTCACATCGTCCCCGGGCATTAGCGGTTCAACGACCCTGCACCGCCTTCAGGAACCGACGCCTCACGTGCTCCAGTGACACCTCCTTTGCGCAACGCACCGTCCCTGAGCGCCAACGTGCCAATGACCCTGCCCAGCAGTAAGGAACCAATGCATCTCCTGCTTTTGCTAAGCCTCACCCCCCTCAAGCTTGTTGCTCTCATCAAAGTGATACACATGTGATCAAATTCAGTGATCAAAGTTCCTGCTGTCCACAGACCTTTCTTTGGGAATCCCCTTTTATTTTCTGAGCACGACAAAGCACTCTGTGCTCGCATGCACTGCGATACAGTGTGCACGATTTCTGTGCTCGTATATGCTCGCGCTCTTTCTCTCTTTCTGGAGAATATAGTAAGGATTTTTGAAACCCCACACTAACTCTGGTATCAAGGAATCAGCTGTATTTCCTGCCCGTTTTAATTTTTCTTCTGTAAAATTTGAATGCCGTACTCCAGTGGAACAGACAACACAGTTACAATATTGTTGCCTATTCATTCAACCCACCAGGATTCATGGACAGCTGCCATTCTTCCTCATGAAAGCTTTCAGTCTTCACTCACCCTCATTCTCATTGTTTGGGGCGCCTCTTTATCTTATGATGGTCCCCCCGTCGACTACCTCTACAGACCCTAGATAGATTATATTATATGTAAATGGGCAATGTTGTTCTTGTTTTTAAGATTCACAACTTTGATCACAAAATGTATTTACGTGTGTATCACTTTGATGAAAGCACCAAGCACCGTCTGCGCCCGAACGGGTCCAGGGGCCACGACCCCTGGTCCGATTAAGAGGAATACAATTAGCTATTCCTACAAACAGTTGCTGGAAATCCGTAGTATGCCGCGCCCTGATTGTATGTTAATCAATACGGAGACTACTGGTTCTAGTTGTACCTGTTGCAGCTTTGCATTCGATACACAGTCTCATAAAGAACACAGTTCTTCAATTACTATTCCCGTGAATAATAATGTACAGGAAAACTTTTTCTTAAAAGGCAGCAATTCACTCAACAAGAAATTTACCTTTTTTAATATTAATTGCCTCTTGCTTCCTAAGCATAAGGCGGATATTTTTGACCTCCTGATAAGTGAGCAGCCTGATGCTATTTTTCTCACAGAAACATGGCTGCATTGGAGCTCTGGCCCTGATGTAGCGTTTGCCTTGCCTTCTAACTACGCGATAGTTAGGAAAGATAGGGGAGTCAAAATGGGGGGAGGCATTGCGGTTATTTACAACAACTCATACACGTGTAAATTCGAAGATTTACCCTTCAGGGGCTGTGAGGCCACTTTATTTAAACTTGCCTTGACCCCTCAGTTTACATTCTCGGGCATTCTGCTCAGGCATTCTGCTCTATCGCCCCCCTGGGCCATGGGCTGTATCATTTCCTGATCTAATCACTCCCTATCTTCTGGATGCCGCCAATTTCACCATCTTGGGCGACTTGAATCTTCATTTCGATGACCCGACTTGTGTGATTAGCACTACATTTATCACGGACCTGGCAGCAATGAATATTCTGCTCTGTAATTCAGGCTCTACCCATGTGGCTGGCCATCTATTGGACCCCATTTTTTCCAATTTGTCCAATATTTTTTGCCCTCCAGCTCGTCCAGTACTCTGGTCAGATCACTTTTTGGTCTGCTTCCGGGTCAAAAAAGATCTGTCGAGCTCATCCACGGCCGTTTTAGGTATTAAGTCCAAATTGAGAAATTGGGGGAAATTGGATATTGAAGCTTTTAACAAGCTCTTATCTAAGAACGCCCCTACCTTTAATCAAATCTCTATGGCAGATTTGGATGCCATCCAATATTGGATTTTAAAATCCATTGATGCTTGTCTCCCACCTTCTATTAAGAAGGTGAACAACACCGTCCCCCTGCCCCTTGGTTCTCCGAGAGGTTAAAAATGGAGAAAAGTAAATGTAAAGCGTTAGAAAGACGCTGGAGGAAGAACTATGCACCAGAATCCAAACTCGCATATAAAATGGCAAAAAGAGACTACCATTCTCTCTGTAATGCTGCTCGAGCTGAATATGTGACCTCTACCATCTCTAATGTGCAGAATAGTTCTAAGACTTTGTTTAAGCTAGTCAAAGAACTGTCTGGTGCAGCTAGTCAATCCACCCCCACCCCCCTGTTCTTACTGAATCACAATGTGAGGATCTTGCTAAGTTTTTTCTTAGTAAAGTTGAAAAAATATACTCTGCATAGAATGATTTTAAGCCAGTTAACACCACACAGCAAACTAAGAACTCTTCTTTAACAACTAGAAGTGCTGAACAGCTGGACTGTATGACTACTGAACCCACCAACAAATTGGAAACTTGATCGCTCCTAGATATAAATTATTTTATGTGGCTCTTAGACAGCCTTATATCCGGCTCTCCCAGGGATCCTCTCCCCATCGCTGTGCTGCAGAAGCTTGAGCGGCCTTCCCTGAAGTTAATTATGGAGCTGCTCAATGCTTCCTTACAGGAAGCAATTGCCCCACCTGAATGGAAACATGCCATGGTCCTTCCAGTCTTAAAAAAGCCAATGCTGACCCTGCGCAACTGTCTAATTTTCGGCCTATTTCTTTACTTCCGGCCTTTTCCAAGATCTTGGAAAAGCATATTAATCTACAACTGGCTCACTTTGTTGAATCCCAAAATTTTCTGCATACCTCACAGTCCGGTTTCAGAGCAGGTTTCTCGACAGAAACTACTCTTCTCTGAGTCACAGAAATACTGCGAAACCGCTTGGATACTGGAGACACTGTGGCACTTATATTACTTGATTTGAGTGCCGCTTTCGACACAGTATCTCACACCGTGTTACTGAAAGCCTTGCAATCACTGGGTGTTGTTGGTTCTGCACTCAATTGGCTTGTTGATTTTTTGACAGACCGTACGTTTCAGGTCTTTTCTCCCACGGCCAGTTCTAAAACCCACTTATCACCTTATGGGGTACCTCAGGGCTCCATTCTCAGCCCTTTATTGTTTAATGTTTACGTCAGGCCTCTGGCGGCTATTGCCGAAGATGCTGGGTTGTCCCTTTTCTCCTACGCCGACGACACCCAGATAATCTTCTCTCTTTCTGCTGAAATGGCGTCTAAGTCATCATCTCTCCAGTCTGGGTTGAGGAATGTTGGATGCAAGCCAACTTGCTTAAGCTTAACGGCGAAAAGACGGAAGTGTTGATTTTGGGGAAGAATAGAGATCTCTGGGGACCTCAACACTGGCCTTCTGAAATGGGTGCTCTACCCCAGCCTACTCATCAGGTCCGTAATTTAGGCTTTATCATTGATGACCAGCTATCAATGAAGCAACAAGCGGTGAAAGTGGCCTCGACCTGCTTCACCATCCTTAAATGGCTCAAGAAAATCCTTTGGATGTTGCCCTGCTCCACTCAAAAAACCGTGGTCCAGGCTCTTGTCACTTCTACACTGGATTACGGCAACATTCTGTATCTAGGAGTTAATAAGGATGTGATACGCAAATTGCAGGTGGTGCAGAATGCGGCTGCTAGACTGCTTTGCCAGTTCCCAAAACGGCCTCCATCTCAGGTTCTCTTCGTGACCTTCATTGGCTCAGGGTTGAGAATCGTATTAAATTCAAAGCCCTGAGTTATATGTTCAAGATCAAATCTGGCAAGGTACCTCAGTACCTGAATGCTTTAATCCACCCTTACTTACCATCGCGCCTTCTTCGTTCCTCCACGCAGGCTAAATTTTCGGTCCCTAGGACCAGACTGTCGCGAATGGGTGGTCGGTCCTTTTCTTGCCTAGGTCCCTCTATGTGGAATTCCCTCCCCATGTCACTTCGGAATGAAACCGTATATGGGAATTTTCGCAAGTGTTTAAAAACTTGGCTGTTCAATCAATAGATTAATTTTCTTTTTTTCTGTTATCTTTCTTTTTTTCTGTTCCTGTCAGACGGCGCCGGGAAACCTTCGGGTAGCTGTGCGCCTTATAAGATTAAATAACATAACACCTTTCTCACTACACACCCACTGCGCCGTCGTATGATTTATTATAACTAATAATTTAAAAAAACAAACCACTTGGTTCATTTGTATTGATTGTATTTATTTTCAACTGTAGAACTAGTGTTTCTTTTACTTGTACTTACCCAAGGTCACGGGTGATATCCGGGTTCCTTTGTTAACTGCAACGCAGGCCCACTAGTAGCATTTAATTTGCAGGCCCTGGGTACATGTGGTACCGCTCTACTAGGGACTTACAAGTAAATTAAATGAGCCAGTTGGGTATAAGCCAATTCCACCATGTTTAGTCGAGAGAGCACAAGTATTTTAACACTGGTTAGCAGTGGGAAAGTGCGCAGAGTCCTAAGGCCAGCAAAATAGGAAGGATGAAGGCAAAATGTTGGGGGGGGGAACCATCCTATGGCTGACAGGTCTAACAATGGAGAACTGGGTTTGCAAGAAACCTTTTCTTCTTAGTTTATACAAACTATTCCGGTGGTTAGGGCAGCTGTTGATCTGAAATCCTAGCTGGCATCAGAACTCTCTGCCCTAACACTTACGTCAAGCCAGCAGTACCAGACCATGTCGGACAAAGCCGTAGATTTCCAGACGTCTGGTAACAATGCCTCTGGCACTACACTTTTTATAGGCCACTGTTTCATCCTACTTATATTCCCTGCATGTGATCTGATGATACCCAATGCAGAATATTTTGGGATGCAGGGGCTGTAGGAGGTAGCAGTTGGAGTAACCTAAGACTGATGGACCAGGAAGTGGCATATCACATTTGGTTACTTCTGACTCCAAAGATTATTTTCAGTGCTTTACAATGCGTGTATTCTTCAACTCTATTAATGTCACCTTTACATTTTTGTTTCTTGCAGATGATGTTTGGCCTATTCCTGGTCACATTTACATGTAAGTCCGTTCAGATCTGTTCCTCTTCTGGCAAATCCCATGTTTCAGTTAAAAAAAGACTGCATTGGAAACATCTTCCTGTCTGGATTAAACTTCACATCAGTAGATAAAGTAGATACTGATACGAACTGCACAAGTACAACAAAATCTTTGTTATCACATGCACTAATACTTGCTCTTGTTGTGGCCAGCTAACTTGTGTATTGTGTGCCTCCTCACTGATGTACAAATCTGCAGTGTTCTTAATTATATGCTCCATTGTTGCCAAGTTATCAAAGTTAAGGTTATTTTCTCACGGTCCCTCTATGTTGTATTCTGGATAAATTAGATAGTTGATATGGTTGCACGAGTTATATCAATAAATTTGTGCATGTGTAATAGTATATTTTAACGATGGATCCTTGTCTTCTGGGAATTTCTCGCATATATGCTGTGCAAAACATACTGTATGCTACCACACACAGATCTTTGAAGTAAGATTCTAGGCCAGAGCTATTGTTGTTACGTAAGGCTCTGGTTGGGCCTACACAGAAATGCTTATCAGAAGGCCTTTCTGTAATGTTAGGAAACCACATATGCATGTGGAACCTGGATGAGAAACTCCCTGTGAAAATACCCTGGAGGGGAGTGACTCACACGTGGAACAGGAAGAGTAAAGGAGTAGGGCTTTGGCACTGGTACGACAGGAGTCTTAGCAAGTGTAAAATTGGTCATTTGCAGTGGGTAAGGCACAGCTTTTTGGGGAGGGTGGTAGCCATGTATGTAGATCCATAATGTAACTCAAAGAGTCCAAGGAATCAACCTCTCACTTTACAGAACATAGATGCACATTCGCAAAAGGTCAGGGGTAGTGAAAATTACAGATCCACACAACATAGACCAGGGACTGACAGGATCATAAATCGTGAAGGGTAATCGATAGAGGGAGTAGAAAGGTGTAGAGAAGGGCACAAACAGTGTGTGTAAAATTGCCCTCACACACAGCAAGCTGTGTCATGCTTCATCATAGGGCCTGCTAAACACACCTCCGCGCTAGCCAACGCTGGAGGTGGAGCAATAGGGAGGGGGAAACAAACAGACACACAGCATAACAAGTGAACAAATTGTATGGGATCAAGAAGGTGAAAAAATGTGGCAGAGAAAAAATTTAAAAAGCTGGTAACAGTGTGTCCCTACTCTATCTTTAATGGTGGGTACACTGTCCAGACACAAACCATGGTCCTCATCGGACCGGTGGGTGGTGGTAATGGCTACTAGTGGAGAGAGCCCTACCCCCCCCCCCACTCTGCTAAAATGTCGACATGTTTCAGCCGAATGAAATTACTACCTCAGCTTTCTTCAGGACTTTCACCTGAACAATCCCAACAAGGATAAGATCCCTACCTCCTTAAAATCCAAGGGTAAAGAAAAAAACAGGCACCTTGTTTTAGTGCGCACTCTGGTACAGGGAGTGGAGCCCCTTGCTCTCAATGAGGAACCTGTAAAGGATAAAATCAAGAAAAAAGCACAAAAAGAAGTGAGGTGCAGAGTGCAAAAGTGCTGTGCCCCACCTCATAACCCAACCAATCAATGTGAGAGGTGCCCCCCCTAAAAAAACACATCTATACAATATCCCTGGATAGTATAAAGTGCCCAAAATCACGTAGATATGTCATGATCCTTAATGCGTCTAGCCAAATCGGCCAAGAACGAGTAGCACTACCCCTATACAATACTCGGTGGTTGTGCCCTGATGAATTAATCTTAAAAACATGTTATTAAAATAGTAGATAAAGTAAAGGTATAGTTAAGCGTCTATGTCCAACGCAATAAACTCCCCATGACTATATCTAAAACAGAAACAGAGATTACTATCTGCAGTCGCATGGTACAACTCTTTCTTTTTGTATTTTCCCTTGTCGAAACATAGAGTGTGACAACAGGGAGCTACTTGCACCCCCCCCCCGCCAGTTCGAGTTTGACTTTATAATAAACTCGGTAAGACTCTTGGAATGGAACTGGATGGATGGTATTTTCTATCGTAGGAAATCTCTGTTTCTGTTTTAGATATAGTCATGGGGAGTTTATTGCGTTGGACATAGACATAGCAAAACCAAAGGGGATCAGTTGACTGGGGGTGAGTGCTTGCAATGTTCAACACTCCGTCCATCATCCCCTTTGGTTTTGCTATGTTCGCCCTAAGTTGGCAGGGTATGCCCAGACGTGGGTCCCTTGCTCACTTTGCCACTGGATTCAAGATAGCCTGGCTGATGACGGCTGTAAGCCAGAAACCGGTCCCAGGATGCTTGTTTCCGGTCCAGGGAAGACATGGCTTGGCAGTTCGGGCTGGACTGTTCCCATGAGGCACAGGGTCAGACTGATTTGCATAAGGCCATGTCTGAACTGGGGTGGCGGAGTGAGCTAAAGAATGATGATGGATTAAACCCAGATCAGTTGACTGGGGGTGAGTGCTTGCAATGTTCAACACTCCGTCCATCATCCCCTTTGGTTTTGTATTGTAAATATGGCGCATCCATGGTGTCTTAAGGATGGCGCTATGAAAAGTGACGCATCGCTGTTTTTGCCCAGCGGTGCGTCACTTTTCATAAATGAGGCCCTCAATGTCCTCCTATTTGCTAATGAGAGAATGCGGCAAGGAGTGTACATTTTAGAATGCAGACAGAACTGTTAGACCCTTGTTTATTTTCTATTGCTGCTGTTACCTTCATGGTTCCTGAGACCACTGTGGAACCCCCATACGGTCATCTTGAAGCAGGCAGAGATCAAAAATCACCTCCACGCTGATGACACTCACCTTTAATTCAAAATCAAATCACCCAGTGACATTCGACATCTTAACACCACACTGATCAAGCTACAATCCTGGTTTTGCTCTAATCACCTAGAGCTCAACCCCATCAAAACAGAAGTAATTCTATTCTCCCCCAAAAGCAACCACCTACCAATCCACAAATGGCTCAGTGACCTGAACGCCTTAAATTGCTCTCTCACTCTATCCAACTCCGCAAAGTCCCTTGGCTTCTTCCTGGACAACAACATGTCAATGAAAGTACACATCAAAAATTCAGCAAAAGGAGCGCTGTACACACTAAAAAACATTAAGAAAATTAAACCTTTCATTCCCGCCGATGATTTCACGATTGAGGTGCAATCTTTGGTCCTTTCCAAACTAGACTATGGTAATGCCATTCTCACTAGGACTCCGAAAACTCACCTCGACCCCCCTTAGATCAGTTCTTCACATGGCAGCCCGGCTCATTTCAGACAAACGATTTGAACACATCACTCCTGCCCTCAAGAGCCTCAACTGGCTTCCCATCGAAGGAAGATGTACTTACAAGACTGCCTGCATAATCCACAAAGCACTTCACTCACACACACCCAACCATCTAGAAAACAAGCTGACGAAAGCTGGGACTACCAGATCTTTGAGAAGCTCCAACGCACTTTTGCTCATACCTCCCAATCTAAAAAAAATCAGCAACCAAGTCTCGCTCTTTTTCTGGAAATGCTCCAAGCATATGGAACTCTCTACCTTGCGACCTGCGATGCTACCCCTCCTTCCCTTGCTTCAAAAGAAACCTGAAACTCCTCCTCCTCAACAAATACTTTAACTCCTAGATTATTGATCTTGGTTAATTATTGCTTGTACAGGTCTAGTCCCTATTATCATAGTCGGCTGCTTATTTGTGTATGCTATCTATTAGATCCTCTCGAATTGCTTCTCTTGTTTTTGGTACTACTTTTATTTCCTTTGATGTTTACTATTATCTATTTGAATTCTCGCCTCATTTGTGTCTTTTTTTTTTTTGCATTTTCTTTATTTTTTTTAAAACAGGCATATTCAATATACTTTGTACAGCATTGTTTGTTCGCTTCATTATAGTTCCATTATCTAAGCAGCACAGAGAAAAACAAGGAAGTCTCTCAGTTAGTTTCTCTATATCAGGAGCAAAAAACAAGCTTTGATTACAGTTCCTCCTTTCAAAGTGACAATCCTGGAACACAGTTTACATTGAATAACAATCTTCATTTCCAAACAATAACAAGGAACTCCCCCCCGCTCTACCGGTTCTTGTCAGATGATACCCTAAATCCATATCTATTGTAATCTTTTAGGTGGCTATGCCCATGTTTCCTAGCTCTGTGTAGCCGTTATGCTGTGATTAAGCCTGGGTGTAGTTCGCGGAGTTTTGCTACGCGGAACTCCGCGAAGTTACCAAAAAACTCTGCGAAGTTCCGCAAGTGGCGGAGTGTAGTGCGAACTGCTGTTCGTGCTGGTCTTCCTGCCGCTTGGGTAGAAATTCTACCCGAGCAGCAGCTCGCGCTTGCGAACTTACCGCTCGCAAGCGCGAGCTGGGAAAAAACTCCGCTGCACTACGCGGAGCGAAGTTTTCTGCACTCCGCGAACTCCGCGGAGCGCGGAGTGCAGAAAACTCTGCAAACTCCGTGAGCGGAGTTCAACGCCCAGGCCTAGCTGTGATGTTCCTCATCCAACTGTTCAGGTTGAGTCTGCGCGGCCGTCCCTTCTATCTCTTGTACCATTGCCCCCCAGGCCATCAGTACCTCCGGGAGCTTATCATCCTTCCTGGTCCTTTCTCATATGGTCTTCTTCGGCCATTGCCCATTCTTTTAGGTCTTTCTTAAATTTTTCTAACTGTGGGACCTGCGTGGACAACCAGTGGATTGCAATTCTCCTCTTGGCTACCATAAGTCCCAATATCAAAAATCGCCTACTAGTTTAACATTTGGGATTTTGGGGGATCATCCCAAGGAGACAGATTTTCTCCTCTGAGGCTATCTCCCATCCCGATATTCTATTCAGTTGTTCTAAAACTTCAGCCCAATATATTCGTATTTTTTGGCAATGCCATATCATGTGTACAAAATCTGCTTGTGTATGTTGACAGCGGGGGCATTTGGGGTCTCTAGCTGTGTTTATAGCGTGAAGCCTCCTGGGTGAAAGGTAAGTCATGTGGACTATGTTATATTGTATTTGTTTAAATCTATTGCATATTGAAACTGTACAGACACTTTCGGGAATCTTTACCCAGTCTTTAGCCGTTAGTATGTACTCACTGACCTCTTGCCATTTTCCTTCTACTTTCAGGGGTTTAGTCTTTTTATCTTCTCTCAGCGCCCTGTATAAGTCAGAAACTAATTTTTGGCCCCCCGCCATTGTAATTATAGTCACGAGTGTATGCTCCGGGGCCTCCGGAAAAGTCGGCCAAAGTTGCCGGGCTATAGCTGCTATCTTGGCATACTGTAGCAATTGTCCCGCCCCCAGTCCAAACGTATCCACCGCATCCTGATAGGTAATGAACCTGTTCTCTGGGTATAGGTCTGACATCATCAGAAAACTTCCCTCTCTCCATTTTCCAGTTGACATTGTTCGTTCTATTTGAGTAAACTGTGGCATGACCCAAATATCCGCCTCTGGTGCATAGGGCACACCTTTGAGAAGTCTCTTAATCGTTCTATCCCATTTTTTGGCCATTAGTCCAATTAAAGGAGGATACTGTTCCAGATGCTGCTCATTTGTCCAGAGAAGCGCTCCTAGCTGTTGTCTACCATAGGTACCCTCCAACAGGGATCGTTCCCATGAGGGATCCGTATCTAGCCATGCTATTGCATGCTGCAATTGGGACGTCAGATAATATAACTCCAAGTCCGGAATTTCTAGACCTCCTTTGCCCCACTGTCTTTTCCTCACCTCCAAGCTTACCCTACACCTCTTTCCATTCCAGAGTAGCCGGGTGAGAAGTACGTCCAGCTCTTTAAAAACTCTATGTGGTATTTCATAGAATGATCCTTGCATCGTATAAAGACATCTGGGGAGTATCACCATTTTAATTAAAGCAATTTTTCCCATCAGGGATAATTTTAGGGTATTCCAGAACTTTATACTCCCTTGCAAGCCCTTTATTATCCTACCCATGTTATATTCATTCTCCCTGGTAATTCATATCCCGAGGTATCGTACCGATTCTAGTTCCCATGTAAGACCCATTTCAGGAAGCTGAGACACCTCTCTCACCTCTACCCTTTTTATCGGAAATAATTGTGATTTTCTTTTATTGATATGTAGGCCAGAGGCCCCAGCAAACCTATCTAATGCATGGAGCAATAAGGGAATTGAATGCGACGGGCGCCGCAAATAAATCAATGCGTCATCTGCATACAGCGACACTATATGCTCTGTTTGACCAATCTGAATACCTTGACCCTGCAACTCCATCCGGAGGTGGCATGCCAGTGGCTCCATTGCGAGGGCAAATAACAAGGGGGACAGTGGGCACCCCTGTCGTGTGCCCCTTTGCAGCATCATAGCATCTGATACATACCGTCCCGTCCGGACTCTCGCCATGGGTCTAGCGTAAAGCAGTTTGACCCATTCTACGAACTCAGACCCCAGTCCCATTTTTAGAAGGACCTGCCAGAGATATTCCCATGGACCGAGTCGAATGCTTGTTCGATGTCAAGAAACGCGAGCGCACTTTCCTCTGCAGTTTCTCCAAGAGCCTGCATTATATGAGCGAGTCGGCGAATGTTCCTCAGCGTATTTCTTCCGGGTATAAACTCCGACTGATCCACATGTATCAGCTGTGGAAGATCGGGAAGCAGCCTACCCGCTAGCACCTGACTAATAATTTTAAGGTCTACATTTAGCATCGATATAGGTCTATAGGAATTCGGCATCGACAGGTCCTTCCCTGGCTTAGGGATCATCACTATTAATGCTTCCCGCATTGAATCTGGCAGCTCTCCCCTCTTCTCTGCTTCTTCAATTACTTCTAACAACCTGGGAGTCACCTGCTCAGTATATTCTTATAGAATTCGGCCGTCAGGCCATCCATACCTGGAGATTTAGCCGTTCTCAAATGGGATATTGCCGCTTTTATTTCTTCTACCCCAATTGGGCCCCCTAATATTTCCTGAGCCTCAGTGTCCAGGGTGGGCGTCTCTATATCCAACAGGCAGGTTTGTATGGTCAGGGTATGTGAGGGGTTTGGGGACTCCGAGTATATTGTATTTAGATGGATTGCAAATGCCTTATTGATCTCATGTTGTGTATAGACCATTCGTTGTTGATCATTTCTAATTGACAGGATCGGTTGTGGTCGTGTCTCCATACTAATTAGGCATGCCAGTAGATGGCCCGCTTTATCCCCTTCTGTGTACCATCTCTTTCTACTCCTATTTCTATTATATTTGTCAAGTGTATCCCATAGTTCTCCTATCTTTTGTCGTTGCGCTGTCCATTTAGTAAGTCCCCCTGTATCTGTGGGAAGTTCTTTTTCCAAGATAACCAATTGTTGCTCCTGACGCTTCAAATCTTGCTCTAACACTTTTTTGACTCCGCTCTCAGTAGACATACATGCCCCCCTTAACACTACTTTCATGGCATCCAATTCCACTGCTTTAGTACTAGCGGTGTTCCAATTTCTATCAAAGTACCCCTGAAGCTCCTGGCCAATCGTCGCCTTATATACTGGATCTGTTAATGCTTCGGTATTTATCCTCCAAAGCAGAATCTTGGACTGCCCATAGTATATATTATCAGTAGAGGGGAGTGATCCGATAAATATCGAGCCAGATATTGCGCCTCCTCAATTCTATTAGCTGCCCCTTCCTGTATAAAAAAGTAGTCTAATCTACTATGTGTGTTAGAAGCGGGTGTGTGGCATGAGTACACTGTCTGATGGGGGTTGCGATGCCGCCAGATATCCACCAACTTGTAATTTATCAACATCTGACATATAGCTTCTCTAGTCTTAGGTTTGGCCTCTGGTCTCGGAGGATATCTATCCAGCGTACCATCTAAGGCACAGTTATGATCCCCTGCAACAATCAGCTCTACATCCGGTGCCAGAACTATCTGTCGCATAACTGACCCTAGGAACTCGCCATCATCGCTATTCGGGGCATATATGTTTATCAGGCAAACCTTCTGCCCATCTAGTGTTCCTTCCACTATCACATATCTTCCCAGTAAATCTGGGATGGACTTTTCCGCTTTAAATGGGACTCCGGGTGCCACCCATATCAGCGCACCCCTCGCATATCCTGAATAGGCTGTCGCAAAAAAAACTGACCTCTCCATCTTCGTTGGACATATTTAAGGCAATCTCCCAAGAGATGTGTTTCTTAAAAAAAAAAGCTATGTCCACGTTGTATCGTTTTAGATATGCGGCCACACGGATCCTTTTAAACATATTATTTCGCCCTCTAACATTCCATGTTATGAACTTATAGTGCTGTCTATCTTCCTTCATAATTGTATTAAAATGTGGTGTAACTTCTCGTTGGGAGGAAACCATCCTACCAGCGCGGGCAATCGTCTTGTGTAAACCTATAGATTTTATGGGATATCTTCTCTGTTCATTTCCGGTAGTGAACTTTGAAACAAAACTGTACGAACTCAAATAACACCCTACCCCCTCCCTCAGGCAGTAGTAACTGATCCCCCTAGCACAACCTTCGTCTAAGGAGTCGAGACTCCGCCCCACATTGATTCCCCTCCCCACATTGATTCCCCTCCCCCACCCTGCATCCCTACCCCCAACATTGCAATCAACACATTCACTAGATGAGTTCCCAAAAAAATCTAGGTCCTGATTAACGGGTAGACTGCCCGGCACCATGCCACCTCGCCCAACCGAAGGCTTAGCAAGGCAGCTACAGTGCATCACATCTGTATCATCCTAAACTGGATTGTGGCGTTACTGCGACCCAACCCCGGAATACCATTTTTTATCCTATAGAGCTTTAGGATTATTTTTCCCCCCCTTTTAATCACTATCGCTGTCCACGTTCCCATACTGCTAAGTCTTGTACTCACAGTTTCTTTGTCCATACCGTTCTTCAGCAGCACCCCCTTAAGCATTTCACTATACCTCTGAGGTTTCTATTCAGTTAGACTGGGTACCCTCCTCCTGCGACTGGGTCTCTTGTACCAGACAGAGTGGGGAGAACTGGTTGTGTGTTGCTATACCCTTTGACTCCGTCCGTAGGGTGCCATCCGGGCCCACCAGGATACGTCCCAGCTCCGGTGGGTTCTGGGGTGTAGGTCTTTGTTCTCCTGTATTGCAGTGCCGGCCCTTCTGTCTATCACTTCTTCTTCGTTGTTCTCGCCACCCTTGGTTCTGGTCCCGTCCCGCGAGGCCTATCGAGTCCATCCAATCTGTGGTCTCCTGTGGTGTCGTATAAAAGTAGACCTTGCCTTCATATTGTATTCAAAGCCGGGCAGGAAACATTAGGCTGTATTTAATGTTAAGGTCTCTAAGCAGTCTTTTCACCCCCAAGAAGTCATTTCTAAGATCTTGCACTTTCTTGGTATAGTCCGGGTATATATGAATGTCACCATCTTCAAACTTGAGCGGGCCATGAGTACGTACGTAATGCAGAATAGCATCTGTCTCTAAAATTAAATAGACGGGCAATAATAGCTCTAGGAGGAGCTCCTGTCTCGGTGGGGGCCCCAAGGCACGATGAGCTCTTTCTATGGCAAACATTTTGGAGAGTTTGATATTCGTGAGCGCCGACCCTACCCATTGTTCAAGACAAAGATCCGCCGCTGGCCCCTCCGCTTTTTCTGGAAAACCAAGAAATATGAGGTTATTCCTTCTCGACCTCCCTTCAGCGTCTTCTGCTCTCTCTTCTAGGCGGTTGGACTGGTCGTGGAGCGAGGACACCGTTGTGCGTAGCCTCTGGACTAATTCTCTCAACGTGCCGAACTCTCCTTCTGTGCTAGTGACTCGGTCCGCCACTTTCCGCAAGTCTAATCTAAAGTGCTTAATATCCATTGCCATAGTGTCCATTTTTGTTTCAAGTGCTACTCGGGAGTCCTTGATAGCTTCTAGGATCTCTGTTTTGTCTTGCGCCATAGTACTGTGATTCGGCGTTTGTTCAGGTTCTCTTCTATTGTGCTCGGCTGTTGTTGGGCCTGGTACTGTATATTGCATTATTTTCTTGGCCTGCGCTCCTCTTGTCGGTTTATCCTTGCCCATATTCCGACCATACAAGGGGCCGCAGACGTAACCTTTTAACTCTTGGTCCATTCTCCGGCCCGAGGACAGGAGCAGCCAGGGTCCCAAACAGGGCGATGCTATCTGTCGTCTTTCAGTTTCTATTCTACCCCCTATTAGTTATGTACCTCTCACCAGGGGACTCTCCATTCCTCATCCAGACCAATTTGGGGATCCAGCCCAACTGCCACTCTTTAATATGTTTTACCACGTGGTCTGCAATATCTCCAACGTTGTAGTAGCTCGTAATGAACCTGACACGTGATATCTGCCCCAGTGATTGCGCAAATGTTCCAATATGTCCAGGTTCCACCTGGGGAGCCCCCCCGGACAGCCGCTCCCGGCACTCCTCACCAGCGTTATGGCAGGAATGGATCTTGGGCCCAAGCAGCCCCTGTAAGTGTTCCCACGATCAGGGCCCAGGGGGCGTCCCACCAGCTATTCTGGGCCTCCCAGAGACATCTCTGCAGTTATTCCTAAAGTTTTAATGCAGTTGGGCCTCTAGCAGCTGAGCTCAGGCCGTTATGCTCCGGCGGTTACACCCATCCACTCTTACCGCCGGGGCCTATAAATCTTCGCCTGCAACTCGTTCGGGGCCACTCCTCACACACTCCGGGTGGACTCCGGCAGCGTTACACGTCTCGGGGGCCTTCTTCACAAAGTTGCCTTGTCTCACGGGGGACACCAGTCCTTTCAAGGCCCCTGATCAAGGTTTCAACTCCCTCCGGGGTCTTCTCCAATTTTAGATGCAGGAGGCAGGCTCCGACGGGAGCAGGCAGGAAGGCCGCCTCGCCGCCGAAGTTCCAATCGGCCAGCTCTCCGGGTGGGCTCCGGCACAGTCGCACGCACCGCGGGCCTCCCAGCGAAGTTACCTCGCCGTGCGTGGGCCCCGGTCCACACAGGGCCTTCAATCAGGGCTCCGACGTCTTCTGGGGCCTTCACTAAATTAGCCGCGATTGACAGGCACCGCCATTTTAAAGTCAGGCAGGCCGCCTCGCGCCCGGAGTCCCGAACAGCTGTTTCTCCGTTGCTGCGGTCCGACCGCTCCCCGTTTCTTACTCTTTTTACGGAGAGGACCTTCCGCCACTCTTTTCACCCTCGGGTTGGTGTCCGTTCAGTCAGGATTAATGAAGGATCATATCATCTGGGGCAGGAGCTCTGACACAACGCGTCTAGCCGGCCATGTTAGGCCACGCCCCCCACGCCTCATTTGTGTTTGCATGCCAGATTTACTGTATTTCTGTTCACGATAATCTAAAGCGCTCTGATGCCTTCGGGTGTAGCTAGCGCTTTATGAAACTTATAAATAAATAGAGCAGTGGCTGGTGTACCAAAAGACATGCTAAGAGTAGCAGCTCCTACCATGGCTATCCCTAATTAACGTCCATGTCATGGAGCAGCACCAACACTGGAACGGTGAGATTTGTGAAAGTGGAATAAACGTCCCTTTCTGATAATATAATTATGTTAATGTAATGCTAATTCTATTAATATAAAGGACTACAGTAAAACTGATAAAAAGCAGGATTGCATACGGTTGCCGCTGACATATTTTCTGACTGTTATTTGATTGCTCTACAGAGGAAGGGCTTCGTAACTGTCCAAAATTGTTGCCACTTCCCTTCTTCCCCTCTTCCCCTGATTGGGTGGTTGGAGTTCAATGGAGGTGGCATTACAAAACCTATCTGATAGAGACATCTAGCCGCAGATTCCTTAACTTAGAATATCCCCAGGCGTCAGACTGGATCCGGAAAAAATCTTCAGGAGTACCTCTGGGCGCCGGGAGACGGCGTCGCATGGCTCCATCCTGACGTCGTCCACGGATAGGACGTCAATGGAGCCATATAAGTCCCTCCCGGCGCGCAGACGTCAGTTTTCCTTCTTTTCCTCATCCCAACACGGATCCGGAGAAGCAGTTACCTCTGGCCTGTTTTTGTTTTCAGGCCTCCTAGACGCCTTTTGGCGTCCGGTAACAGTGTGCGATGCCTTCGGGCTTCAAGGCGTTCGAATCCTGTACGCGGCAAATGTCGGCGACGGATCCACACGCGATCTGTATGTGGTGCTTGGGAGAGCACCACGACTCCGAGGAGTGCGACGCCTGCCGACGGCTGAAGCCGAAGTCCCTGCGGGAATGTCGCATGAAGTTGCTGTCCGCCCGGATGTCCCGTTCGGAGGCCTCACGCCGCAGGTCTCCTTCTCGTGCTGGGGCGTCCGTTCGGGACAGGTCGCGGAGTCGTTCCCACGGACGTCGCTCTCCTGCCGCAGGTAACCACAAGAAAAAGAAGTCACGGAGGTCTCTGACCTCACGCGACGACGGGGCCCGCTGCTCCCGGTCTCCGCCGGACACGGGCCCTCAGGAGTCGACCCCCATTTACCCGCCATTTCCTGGAGCTGGGGCGACTAGGGCCCAGATGAAGGCCTATTCTCGGGCCTTACTAGCCATCTTTGGGTCACCCCCTCTCCCTGGCATGCCTTCGGGCCCCACAGAGGGGGTAGGGGCTCAGATCGGGACTTCGGCGGCGGGTTCGCCCTCGGCGCCGGTCGAGCACCCTGACTCTGGCTCCAGAGTCGCTGCGACGTCGGGACACGTCCAGGAGGGGCATCCTATACGCACGTCCAAGCCTTCCATGTCGTCTCCGCACAGCCCTGTGAGGCTCCCTACGCCGACTGAGGCTGCAGCGCCGTCCTCGACTGAGTCGACTCCGTTCCTCTCCGCAGGTTCCCATCTCGGTTGAGGTCGCGTCGACGCCGGTCCGATGCCGGACAGACGAGGCTCCTTCGGGGGTCATTGGCGTCGAGACGACCCAGTCTCGACGCAGATTGACGCCGGTGCCATCCCCGGCTGTTCTTCAGTTGGTGGAGGATGTGGAGGCCGAAACTGAGGAGGCCCCTGTGGGCTCGCCACCCCCAAGGTTGTTTCGCTGTCCCTCGGGGCAGGAACCCATGCACTGGCAGGGCCTTGGATGTCGTCTGGCTGTAGAGCCCCCACGGTTTGGTGGCCGGATTAGCCTCATGCGGTCCCCTACGGATGACTTGTTGTCGCCACCTCCGATGGCCACGGTGGCTAGTGCGGCTTTTGCGAGGGCGGTTCGCAGGGCTACGGACATTTTACAAGTGCAGCCACCCTCAGTCCCTCTGCCTTCTGATCCCTTGCTGGATTTGCTCCACCAGGGCACCGTGGAAGTGGAGCCCTTGTTGCCCTCTTCGGGGGTCCCGGTGGATCGGGCTATTGCACATCGACATCGCCCTGCTCCAGATGACCCCGTCTGTTTGTCCCTCCATCCTAGGGCTCAAGGGCTGGTAATTCAGGCGGCTTCAGTCTCGCTGCCTTCTGTCCCTCCTCCGTTACTCCCTCCCACGTGGGAGTCTCGATGGTTGGAGTCATGTGGCCGCCATATCTTTGCGTCCACCAGTGCAGGCCTTAGATCCCTGAACACGTCCTGCGTGTTTGCACGGGCTACTTCTGCCCTTTGGGACTCGGTCGAGCGCCTCCTTCCTTCTCTTCCGGAGGGTCCTCGGACTGACCTGGATCGGTTGATTCGTGGTGGCCAGGACATGGCGCAATTTTCCATTCGGTCGGCCATGGACACCACTGATTCGGTGGGTCGAGCTATGGCCAGGTCAGTTGCTCTGCGTCGCCATGCCTGGCTGCGCAATGGCTGTTTCCCTACCACTGTCCAAGAACGTCTTAGGGATTTGCCCTTTGATGGGGTCACCTTGTTCGACAGACATGCTGACTCAGCGGTTCAACGTCTCATGTCTGAGTTTCCATGAGTTCCATGGTTTATAGTCCTCGTTGTGGACTTTGGCTTTTAGTTGCAGTATTGTCCCTGCCTTTTCTGGTGCTCCGTCTGTGGGTTCAAGACGCTATTGCCCAGACAGATTGTGCGGCTTTTTCGCCGTCTTTGTCCTCCTTTTGCTACAGCTGGCCAGCTGTTTCTGCATTTCTTTTTGGATCCTCTGCCTACGATCTCGTCTCAAGAGGTGTCCCTTGCTTTTATAAGGATGTGCCATACCCTATGTGGGGTACTCGTTGGCTATTGTATAGCTGCTCTTCCTTGCACGGGAAGTTTCAAAGGCTCCCGTGGAGTCTTCTTCGGAATAATTATTTTCTGTCTATACTGCGGGTCTCCTAATTCGTCCCACTCTTCCTACTGTAGTAGGACGTCCCCTCTGGTGAGACCCATGGGTTTGGTGTGGCTCTCTCCTGGGGCTTCTGGGTTGTCGTCTACGGTTGCTCCGTAACTCACCCCTGCCTCTGTGGAGGCACACTTCTCCGAAGTGCTGTTTGGGTGTCTGCCACGCCTGGCTCTCCACAGCGTGTTCTTTCGGATTCGCAGTGCTCTTTCTGCCTGTGGGCACGTGTCCTTGGGGGCATGTTGTTCTGTTCCGGAGCAGTTTTCTTCCGTGTTCTGTGTGGATTCGACTTTTGTATACACACAGGATATGTTAGCTGTCACAAAGGTGCCGGCGGTGTTCCTTGCGCCCCTGTCTTGGCTGGTCTCTCTTCTGGGCCATTCCTGGTGCGAGGAAGTGCTACGTCTTCTCTCATGGCTCAGGCCCTGTGGGATTTTTGCCTATAGGCAGTGGAGTGTCCTTCAGCTACGTCACTGCTGTGCGTTGCCTTGTTTTCTATTTCCATCTGCACTCCCTGGCAAGGACTCCGGTCCCTTTGATAATTGCCCGCAGAAGGTTAGGTGCTTCTGCTCCTGGTCTCTGCTGCTGTTTTCTGACCCACTGTGGCCTAGTGGTTGAGGTCTCTGGCTCTTACTCCAAAGGTTATGTGTTCCACCCCAGGTGTTTCACTGGTTGTGGGTTCTCAGTCTACGCTAAAGGCGACATTGCTTTCTTTTTCTGTCAGACCTATGTCTGTATATTTCTCACTTATTCCTCGTGAGAGTAGTGGTCAGTGTCCCTGCCTGTCTCACGGGAGGCCAGGGTTCCTTCCCCGTTGAGGGGACGGTATCGCTGTTGGGTGTCTTGACATTGTTGTGTCCTGCGCTGCTTCACACCGGTGCCGTTGGTACCTCTTGTGGAGTCTCTCTTTTTACCTGGGGCATGCTCTTCGAGTTTTTCCCTTGCTTTTCATTTTTCACAATTTGTTTATATATACGTCTCTATATGTATGTATGTATATATATATATATGTTTTGAGCTATACCCACAGCGAGAGAGCACGCATACTAGGTTTTTCCCTTGCCCTAGTATTGTTTTTTTTTTACCCCAGATCTCTCTCTCTCTCTCTTATGGGAGCGAGCCCTGTCTCTCCCCGTTTTGCCGGTTTACCTTCGCCGTTTGTACCTCTGGGTACGGTTCGTTGCTTGACTACCTGTTGATGCGCCCATCTTTCTTCTTTGCCGCCGCATGTGGGCTGCTGATACTTCAATTCATTGGGCTTTGCATAGGTGTGGTGTAGTTCTCGTGGTACACACTGGCTCCTTGTGTGTATCCTGTCATCCACATACATGTTCTCCTGGTAGTCATGGTTCTGGATATCTCGGCAAGGTGACGTCTGTCCTTTCACCTTCCCTTTTTCGGGATCCACTGTGATATATGCTCTGACGCTGTCATACTGTCTTGTCCCTTCTTTGGGACTGTGTCTATTGCGGATCCATGGGATCTGGTGCTCAGTTGAACTTCTTTTGCAGAACTTTATGCACTTTCTTCCATTATGCACTGACCTTGTTGGTTCCGTGTCTTCTTTTCCTTCCTGCCTAGACGAGGTAGGTCTCGTCCGTCCTCTGACGGGTTGTGGTGCCTTTGCCTCCCCTTCTTATAGCTCCATTACAGAGCTTCATAGGTCTGGTGTCAGCCGCGCTGGCATTTGCTGTCCCCATCGTGTTTTAGTCAATGTTATTGACGGATTAGTTCTCCTTGGAACTTGGTGGGTTTCAGTCGCAGACTCTCCTCCAAAGGGGTATGGCTTTGGTATCTATTCTAAGTTAAGGAATCTGCGGCTAGATGTCTATCAGATGAACGAGTTACTTACCTTCGGTAACTATGTATCTGGTAGAGACACAGTCTAGCCGCAGATTCCTTAACGCCCACCCATCCTCCCAGTTTTGCGAGGATCTTTTCAGGTTGGGTTCTACCCACTTGCCTCCTTATAGGTGGCCTTTGTCTTCCTGTGGGGTGGTCTACTTCACCTCCCTCCTGGTTAGACTGGTTTATTCTGTATTTAGCTGTTGCTTCTCCACCCATTCTCGTATTGGGTGGTGGGTTCCTATATCCTTTCACGCTCCTACACTCTGGTTCTTCCGGAGTGGGGATTAATCATGTTCTTTTTCCCTCCCTTCCACCCTCATCTATTTTTTATCAATTACTTGGGGTCTCTTTGACTATGCAGCAGGCAATTGATGGGGTCTATTTGCCTATGCTCGGTCAATAGATCCTTTATACGGTGTGTGGTTGCACATTCTCTGTTGTTGCAGAAATGTGGTCTGTTACCATTGGTCGTATTGTTCCGGTCTTGTTCCCCTTACAGTTCCATCCTGTGGTTACAGGCTGCCTATCGTTTACCATGACATCTATTTCCAATGCCGTTTTGCCTCATGGGAGGGCGTGGTTCTTCGCTTCTGCGAGACTGTTTCTAAGAGCGGATACTCTGCTCTCTCCCTTCAATCCCTTTCAATATGAAGTACTCCTTCAATGTCATGCATGATGTTGTTTTTCACCATTTCTGTCGTTTATGGTCATTGTTTCGATGATTTTTGATCTTTTTTGGCACACTGTTCCCGTACTCTCACGGTTTTAAAAGTGGCTCCGCGTTGTGGCGCGGAAAAGCTTCCCAGTAGAAAACGGACGTCAGCACATCGGGAGGGACTTATATGGCTTCATTGACGTCATATCCGTGGACGACGTCAGGACGGAGCCATGCGACGCCGTCCCCCGGCGCGCAGAGGTACTGCTGAAGATTTTTTCCGGATCCAGTCTGACGCCTGGGGATATTCTAAGTTAAGGAATCTGCTGCTAGACTGTGTCTCTACCAGATACATCGTTACTGAAGGTAAGTAACTCGTTCTTTACTAAGGGAACAGCCGTTACTTTTATGTCCCCATGCTTCCGTCACCCCAACTTTTGCGAACTATTGCTAACATGTGCCAGGACTGGACACTGTCTTTAAGGGATTGACTTATCCCCTCTAGTCCGCATTCTCAGTTACATGTTTTCTCCTGACTAGTGAGTCTTGAACCTAGGAGACAGCTGTTGTTTTGTATTGAAACAGAAGGGACTTTGCCACTCCAAGCTTTTACTCTAAAAGTCTTTTGATTCTGTCAGTTGGAGTTTTATGTTTTTGCTGCTGCGTCTGTGTGTATTCAGATGCTCCTTCACACACTGGAGGAAGATATCGTACAGGAATCCCAAAGCACTGGTTAAAGCTAATGACATTATCTTGGCATGTTCCAGATTACATAGCTTTGTGGGGCAGGGCTGCCTACTCTCACCTGTGATGTTTGCTGTAGCAATTGAGCCTTTGGCTTATTTGATGAGTGCTGCATTTGGAGACTGAGCGATTCAAATAATGGGATGGACTGCATGTTATATCCTTGACAAACAGTGTAGCAAGCAGGGGCGGGTCCTCGGTAATGGCGGAGGAGCATCGCCCCACTGGTCAGAGTCAGTCACAGAAAAATAAAATACTAAAATAATCACATTTTATTTTTCTGTCTGGCTCTGGCTGAGGCGTGCGTGCATGCGGGGCTGGGTCATGACAGGGAGCAGTGGTGGGCACTTAGAAGTGCGCATGTCATTTTGGCCCGCCGTCTTAGGCCGGCCAAACAAACGTGCAATTCTCTTTCTCCAACCCAGCTGTGTTGCACAGCCAGGTTGGAGAAAAGCCGCAGGCTCCCAGGTACTGTCTGAGTGGCAGACCAGGCGGCGCAGACCAATCCTGGGGCTGCTCTCATAGCATGAGAGAAGCGTCTGTATTGGGTGGGGAGCCTGGGCTTCCCAGTGACTGCTGGGAGTGAAGCACTGAGGCGGCATTCAGGGCATCAACAGGTAATTTTTTTTAATTAATTTTATCCTAAATTCTCCTCCCCCCCCCCACTTTTATTGTGTGGCGGCCGCCACTGGTACCAACATTACTGCATAGAAAAAGTCACAGGGAATTTGGAAGTCACATGCATGCCTATGGGCTGGGCCTTGGCCCTGCATGGCCATATATGTGTTCAGGGTACTTTTTCTTAACCTTTTTTGTGCTGAGCAATATTGATATTCATTTCATGGCCCATCATCTTTGAAATCCGACAAAACTCGAGAAAGCGCCATCTTCAGAGTGACTATGGTGACAAACTTGTACTTTGTTTTGTCCCTGGTTGTACATTGAAACTCTTTCTACTTCAGTCCTAATGATTTCATTGAACGTTTTTTTTTTTATTAAATATTTTTATTAATTTCAAACGTTGAGTCACATACATTAAGAAATACACAGTACAGCCATTCGCGGAGTATCGTCATAATATCAAGGAATGTACAGTTTTCAGTCACTGAGTTCCAAAGCTTGTGCCCTATTTTGCTGTATTTCCATTTCTACAGTTGGGGAAATACACAGATCCCCCCGATACACATTCCATTTGCCCCATTTATTGTCCCATTTCTTAGGCCAACCACTCGATTTAAAAACCTCCTTCTCGGCAATCATGCACTTGTCTAGTTCCATTGCCCATATCCTGTGTGATGGTCTCTCCGCCACTCCCCACTTTTTAGCTATTTCACGTTTTACTAAGGTGAATCCCAGCATAGCCAGTTGTTGTTCCACCTCCGTGAGGTCAGTCGCCTCCCATATGTTGAGGAGCCCGAGTGGTGGTGTAAGGGTTATTTCCTTCCCTAGTGCATCTTGTATATGTTTCGTCGCCCCGTCCCATATGGGTCGTACAATCGGACAGTCCCAGATAGTGTGGAAAAAGGTTGCGTCCTGGCAGCAGCCCAGCAAGCACAGCGAGTCTGGTCTCGAACCTATTTTCGCTAACGTGATCCCTGTTAGATACGTTCTGTGTAGGATTTTGATTTGTATCAGACGGAAACGGAGGGTGATAGCCGCCTCCCTTGGGGACATCAGCGCCGCCTGCCAGTCCTCATCTTTGATGGGACCTAGATCAGTTTGCCATTTTTCTCGGAGCGCCTGAAACGGGTCCGGCAGGTTATTACACAGTTTTCGGTATGTTAATGAGATTGCTTTATTTAAAATTGGCTCGGACAGCAGCCGATCTTCAAGAGGGGACGACTCTGGCAACTTGCTCATGTCCGGGAGTGCGGCAGCCAATGCATGCCGGATCTGTAAGTATCGAAAAACCTCCCCCTGGGCAAGGTCGTATTTCTCCCTTAGTTCCCCGAATTTAAGGATTTTGCCCTTTTTCACCAGATGCCCTACAGTAGAAATTCCGATAGTATCCCACTTGTCGAACCCAGGCTGATTGCATAGCAGTCCCAGTTTTTGGGAATCCCATAGTGGTGTGGCCTGAGTCAGTACATTTGACCATCCGAGGCGTCTAGTCGCCTGGTGCCAAATCTCCACTGTATGGGCCGTTGGACCAATATATCGTCCCTTCCGGACTTTCGAATAGAGAGCCCCAATGCATCCCTCACGACCCATCTGGTCTCTGTCGAGCATGTAGGCCGGGTCCTCCGAGGACCGATATATCCAGTGGTTTACTGCCACTAATTGCGAGGCCCAGTAGTAAAATCTCACATCAGATCCCCCCATCATACTACCCCTTGGTCAATTTCCGCAACGCTATGTGGGGCGAACCGCCATTCCACAGTAACGTTCTAAGTTCGCCCTCCACACTTGTAAAATAAGCGTCAGGAACCTTACTTGGACAGTTTTGAAGAATGTATAAAAAGCGTGGAAGAGCTAGCATTTTGAATAGGGCCGCTCGGCCCAACAGGGAAAGGGGCAGGGATCTCCAGTGCTTAACATTGTTATGCAATCTATCTAGGGGTGCCACTAGGTTCCGCTCATAAAAGGGTTGGGGATCTGGGGTTATAAAAACCCCGAGGTAACGAAACCCGTCAAGGGCAACCTCTACTTTGCACCCCGGGGGGACTTTGGGAACAGGACCCCGAAGGACAAATAATACCGATTTGCTCCAGTTAATCGCATAGCCGGAGTTATTCCCAAAATTTGTAAAGATATTTAGGATTACATGTATTGATTTATATGGGGACGCGAGATAGAGCAGGATATCGTCAGCATAGAGCGATATCCTGTCATCATGTCCTTCCGCCCATTTCAACCCTCTAAGCCTTACATCTCCTCGTATCCAGGAAGCTAGTGGTTCCAGCATTAAAGCGAAAATTAAGGGGGACAGGGGGCAGCCCTGCCTGGTGCCTCTTCTCAGTTGGAATTTTCTGGACGTATGGTTGTTAACCCGTACCTGGCCCCACAAATCCGTATATAGCAATTTTACCCAACCCAAATATTTCGGGCCAAATCCCAGGCGTCTCAGCACTTCAAAGAGATAGGGCCACTCTATAGAATCGAACGCCATTGAGGCGTCTAGGGACAATATCACCACATCTTCTTCTATATATTTCTGTCGCCCAAGGACATTGTGAAGGCGACGGATGTTCAACGCCGTATTCCTCCCCGGCATAAACCAAGATTGGTCGGGGTGGACCAGAGAGGGGATCACCGAGACCAGGCGTGAGGCGAGAAGTTTAGCGAGGATTTTCGCTTCAGCGTTGATTAAAGAAATCGGCCTGTAGGAGCCGCAATTCTCGGTGGGTTTCCCCGGCTTACGGATAACTATAGAGGCCAACCGTTGGTCCGCTGGCAGGACTCCTTTCTCGTAGCTTTCCTCATACATGGCCCTCAAATGTGGCGCAGCGTGGGAATCGACCATTTTAAGGAATTCTATAGGGATCCCATTGGGCCCCATCGCCTTCCCTGATTGGATACTATTAATAGCCCTCCGGATTTCGTCATCCGTGAGCTCTTCGTCCAGTGCATCCCTATCGCTCTCTGATAGTGTAGGCAAACGTATATTTGTTAATAGTTGGGGGGGTCGTCTGCTGTGTATGTCGTTGAGGAGGTGTATACCTCCTCCAAGTGATCCGCAAATGCATTGGCTATGTCCTGTGGGTCTGAAATTTGCTGCGTGCCCTGGGGGGGTCAGCCTGTGTATCCATCTCTCTCCTTGCTCCCTTTTCTCCAGCCAGGCAAGTAGTTTCCCGGCTCTGTTCCCCATTTCATACAGCCTATGCTGGGTGCGTAGTAGTTTGGCCCTCATATTTTCCGTAGCTAAAGTCCTATATTCCAACTGCTTAGTAGTTATCCTATGTAGGGCTATATCAGTGGGGGATCTAATATGGTCCGCTTCCAGCTGCTGGATGTGTTGTTGTCTTTTTTTAATATAGCCCACTTTGAGCACAAGTGCCTGTCCCTTGAGAACTACCTTAAAGGCCTCCCATATGGTCTGTGCTGAGTCCACTGACCCGACGTTTTCCTTGAAATAATTAACGGTCTGCATAAGCAAATTCGTTCTAATGTCCGGGATTTTCAGCAACCATGGGTTGAGGATTATAGTACCCCACGGACGTGGAGTATAGTATGTGAGCTCGACCCACACCGGGGAGTGATCAGAAATGCCTCTCGGCAGGGCATGAGGGTTGCAGAAGTGACCGAGATCTGCTGAGTGTGTCAAAAAATAGTCGATACGGGACATGCTCTTATGTGCGTTGGAGTAGTAAGTGTACTGGGACCCATCTGGTTGTAGGGAGCGCCAAACATCAGTCAGGCCCATGGCTTTCGTAAATTCGTCCATACGTGTATTAGGTCGTGTCTGAGGGCGCTGCGGATGCCTATCCATATGGTCGTCCATTGTCATATTAAAGTCTCCCCCCAGTATGAGAGTGCCCATGGGTAGATCAACTATGATTTTCCCCAGGTCCGCAAGTGCCTCCTTACCTAGCGCCGGGGGAGGTACACCGAGATTACATTAAGCGCTTTCCCTTCCCACTGTGCTTCCAAAACTGCGTATCTTCCCCGCGGGTCTGCCCATGTACGCAGCGGCGTGAGTGCTAGACTTTTTTTAACTAGGAAACCCGACCCTCGGGATCCTGAGGAATAATCTGCGTGAACTAGGAGTTTATAACCCCAACGAGGAAGGGCTTTACTTTTGTTGCCAACTAAATGTGTCTCCTGTAGCAATACGAGATCGGGGGCTTGCCTCTTGAGATATTGCTGCACTATACCCCGTTTAACTTTATCTCCCATCCCGTTTACATTCCATGTCAAAACAGAGAGTGATGCTTCTTTCCTATTGTCCATCATAGGCATGTTGGGTGGAGAAATCAGGAGTAGTCGGAGTGTCCCCAGGGCCCACCCCCTGTATCTGCAGTCCTTGCAAAAAAAGGTAGATATTTAGTCGGACACTTGGGCGCATAGACAATAAAAGACACCAGAACTGTTCGCCCTATGTGACTCGTAGAAGTAACTGTACCTTGGTGCGATTTTTTACACTTTGTGACTCGTTAACCCCCACAAACCTTTACCCCCCCACCCTCCTCCCGCGACGTCCCGGCAGCTGCAGGGAGTCCTTAGAGGCGTCCCTCGAGACCCCAACCTCAGGGTAGCTTGAGCGTAGGCTATGACCTGTGACGACGTAGAGAGAAAATATTGCTGCATGTCAAACATTTCCCGATAACAAACCCCCCTCCCCCAAAAATCAACCAATCGAACATCCCCTCCCCAGTGAAGGTCCCCCCTCCCTGCACGACGGGCAAAGAACCTCCCGCCACCCCCAACTTGCAGAGTGCCTATCACCCACCCTGAAAAAATCTGGGCACATGGATCAACCCCACTCCCTTGAGCAATGATACATTCTTTACGTTTTCCCCCCCGAGCTTAAGTATCCGGAGAGGAAGCAAAGTCATCTCTCTTCACATCCACATGTTATCCCAAGTCCCCAACAATAGTTATATAGTTACGTCACTGGGTCCATGGGTCGCAGCGGCAGGTTGTCGTGGATTATCCCCATGGTACAGTACAGTAGTACATAAGTAACTCAATTCAGGCAGCAAGGTGTGGCAAGATCAACCATGGAGACTCGCGGCTAAATCCGTGTCCTCAATCCGTGTGGTGCGATTCCGGTGAGGCCCCCGGGGCAACGCCGCCGCCCCTCGGGGACCCATGTTGGTGATCCGATCGATCATGGCGCACCGTTCCACGACGATCCTTATTGTGTCGCTTCCCAACCGTGCGCCAATCCTCGAGCCAATCCCACGCATCTTCAGGACTTGAGAAGAACCATGTTTTCCCTTCGGAGACGACACGCAGTTTTGCAGGGAAGAGCATGGCGTATTGAATTTCCTGGTTGCGCAGGGCGCGTTTCACCTCCAGGAAACTGCGTCGCTGTCTCTGGACCCAAAGCGTGAAGTCTGGGAAAAAGGTGACTTGGCTGTTATCAACAGTAACCGGAGGGGCCACTCTCGCTGCATGTAATATGGCGTCGCTATCTCGTTAGTTAAACACCCGCGCCAGGAGAGTTCGGGGCGGTGCTCCCGGTCTTGGTCTGCAGCCTGGCACCCTGTGCGCCCTCTCGATGGAAAAGTAGTTGGATAGGCCCTTAGGTTGGAGGTGCTTCAACACCAGATCTTCCACAAATAGGTCCGCCGCCTGCCCCTCCGCTCGTTCCGGCACTCCCATTATACGGATGTTGTTGCGCCGCATACGGCCCTCATAGTCATCGAGTTGACGCTCCAGGAGGTCCTGTTTTGCTTGGAGGTCAGTGACCTGGCGCTTAAGAAGATCGGAGTCCGTCGTTAGATCCTTAGTAGTGGTTTCCACCGCAGTGAGGCATTCAGTCGTTTTCCGCATATCTGCCCTGATCAGGGAAACCTCTGACGCAACTGTGTCGATTCGGCCCTCCAGGGAAGTGCACACTGTGGTAATGGCAGCCAGTACGTCTTGCAGCGTGGGTTCGGGCGGTGTACCCTTCTGTTTTTGAGTGGACTGCGACTCTTCCTGCTACTTCTGCTAGGCGAATTTTTCCGTCTTCGTCTGAAGCGCTTGCCGGCCGCCACGGCCACTCGCCATGGTTTGAGCCATATTCTAGGCTCAGCAAGTAAAATTGTGGAACCAGCTGGTTACTCACCGCCGCCTGCGTGTGGGATTGTGCCCAGTTCGGCCGGGTTTCACGAGCCGTTTAGGGCTGCGGACAGTGTCTGCGGAGCCGCACTCAGAACAGCCAGCGAAGGGGGGGCCCCATTAGTGACCCGGCTACTCACTCAAGCGATGCAGATGCTGTACACAGTGAAAGCACGGTGCTAGTAACTGCTTGGGCCAGCGCGGTATTACTGATTTAGTGTCACTCCTTGTAGTAGCGGAGTGGTCACCGCACCGGAGCCTGCAGTGTAGGTTACTGCTGGGCCCAGGGGGCAGACCACCACGACGAGGCGCGTCTCGCTGCGTGTTGGCGCCTTTGGTGGGTCACTGCTATGACCTGCGGGAATTGCCTCTGCGCAGCGGTGTCTGCCACACTGGCTCTTCGTGTTGTGCGCACGTGAATAGGCAGGTACGCACTGGAGGAGCAAGAAGGCTTGAGTGATCGTGCCTCGATGAGTAGCACTGTACCCAGTACTGGAGCAACTATTAGGGCACCGGTGCGTGATCCACGCGCTGTATTTCTGCCCCCCCCGGTGTCTCCCTCCGCGCCAGGCAGGCTCTGAATGGTCGCACCGGGGCCGCATGCAATTATGGGCCAGTCTTCTGCGGCAGGAGTCCCTTGAAGAGGAGCGGGGTCAGTGGGGGCTGCTTACTTGATGCGCCGGATGGCGCCCGGTACGTTGCTTATTCCGGTGCCGCCTCCGATCAAATATGGCCGCGAGGGGGCCGAGGCGCACCCCTCTTATTCCCACCGCCGCACCACCGGTGACACGGTCCTCGCCGGGCAGTCGGACCAGTGGGGCACAACAAATCCGGCAGAGCAGTCCCTGCGGGGGACAGCAAGCGGGGGCCACACCTCAGGTCGCCTGGATTTCCTGCGCCGGCAGTCCGCGGCCTTCGTGCCGCTCCTTTTGCTCCAGCCGGGGCATCCCGGGTCCGGCTCCAGAACTGCGGTTGTACTCGTCTGTTCGGAACCGCAGCTGGCAGATCGATGCGCCACCGCATGAAAGGTAGATGGTGACGTTTTTAAAGATTTCTGCTCGGGGCAATGTTACGTTATGCGGATATTTCGGGAGTGGCGCGACGGAGCTTTGCTACCGTGCGGCCATTTCCCTAGGCAGTTGGCCACGCCCCCCTCATTGAACGTTTTTGATTATTGCGGAGCACAGATTAGTGCTGGTGTGCACACTGAATATCACTTTAGGAGGAAGATAATGTTGCCAGAATGGAGAGCTTTTGGAGTGCCAATTAAAGATGGGTTGGCTTTAGCTAGTCAAGTGAATCAAGTCAAATTTGTAAGGTGCCTAAACCTGAAGGTTTCCAGGACCAGTTCAAATCCTGGCATTGCTGAGGCAAAACAAGAACATAAAGGTTTTTAAACTTTTCCTAAACTTCTCTGTGCATATGACTGTCCTCCTCCCTAGTGGAAAGTAATTCCACCAAGAGCATGGAGCAATTTACTACCCAACAATGACTTTCAAATGTTGTAGGGGATTTTATCATGTGACCACATGCTCCTTTCTGGAACATAGTGTTATCCCTAGAGCTGGAGTGTTAGTGCATTTGTGATGGATATCTTTATACAGCACTACCAAAACTGACAATTTCACCCAATCAGCAGTCCGGAGCCAGTGCACTATATGCGAAATAAGGCTGATATGCTCTACCGATTCCTAGTATTCTTTTGGTCTTCTCAAGAACGGAGATACTCCAATGCATAAGGAGCAGCAAAAAACTAATTTTGCTCCATTAATAGCTCGCGCCAACGTCACAGCAAATCAGCAACATCAAGGCTGCTTCTCCTGTTACACCCAACCAGGGACATCTTAAAGATTTTGGGGGCCCCTGTTTGGCATAGCTTTGAATTTATGATCAAGTGTCAGCTCTTTCATGCCCTGTTTGGCCAGGTCACTGACAGTGCACAGACACAATCGTCCACATTCTAAATGTGTTTAAATCTAATATTCAGAGATAGTGTTGTGTGTTTTCAATATTGTAACAGAGCAGCGGCTCACTAATATTACTGCAAATAATCTCTGTGACGCCCTCCCTTTCCTCATACGTGAGATCGTGTTTGGATCTAAATGAAACTTTTTTATGAATGTTACATGAAACACAAAAACAACATTTGCATGCAAAATGTCTGTAATAGACTCCGACACATCAACCACATTAAAAAGAAATTAAAGGGTGGACCAGCGAAGGGTGTGTTGATGTTTTGTTTGTGCTGAAAGCAAATTAAAAAAAAATAGGTTTATAAAAAAAATCAAATAAAGGAAACCATATTTAAAAAATCTGTTTAGGAATTATTGAATGTCATCAGGGCAAGACTGCAGAACAGAGATAGCTCTATCCCCACCCCCGAAACACTGGGGCCCTGCGCCAGAGCCCATTTTGCCCATGCCTTAAAACATCTCTGCACCCAAAACTTTCTGTAGCATCCCGCAGTGGTCTTCTTTCAAAGCCCTATCCTTTGCAGATCTTGCCAAAATACTCATAACCCTTAGAAGTAGCGCTTAAGGGTGCTGATGCCTTACCCCTGCCCTTCACAAAAGCTCTTTTACTGCTGCACTGCATGGTTACTGCCTCCCTTGTTCAAGGTATCTTCCCAGAAACTTTGAAAACAGACCAGATCCTCCCACTCATAAAGAATCCTACACTAGACCCAGATGATCTCACTAACCACCTGCCCATCAATCCCCTACCATTCATTGGAAGAACCATTGCAAAAGCAGTCTGTGCTCAATTCCAAGACCACGTTAATGCTAACAATTTCTTGCACGAATACCATTCTGACTTCAGTTTATACTACAGCAGGGAAACTGCTACCTTACATATAGTATACAATGCCCTTCTTACCACAGATAAAAATGACCCATGCTGGACAACTCAGCTGCCTCACCCACACTCTGGAGTCATAAATTTCATTTACTGGCAATATCATTCTCCGGTTCTCCTCCTGCCTTTCCAGCCAACGCCAGCTTGAGAACCTCCATGTCCCAAAAGAGACCTGTCACTTGCGGAGTCCCCCAGGTGTCATGCTGTCCGCCGTCACCTTCAATATCAACATTGAGCTTCTTTAGGGCATTACTAATGCATCAAGATTCACTAATATAGCGATGACACAACTCTTATTGAAAGTCTCCTGTGCCTCAGACATCTAATGCCTCAAACACTGCCTGCACCTCATCCAGGACTGTATGTCCACCTTCTACCTGAATTTCAACCCAACCAATATAGAATTCATCTTATTTGCCAACAGTATGAAAGAAACAGTACAACTCTTGCTCAATGACATGAACCTGGATGGATGGCTTTGAACCCCAACTTTTACCAAATGTCAAATCACTTGAATTCACGCTGAACACCAAGCTCACCCTCGGAGAACACACTTCCAAAAAACACACTTACTAGTATCAGCCCTCCAGCTTAGAAAGTGAAACAGTTTCTTCCTTAAAGTGACATCAGAACTGCTGTTCATGCCTTCAACTCTTGAAACTGGATGATGGTAACTCCCTGGTTCGTGGCCTCCCAGACACCACACTGGCACCCCGTAAGAGCATCCTACACACTGCAGCACATCTCATCCAGGGCCTGAAAACATATATCATCACATTTGCCGATCTATCACGACCAGTGCCCCCACATATCATGCAGACAAGCTCACCATTTCTAGTGCCTGTCGACACACCTATAGTCAGAACACCCTTAGACTGGACACTAAGTGCAAAAAAGAAAGAAAAAAAACAAGGCAGCAGGCCTTTTTCATCTCTGCACTCAGGGTCTGGAACAGCATCTTCGTACCCATTAGGACTGCCCAGATGCCGCTTCAGTTTAGGAAAGGCTTAACGATGCACCTCCCTAAAGAACAGATCACAATGCATTAATAGTTCATATAACAGCTACCTCTCCTAACATTTGTTGACTGTATGATTACCTTTGACCCTGTACAGCACTCCGCTACCTATAGGCTATGTGCACCGACTACAAATACCATATACCTACATCCATTCATTGTCAATAATCATGGTCTCAATTTCAGTGGAGTCATCTTAGTTGAATCCACTCCCCCTTTTTGATTAGATTAGAAAAAGGGGATGCCTACAGGAGGATAGGCGAGGAAATGGTGCAGTCAAAGCCTCCTCAAAGGAACTAATAACTTTTCAAACCAGCCTCATTTTCTCTACAAAGAAAAAATACTGAATGCCTTTCTTTTTGTGTTACAGCCAATTCAGGTGGAGTTCGACATTAATAACTTCATAGAGTATGTCAAAAAGCTCTCTAGTGCAATTCACTGCAGTTTCTACTTGCGTGTTGAATTAGGTGGAGTTGACAGCACCTATATAATTCCTGTTGTACCTCAAATTTCGATTCCTGACATTTTGTATTAGTAGACCATAGCTGCACTGTAATGAAGTATAAATCCTCAATGTACCAGCAGTGTGACGGTCATGCCCTCTCCAGGACTAGGACCTCCCGGGCAGGGGCAAAATTATAACCAAAATCCATCAAAGAGGTGATGTACATTTCTGTCCTCCTTTCCACTAATAATGGAGAGAGTTGGTTAAGTCGATCTAGAAACATTGGCACAGTCACCGAAGGAGTGAGTGCATGCTTATCTCACTTCTGGATCTTTTTGAAACTTCTTTATTGACCAAGCCTAGCTCTTTTGGTGAGGTCAAGCAAGAGATTAGTCCATGGTCTTATCGCGACTTTGTGACTCCAGTTAGCCCTATAATGGATAAAGCACATCCCAGCCAAGTTTATTAATCCAGGAGAATAATACGTGATTATTGTTTATTCTAGCTACGAGGAAAGCAGACCAGACAGGTTCATCCTGAAATACATATTTATACATATTGTATAATATTTCACCAACACATTAATCCTGTCAAAAGACTCACAAGTTTATAGGTAAGAAAGCTTGGACTTTGGACCCAACAATATTGATTTATATACAGTTTTATTCACTACTTATATCTCAAATGAGATCTAGATGTCATTTGTAAGACCATCTGGTGTATCGTTATTACAAAAAAATTGTATAAATTAGGCCTATTAATAAAGAGAACAAGATGACACATAAACATGACATTTGTCATATAGATTCAAACGCTTTTCATTTATTGGTTTTACCTCTAGAAACTAAGATCCTATACTAACCAGTCTCTATTCTAGTTCTTAATGAGATGTTAATGATTTGAATTGTAAAGATCAACATTCCAAGACAGGCCAGCACTAAAGCAACTAACACATTCATATCATAGACCTTAAGAGTTGGAGCTATACAGCTATAACCGTCTAACGTTTGTCATTCCAGATCTTTAACAGCCCATAACAATGATTCAGCCTCTCTCATACAATGCCTATTGTCCCAGGACCTTGGCTCAGGATTCCCCATTCCAATTAGAGAAACAAAATGTGCCAGTGAAAGATGTTTGCTTCTACATTACCCTTTGGCGTAGTTTCAAGCAGCATCTGGTGCAGCATCCTGGCCATTTCCCAGACCTCGCTCTCCACCTTCAAAAGACAGTGGTTTATAAAGATAATTATGTCCACACCCCCTATTTGATTAGAATACCTGCATACTTGTCATTGGCTCAGATCTCATCAATTTTATATCTCATCAAGTCTGTCAAGCAAGACATTTTCTCTCAGGTTGGCAGTCCGTCACATCCGAAAGATGGCTCCACCAAATAGTTCAGCAAAGTTAAGCTATCATGTTCCTTTCTGACCCACCACAACCTCCTCCCACAATGGATCAGCTTTCAATGGAGCACCTCTGCATCTTGCTAGAAGAGGTGCAGGACCTACTGGCCAAAGGCGCGTTTGAGAGGGTGCCCGCCTTGAAAGTGGGGACGAGTTGTTACTTCCACCATTTCCTCTTGTTCGATCAACGAGTCGAAGTCACACCTAACTCCTTCATAGAGGCTTCCTTTTTTAAGGGCTCTTCTGGAAACAGTGCAGTTCTGGGCCTTTCCTCTTTCGCAGAGTCCAAGACATTTGGGCTATGATCCCAATGTTTCAGCTTTGATCCTGGATCTCGGTGATAGCAGCTTAGAGGCTTCTTGGCCTGCTGGCTTCATGCATCCTGCATGGCACTGCCAGGTGGCATATGCAGGCCCTGCAGTGGGATCTGAAGTCTGTGTGCCCAGAACCAAGGAAACCTCTTGGATGTCATCTAGGTTTCAAGGAGACTGCACAAGATCTGCAGCGGTGGGCGCTTGATCACAACCTGACCAGCTGCAGATTACTCTCTTTTCCCCACCCAGAGCCGATGGTGGCAATTGATGCGTCTTTGCTGTGTTGGGGAGGTCATCTGGGAGAGGTGGAGAGCAGAGGACTCTAGTCTCCGGCAGAAGCCTGGCTCAACATAAATCTGCTCGAGCTCTATGCCACAAGTCTGGCGTTGAAGGTCTTCCTGCCGTCCATCAAGGGAAGGCCAGTGCATGTTCTCACGGATATCTGAAAGAGACACGTTAGTGACAGATTCCTTACCTTGGAATATCCCCAGGCGTCAGGCTGGATCCGGAAAGTTTTTTGCGTAGCAGTACCCTTGCGCGTCGGTAGGCTGCGTCGTGCGGCTCCGCGTCAGTCGTCGGCGTCGTGATCGCCGGGATGACGTCGCGGGCAGTACTTAGACGCCACCCCTGCGCGCTGACGTCAGTTCTTCTTTTTCCGCGCCAGTAAGCGCAGATCCGGGAAGAGCAGTGCCCTAGTCAATTTTTGACTACATTTTTGGTGAATTTTTTCACTGTTTCTTTTCGAGTCTTCTCGACTCCTAGGTGTCGGTAGGGATGCCCGGCTTCAAGCCATGCGGTGCCTGTGGTCGAATGATGTCGATCACAGACCCGCACTTAGAGTGTCTCTACTGTCTCGGCCGAGACCACGACACGAAGTCGTGCCCTGACTGCCGGAAACTTCACCCGAAGGCTTTGCGAGAGCGGTCTTGAAAGCTCCTGGAGGTCTGGCAGTCAGCTCCGCGCCGCACCAAGCCCCGGTCCCGTGAGAGGTCGAGGGGCCGGTCGCGGAGCCCCCGCCGGTCGTCTGAGTCCAAGTCTTCGCGCTCCTCGGGTAAGTCGAAGCACAAGAAGTCTAAGAAGCACCATCGCTCTAAGACTTCGCCTCGCCGGTCTCGCGACTCGGCTGAGGCCCCTGTCGGCACCGTCCCCGCGGCTCCGGATGTGTCTGTGGCACCGCCCCCGCATTACCCGTCCTTCCCGGGTTCGGGGGAGACTCCGGCCGAGATGCAGGAATTCCTGTCGGCCATGGCCCGCCTCTTCGGGCCTCAAGGTCCCTCCGGTGCGCCTTCGGGCCCCGCGGGCCCTGATAGGGTTGCTCCGGCGTCGCCGACGACTCCGGTCCCGGTGTCGCCTGTCCCGCCAGCCTTGATCCCGGCCCCGGCTCCGGCCTCGATCCCGGCTCCGGTGGTACCGCAACCCCGATCAACGCCGGTTGACCTAACCACGCCTCCGCCGATCTCCCCGGTGCCGTTCCAGACGCCGCCCGGGGCTCCGGGCGGCGTCGTTCCCCGGTTCTCTCCGGTTCCGGAAATGGAGCCGGACCGACGTCGCTCGACGCCGATGAGACCTTGGGTCCCAGATGTCCCTCCTCCTCCATATTTTGAACCAGAGGAGGACCAGGAGAGCTGGGAGGGGTCGGAAGACCCTCTCACACAGCAGTGTGAGTATGATCAGGACTGGGCAGAGGAACTTGGGGATGCCAGTGGTCTAGACACTTCCCCTGACACTGGCATGCTGTCTCCTCCCGTGGCTACGGAGGAGGGAGCAAATTTCGCAACGGTGTTGCGTAGAGCAGCTGGAGCCTTGCACCTCCAATTGCCTACTGTGGCTGTCAGGACTAATCTCCTGACCGAAGTGCTTCAGCCGGCAGCTTCCTCTTCGGAGACTGTGCTGCCGTTTAATGATGCACTATCTGACGTTCTTTTGGGCACCTGGTCCAAGCCCACCACAGGGGCTCCTGTGGATAGGAACGTGGCCCGACGCCATCGCCCTGCTCCGGGCGACCCCTTGTTTCTCTCTCAACATCCCACCCCCGAGAGCTTGGTTGTCCAAGCCTCTGCCTCCCAAACCGCCTTCCCTACCGCCCCTCCGGATAGGGAATCCAAACGCCTGGACCAATTTGGGAAGAAGGCTTACTTCCTCCAGTGCTGGCTTGCGGTCCGTCAACACCGCTTGCCTTTTGGGCTGATATACCCACTCCCTGTGGGATTCGTGGCGGCTGTTTTGCCCCAGTGTTCTGAGGAGGTCCAGACACTGCTTACCCGCACCATTGCGGAAGGTAGGGATGCGGCAAAGTACACCATACGATGTGGCCTTGATACCGCCGACTCACTGGGCAGATCGCTTGCAACGACGGTGGCGCTGCGTCGCTACGCCTGGCTGAGAACAACTGGTTTCTCGGGTGATGTCCAGAATACACTCATGGACATGCCCTTTGATGGAGTCGGTCTTTTTGGTTCCAAAGCAGACCATGCGCTGGAGCGTTTTAAGGACTCACGGGCTACTGCCAAGTCCCTGGGCCTTTCTGTTGTGCGCCCTCCGCTAACCTCTGCTTTTCGCCCCTTTCGTGGCCACGGAAGGGGCGCCCAGTCACGTCCGCAGCCCAGCCACTGGCCCGCGCAGCAAGCGTCTTCGCGTGGCCGGGGACGTGGCTACCGCCGTGGCGGTTCGGGCAACCAGCGTGCGGATCAGGCCACCACCTCCGCCCCGTCCGCGGCCTCCAAGCCCTCCTAGTCCCTCCTTTCAGGTGCACAGCACGCCAGTAGGGGGCAGGGTCCGCCATCACCTTCACCACTGGCGTGCCATCACCTCGGACAGGTGGGTCTTGGACATTGTCCGAAGGGGCTACTCCCTCCCTTTCGAGACCACCCCCCCCAGCCATGCCACCTCAATTCCACCGCATGTCAGGGGATCACTTGGTGCTTCTGCAGAAGGAAGTCACGGCCCTCTTGGCCAAGAGGGCCATCGAGCATGTTCCGACCCCAGAAGTAGGACGTGGTTGCTACTCCCACTACTTTCTGGTGCCCAAAAAGGACAAGGAGGACATGCCTCCTATCTTGGACCTCCGGAACGTTAATCGCTTCCTCCGGAAGGAGAAGTTCAAGATGCTCACCCTAGCTCAGGTCTTGACTGCCCTCGACCCTGGAGACTGGTTGGTAGCGTTGGACTTGCAGGACGCTTATTTTCACATCCCCGTCCTGCCGGCCCACCGGCGTTACCTTCGGTTCACGGTAGGCCTCGAGCATTTTCAGTTCACCGTGCTCCCTTTTGGCCTTACAAGTGCCCCTCGGGTGTTCACGAAAGTGATGGCGGTGGTCGCAGCTCATCTGCGCCGGGCAGGGGTTCCAGTCTTCCCCTACCTCGACGACTGGCTGCTGAAGGCGGGCTCATCCCAGGCAGTCGTCTCCCACCGCCAGACTACGGCCGAACTCCTGCACTCGCTGGGGTTCTCCATCAATGTGCCAAAGTCGCATCCGATTCCTTCTCCACAGCTCCTTTTCATCGGAGCAGTTCTGGACACGACGCAGTTTCAGGCCTATCCTCCCGAACGGCGAGTCCGGGATATTCAGGCTATGATTCCGATCTTTCAGCCTTTATCCTGGGTTTCGGTACGGATGACCCTGAGGCTGCTGGGCCTCCTGCATCCTGCTGGTCGATCATGCCAGATGGCATATGCGGGCTTTGCAGTGGGACCTGAAGTTCCAGTGGGCGCAGCACCAGGGCAATCTGTCCGATCACGTTCAGATCTCGGAGGGGACTGCAAGACAGTTGCAGTGGTGGCTCTCGAACCGGCAATGGGTCATGGGCAGATCTCTCTCCCTTCCCCAGCCAGAGCACACAGTTGTGACGGACGCGTCCCTTCTGGGATGGGGCGGTCACATGGGAGAGGCGGAGATCAGAGGCCTCTGGTCTCCGGCGGAGTCCCGGCTCCATATCAACCTTCTGGAGCTCCGGGCGATCCGACTTGCACTCAAGGCATTCCTTCCCTCTGTCAAAGGGAAGGTAGTGCAGGTGTTCACAGACAACACCACCGCCATGTGGTACTGCAACAAGCAAGGCGGGGTGGGGTCGTGGACCCTATGTCTGGAGGCTCTGCGCCTCTGGACATGGCTGGAACATCAGGGCATTTTCCTGATGGTTCAACACCTGGCAGGTTCCCTGAACGCCAGGGCGGACGAACTCAGCCGCAGGTGCATGATGGATCACGAATGGCGTCTTCACTCGGAAGTGGCGCAAGGACTCTTTCTACAGTGGGGAGAGCCTTGGTTAGATCTATTCGCCACCGAAGAGAACGCGCAATGTCATCAGTTCTGCGCGTTGGAATTTCCAAGGCAGCACTCGCTCCGCGACGCTTTTCGTCGCGAGTGGAGTTGCGGTCTGTTGTACGCTTTCCGCCTATACCACTTCTACCCAGAGTGTTGAAGAAGATTCAGCGCGACCGGGCCCAAGTCATCCTTGTGGCTCCGGACTGGGCTCGAAGAGTTTGGTATCCCGAGCTACTCAGTATGAGCGTCGATCCCCCGATCCGTCTGCCTCTTCGGGAGGATCTTCTGTCGCAGCAGCAGGGGACGGTCCTCCACCCGAACCTGTCCAGCCTCCACCTGCTTGCGTGGAGATTGAGCGGCGGCAGTTGATTCCTTTCGACTTGCCTCCCGAAGTTTGTGATGTGATTCTGGCAGCCAGGCGTCCCTCCACTAAGGTGGTATACGCCTGCAGGTGGAACAAGTTTGTGGCATGGTGCACAGCAAAGGCTGTGAATCCCCTTTCTGAGGTTCTTCTGTTCCTTCTTTCCCTGGCCCCACAGGGTTCTGCCCTGGGTACCATCAAGGGCTATCTTTGTGCCCTCTCGGCCTTCCTCAGGCTTCCTGATCAGCCCTCCCTTTTCAAGTCCCCTGTTGTTAACAGGTTTCTAAAAGGCATTACACACCTCTTCCCTCCTGTTCCGTTTGTGATGCCTCAGTGGGACTTGAACTTGGTTCTTACCTTTCTTATGTGCGCTCCCTTTGAGCCTCTACATAACTGTCCTCTTCGTCTTCTGACTCTGAAGACAGCCTTTCTGGTGGCCATCACCTCCGCTCGGCGGGTGAGTGAGCTCCAGGCTCTTTCATGCAAACCTCCCTTTCTGTCTGTCCATCCAGACAAGGTTGTTCTTAGGACGCGTCCGTCCTTCTTGCCAAAGGTGGTTACTGCCTTCCACATTGGGCAGACCATCACTTTGCCCACCTTCTTTCCGCCTCCGCATCCTTCCAGAGAGGAAGAGAGGCTCCACCGTCTGGACCCAAAACGTGCGCTTTCCTTTTATATCAACCGCACACAACACTTCCGGGTGGATGACCAGCTCTTTGTTGGCTACGTGGGTGCCAAAAAGGTCGGGCGGTGCACAAGAGAACCATCTCCCGCTGGGTAACCTTGTGTAACAAAGCCTGCTATTCTTTGGCTAAGAAGGAGCCTCCTGTTGGGCTGCGTGCCCATCCCACCAGGGCAACGGCTTCTACCACGGCTTTAGGCCGCGGTGTTCCGCTGCAAGATATCTGTCAGGCAGCTACGTGGGCCTCGCTGCACACATTTACAAAGCATTACTGCCTTGACAGTCAGGTCCGGAGGGACGGCTTCTTTGGCCGTTCTGTCCTCCGGGACTTCCTTGTCTGATCTTTGTTTGCAGACCCACCACCGGGGTTGGTATTGCTGGGGTATCTATTCTAAGGTAAGGAATCTGTCACTAACGTGTCTCTTTCAGATGCACAAGTTACTAACTTGTGTAACGATATATCTGTAAGAGACAGTAGTTAGTGACAGATTCCTTACCGCCCCACCCATCCTCCCCGTTCTGCGAACTGATTTCTAGGGTTAAGGACATCCCTTTCAGGGCCCTAGTATTTTTCAGACACCTATGTCAGCTTCTTGCATGGCTCTGCGTTCCTGGCGCGGAAAGTCGTGTACAGAACTGACGTCAGCGCGCAGGGGCGGCGTCTAAGTACTGCCCGCGACATTATCCCGGCGATCACGACGCCGACGACGGACGCGGAGCCGCACAACGCCGCCTACCGACGCGCAAGGGTACTGATACGCAAAAAACTTTCCGGATCCAGCCTGACGCCTGGGGATATTCTAAGGTAAGGAATCTGTCACTAACTACTGTCTCTTACAGATATATCGTTACACAAGTTAGTAACTTGTGCAACACTACCACCATGTAGTACTGCAACAGGCAGGGCGGAGTGGGGTCCTGTGCCAAGTGACACTGCGCCTTTGGTGTTGGCCGGACCATCAGGGCATTTCCCTGATTGTGAACCACCTGGTGTCTCTAAACGAGAGGGTAGAGGAGCTCAGCTGGCGATTCATTGTGGATGGAGCACAGGGCTCCTGTATGCCTTTCCTGCCCTTAATGCAGAAGATAAAGAAAAACCAGGCCCAAGTTATTCTAGTGTCTCCACATTGGGCAGGAGGGTGTGGTACTCTGAACTTCTGGGGATGAGCATCTTTTTTCCAATTATACTACTGCTCCAAGAGTATCTTCTGTCGCAGGAACAGGGCAGGATTCTGCACCCAATCCTGCACAATCTACAACTCGATTTGTGGAGTTTGAGCGGCAGCAGTTGACTGCATTTGATCTGCACAAAAACTAAGGAGATAGAAAAACTGAAGAGAGTTGTATAAAAGGTTGGACGTACTCATGGAAAGACAGTCAACAGGACTGTTCCATGTTGCCCTCACACATCCCGAAGGATGTCATGCTTCATCATAGGGCGACTGCTCCTCGTCTGGCCAGCACTACAATGCCCTACAGGTCCCCCGTAAGGTCACTTTGACGGAGATCTTTAGTTTTTGTTGCCATATAATGAATGCAAGTAAGGTCTGGGTGGGGTGGTGAAGGGTGTGCAGTGATGAAAAGTTTAAAACCGATTAGGGGTATCGCTGACATTTTTAATAACTGGAAACCCAGTCAGATTAAAAAACACCCAATTATAAAGTTGGTGCTACTCGTGGGATGATATGGTACCCTAGTAGCTGATTCATTGTACCTAAAGATGGGGTCAAATGTTAGTCAACATGTTTCGGGCCCCTGGTGGTCATAAGGATCTGTGGCGCTTCTTCAGGACAAAAATAATAATGGGTGAAACTTCCTACCCCACATTTGTGTCGGTGCCCTAAGTTTGGTACCTGGTTGTCTTGGTGTGGGCTGTCCAACCTAAGACTGGAAACTAAGGTACCCCCTGGGGTGAAACAGAGCTGCTGCGCTCAGGCGTGCTAAAAGGTTCCCGAGTGCAAGTCGCATGTCACACCTACGCTGGCCCTCTGCTTCCCCAAAAGCAATTTGATCTACCTCCTGAGGTTGTGAATGTCATCCTCACAGCCAGAAGTATCTCTACAACGTCTGTTAATGCCAGGTGCCGGGTCAAATATTGTGGCTTGGTGTATAGTCTGCAACACAGATCCCTTACAAGACAAACTGTGGCATGTTTTGTTGTTTGTTTTATTTTTGACCCTGCAGGGTCTTGCAGTGGGCATCATTGAATGTTACTTGTTAGATCAAAGAAGGTAGTGGCTGGGTAAAACCGGCACACACAAACAAATATTGATGATGATAATAACAGTACAAAATATAATATCAGATACAAAGTTGGGTGCTTCAGGGTGAGGAAAGGTTCATTGTTGGCTCTCAGTATTTTTTAGGTTTATCAAACCAACCGCTCGTTTAAATCACGCGTTGCAAAGTGGTTTATTAAAGGATTGACACACGTACCCTCCCAAACCGTTGTGATGCCCCAGTGGGATCTTAATTTGGTCCCGACGCTCCTCATATGCCCCCCTTTGAGTCATTGCACAGCTGTTAGTTGTGTCTACTGATATTCAGAATCATCTTCCTTACTGCGATCACTTCTACTTGTGACGTGAGTGAGCTCCAGGCTGTCTCAGTGCATTCGACCCACCCCACCTTTGTTCCCTTACAAACTGGTGATGAGGACCAAGGCGGCCTTTTTGCGTTGTGGCACCTTTTCACATTGGGCAATCCATCACAGTCCCAACATTCTTTGACCCGCCTTATCACTCCATCGCTTGGACCCCAAAAGAGCCAGGCGCTTTTACATCAGTTGCACCAAAGGCCACTGTGTGGATCATCAGCTTTTTGCGAGGTGCTCCGGGGGCTAAGAAAGATAAGGCAGTGCAGAAAAGGGCTTTTTTGAGGTGGAGAATCCTCTGCATTAAGATGATATACGCATTTACCAAAAAGCAGCCTCTCGAAGGCACGAGAACCCATTCCACCTGGGCTAAGGCTGCCACCACTGGACTGGCACATTGAGGGTCTGTCCTGGACATATGTCAGGCCGCAACATGGTGCTCCATGCACATGTTCAAGTGGCACTACTGACAGCCATGTCTAATGGGGAGAGCATTTTGCCTGTTTGGTCCTGCAGAATTTTTTGGTCTTAAACCCACTCAACAGACCATCCACCTGGATACGTACTGTTTTGGTATCTATTCTAGAGGTGAGGAATATGCGGTTAGAAATATCCATGACACATGTGAAATTGTGTTTGATAGACCACCTGTATTTCTTTCCAGCTTCACTGCGACTCCCACGGTAATTCACTTGAATAACTTGCTGTTTTCTACTTTCTCTGTGCTTAGCATGGTTTAATTATTTGTCAGTATTCTTGTGTTCACTGTTATTTTACCATTGTGTTTATCATTTTACCATTGTGTTTATTATTTATTTGTTCTTTTCTTGAAAATTCAATAAAAACGGTTTGAAATAAAAAGAAATATCCATCGGAAGAACTTTGTCAGTAACAGTCTTTCTGGTGGATACTCTACCCACAGATTCCTCACCACCCTCCCACCTCCCTGTTTTGTGGAGTGATCTCTTTTTCTCCTCTAGAAAGCTGCTCCACGTCCAAGGGGGTGGAGAGCTAAGCATGTAACTGATGCCGGAATCCAGAGAAGGTGCTTACTTGAAGCTCCTCTCTGTCACTTCCAGGGCAAAGGAGGCCAAAGCAGAGCAGCACAACGCCACCAAGCGGCGCAAGGTAACACGGCTTAGAAAACTTCCAGATCTAGTTTGGCACCGCAGGAATATTTAAAAGGTGCAGAATCTGCAGTCAGATAGATTACTTACCAGAGAGTGTTTACTGAAGGTAAGGAACTTGTTCTTCCGAAAGTAAATACCATAGTGCCAGACTCATGAACATGTTTTCTATGAACTATGACGGGGATCCCTGATTTAACCAAAACAAGAACTCCACTAGCATAGGCCAAATATTTAGTGTAATATCAAATATGTTGTGTAATAAATATCGTCTTTCTGCATTTTCTCTAAATCCTCACTCGTCTTAAATAAATTTCCTATAGTACAGTAAAGTGTCTTCCCCACCTCCTTAGCTAATAGATCCTCAGCCTTGTGGACATGTTAACCAGTCGCCCTTTATTCTATGATGAGGTGTATCCAGGTGTTGCCACATTGGTGTAATGTTTTGAAAGTCTCTTCAAGTCACTAAGCACAATAGTCACCCTAGAGTACATGATCACAATCCCCTGTGGCATTCAATTTGCTCCACAAGAGAAGAGTCCACCTTAATGTGTATCACCCGCAAGTTTAACTTGTGTCAACGTTCTTAATGGATCTCCTGAAACCTTTAACAACCCTTCACAGTACAGATTAGAATATGCTTGTGCCCAAGCTAATAAGAAACAAGCATTTGCAATGCAATAGGTCTCGCATTATTAAAGTTAGAGCTGTTGGCTTTGAAAATGACTATGTTATTTGTATTTGTTTTGGATCTGCAATTATAAATAGAGTTCTTATAAGCAAAGCTATCTATTTATAATGTACAGATATGCAAAAAGCTAGATATGAGATATATGTGGAAGAAAAAGTAGTCTGTAGCAAATGTGAATAATGTATTAGGTATGCAAATGTTTGTAAGAATATTAGTTGTGCAATATTAGTATTTATTTAAAATATGTGTTCCTAAAGGGAAATCTGGAGCCTATTTTTGTAGATTAAGTGGAAATTGTAGTGTTTGTTTCTTGTAAGGAGAAGCAAAGCAGTACACATACAGGCAAGTACACACACACATAGAAATAGACACTGAGACAGAGATGCAGACAGACATGCACACACAAAGACAGATAGAGCAAACATACAGAGACACATATACTGAGATGTACATATAGACACAGACACAAGGAGATCAAAAAGTAAACACAGACACGCACATACAGTAACGAGATGTACACAGAAAAACAAAGATACACATATACAGACAGACACGTACACACAGAGACAGAAACACAAGCAGAGATGCACATATAGAGACTATAGAAACAAAAGTGCATACACATAGATATACACAAACACATTCATGCACATACAGAGACATATTGCACATACAAAGACAGTAAGACACATACACGCACAGTAATGCACACACTGAGACAATCATGCACACAAAGGCTTGATGCACGTCCTGAAACACTGCTGTACAGACAGAGACAGTAATACACATACAGACACAGTGATGCACAGACAAAAACAGTAATATACATACAGAGACAGTCATGCACACAGATGAGTGTTGCACATACAGAGGCAGTAATGTAAATACACAGACAAACACGTACACACACACACACACACAGACACAGTGATGCACTCACAGAGACACAGACAGTAATGTACACACATACACAGTGATACACACATACACAATGTATCGAAGCAATACTTGTATGCGATCTTTACAGAATGTGTATATCATACATTATGTTTCATGTCCTGCATGTCCACTTTTACTGTTGTTTTTCTTACTATTAGCTTACTTGTAATGCCCATCATGTATACATTTGCAGCGAGCGCATTAACAAAGCGAACACGCGCTAATTAAAAGCACATGCTTAATTACGTATCGAATAACACTGCTGCACGTTACAGACCACTGAGCATGAACGCTTACATTTCTCAAGAAGCTACAACATGCACACGCCTCCAACTACATAATCGTGGCTTTTAAAGATGTACTCGAGATTCTCTTATATACACTATGATTGTTATCACAAACATACAATAATAACGTCACTATCCATTGCATAACCCCTGCCCTCTCGGGTGGTAATTAACAATTGCGTCAGAAACAAAGGTCACTTTTGCAGGGGTTTAGAACAGGGGTTTAGAATAATAGAGTGAACGCCGTAAGCTCACTAGATATGCGGCAGGGGAGGGAAGGGGGCATTCATCCGGTTCTTTGTGTAGAGAGTCCGAGCACAGGGCAGGCACTGCGGCGCTAGAACGGGCTCACACAAACGGGCACTGTAAAGAAACGGTGTGTCAGCAGCAGCGGGGCTGTGCACACTGGACAGTATGACTAATTCCCAGAAACTAAAAACTTGCAACACTAAAGCCACTGCGCGTAACAATATTCATTTCACAGTTGTAAGAAGCAGGTAGTTTTACACAGTTTACAATTTAGTGCGCGCATTCTTAATTATTTGTAATTAAAGCACTAAACACTACATTGCGTAAACAACAGCGGTGTCATCGTGCCAGCATTATTGTACGAGACGGCGTTTGTTTTATTTGCGCATACATAGACGACAACAAAGCAAAACCAATGGTGCGCGCGCACCACAAAGAAGCCAGGGCAAGGGAGCGCGGCAGCGATGCAAACGCGCGCTGCTGCATTCCCTGGTACTACAGCAACGGAAGTGACTAAATCTCCATGTTATTAGTTGCCGTCAGGGTTTCTGCTCGGCGAGTCTCATTTCAGCAGTTTTCGGTGGTAATGGTGGCAGCTTTCTGATTAACAGCCATGTAACTTGTTTCTCCGGTGAATGTATCTCTTGCGCGCTTTACAATCTCGTGCTTTAACTAATGAACTCGCTGCAGCGTGAAATGCACGGACATGGCAGACTAATGATCACGCCATGATATAGTGTTCCCTCTTAATGGAGGGCTCATAATTCGTTTTGCGATTTTCAACATGAAACTAAACAGTGGTGCGCGCGCACCACAGAGGAGCGGGGGGAGGGAGCGCGGCAGCGAGGCGAACGCGCGCTGCTGCGCGTGCTAGCCACCAGTGGGAATGGGAGGAGCAAAGGGCCCGCCTTTGCCCAATCGCGTGCTGTATTTATTAAAAAAAAACACGCGAAAGCCAATAACAGCAGGCGAAAGCAAAACCACACGCACGAGCGTGTGGTTAGCTTTCTAAAGCCCGTACAAGAGGTCTCGTGCTGCGCACTGCAACGCTAGGCGCGAGACCTAAAAAGTGAAAAGTCCTGGTTAACTGTTTGGTTGGAAATGCATTATGAGGGAAGGGAAGAAGCCACCAAGATCTCACACCTTTACGGCAGCCACCCCACAAACTCTAAACAACAATTAAATCCATGAGTTCCTCCCATAAGGTTACTAAACAGAGGTCTCAGGTGCTCCAGAAAGTTCAAAATTAGGCCACCAAATCCAACTGTTCCTGCATGCATATGACATCATCTGCCGAACTGGGAGTGACCCGCGGGGCACATTTCTGACTGCAGTCAGAGTCCTAAGAATTTGTCCCTGTCCCGCATGCAATGTTGTCGGAGTTATTTAACATAGTAAACCATACTCTTGTATTCCGATCTTATTCCACTGCTGCCAGTATTTCTAAGAGTGCTCTTTTTTATGTGAGCATACTGCATGTCTTAGCTTGTATCTATATGTTCTCAAACTGTGGTGCTGCTGGGTTTGTACCAGCAGATGCAGCGCATCGTCCAATCTCCTGCTGCCTTATTTTCAACTTAGCCGGGAACAACAGTATTTAATAGAGTACTACTTTATGGACTTTCATCTTCACTTGTCAAAGCAAACTGCGCTGTTGCACAGCAGGTGTTTAGTCCAGGGATATGAGCACTTTCCTGTTCTCCAATTGGTAAAAGAGAGGCAGAGACTCGGTGTGCTTGGTCAACTATAAAGAAGTTGGCTATGGACAAATCCAGATGTAGTCCTTTGGGAAGCCCTATTAGTCTTGCACTATTCCTGCATGATCAGCCTTCAGCATGCTTGGCATGATATTCCAAGTATCCGATCCTCTTGTTGACATCAGATTTGTAAGGATACATTCCTTCTCCTCCAGGTTGTATCAGTGTCAACTCTCTCTCAGTCTCAGGCACTGTATCCAACAGTTTCTCTTGATCCATCCTCGGAAGTCACAAATTCTATGTTCTTGTGCTTTTCGACACTCCCTTATGAAGAGCAAAACAATTTTGAGTTTATCGGGAGGTGCGTTTTTTGTATCCAAGTCTGGACACATTACAAGGAATTGGGTTCCCGTGGATGTGTTCTCTTCTGTGCCAGCAGTGTTGCAATAGGTTGCAGTTATGATTTTGTGGTTTTGTTTACCCATTGCCGTTGATAGCTTTCCAGGACAAACAAATGGTAGTCAGGACAGCTCAAGGGATGTAAAGCACAAAGTTCAGTTGGGCTGCACACCTCTACTTCCACACGCTGCTCCTCTGAAAATGTACAATTATGGCATCAGCAGACATTAGCAACACTGTTTGGGCTCAGTGCACAGTAGTCAACGAACAACACTCCGATGTTGTGTCTACAAACCACCATTGCCTTCACCCTACATCCACAACAATATAATTTCTGCAGAGGTCGCCACTCAAAGAATGTGTAGTCCCAAATCGGAGGCCTAGGACACCGTTAGTCCCGCTTTACTAGTAGAACTCCCCTAGGTATATGAAAATGCTGAAGAACAGTGTGACCTCCCATACTGTGCAAATCGTCTCTGCAGTTCCATTCTTGGGTTACAGTCTTTTAGTGCTTCTTGGGGGTGGTGGGGGTAGAGATTGGTAGTATTTGATCCAGTTATCAGCTGTTTGGCAATGCTGAACGGCTGCTTCAACCTGTCCACCTTTTTGGTGAGAAAGTTGATAGTTTACTCAAACAGTTAAAACAGAGTAGAGCACTGGGGCCAGGACTCAGGATTTGGCTTCCCCATCACTCTGAGTCCTTGCCCTCTACTATTTACAGCACACCTGAGGGGAGGGTTGAACTGAAGGTCTCGTCTGCAGACCTTTCTTCAGAAGTGGCAGGAGAGAACTTCAGACCAGTACGTCCCACATGTTGACAAGTCAGTTTATTCCATCCCCTCATTTTCAAAGAAGCCTCCACCCTTTCCCCCATCCTCCTTTCCCCAACACAAACATCTTGGTGGACGAAATAACCACTCTCATCACCAAGGGAGCAGTAGAGCATGTCCTTCCTTATAAAATATGGAAGGATAGGTCCTTTGATACTTCATAGGTTCCAAAGATAGGCTGAGCACTGCATCTGATCTTACACCGAAGATTCCTGTCCCCAAGTCTCAAGAAGTTCAAAACGGTGACCTAGCATGGGCCAACAAGACTATTCTTTCAACTTCCAATTGCAGCTAATATTTAAGATTAATTGTGGGAGACAGCATTTTAAAATGTATTGTCTTGCATCTACCTCACATTTTCATTAAATCATAAAAGTGATAGTGGCTCATTTGCATCACCAGAGTGTGTGTATGTATGTATGTATGTATATATGTCAGTGAATTCAGATAACTGTGGTGAGCCAGAATAGGACCTGCTACAGTCCTTTCCGTGCAGGAAATACTGTGCAGTATCCTTGTTATGGCTTTGAAATTCTCAAAAAAAGGCAAACTATATGAACTAGTAGTTTCCGAGGCTGTTGGTCTCTTGGGGTCATGCATATTTGTTGTTTCTCAGGCTAATTTATACATTACACCTATACTGTAGAATTTGCATAAACATTCTAACCAATTCTTAGCTCATTTAAAGGAAGAGAGGTTGCTTCAACAATCACCCTTCTTTCCACTTCAGTGGTGACTATCTTCAATATGTTTGAGGAACTTTTCAAAACACCTTAGCCACAATTAAAAGTGTGATATATGTGTCTCTCCAAGGACAAAACCATGGCATATGGAAATTTAACAGATGCAACACTGGGCAATCAAGAATCATGCAAGTGTCATAGTGGAACACAAAGTAATTGGTGGAACACCTCAGTCAAACCAATCATTCTACAAGAGAGAGCTAGATGACGCCCAGTTCCACAGATGTTCCGTAGATGATACTCCGGACCTCAATCACTTTTCACTTACTCAAACTCAGTATCCAGCAAGATTTTCACATAAATCCTCTTACTTTGAAATCAGAGAAAGAAAAGCAAACACCAAGCTCCCTCAGAAGACAGAGCCTGACGTTTGACCTCTGTCATGCATGCACAGCAAATGTGACAAGATAAGAACACGATTTACTGGCCTGTTTACAGAAAGGAGAAGGCTTTGCTCCTTGTGAGGGAGGAACTGAACCTGGACAGTCTAAAACAAAGCCATAAAAAGTGAGCTACAAACCACAAAGGCAGTGGTAAGTAACGGTGGAATGCGTTCCTATGGAAGCTTTCTGAATGTACCCCAGATGTCGTTAGCAAACCAGACAGCTGAGCTGTCTGGTAGGCTTTGACCTAAAAAAAGGAGATACCACCGCTGCCTTAGAAGGTGCAAGTTTACATGATAAAGAAACTGAGCAACGGAAAGTGGAGCAATGGGGAGGAGCGCGGCAAGCCAGCTGACATTCCATTTGCACGTGTGGACAGTCACTTCTGGCAGATCCCCAGCGAAACGTTATGCTGGTGAGATAGCACACCAAAGACAGTCTCCTGGGATCCTTGCTGCCAGTGGAGAATGCTTCCAGCAATGGGTTTTGATGTTGAATAGTGCCTATAAACCCTACTCCGTACAAAAAGCCAACCCACAGAAAGCAAACATGTAAACTTCCTATAAACAAAGGAAGATCCAGTCACCTTAGAGCACATGCCAGTGAAGAAACCTATAGTGCGAATACAACTGCTAATCCAGAAAACCACTGCACGGTAGATACCAGTTTTGCAAAACAGGCCTTCTTGATCCATGCACCCTACCACCCTCAATTCTGATTCCTGCTTGAAAATCTTTCCACATTTTTGAAAATATAAGTTGGCTGGACATGCAAAGAACAATTATTCATTCGACAAAGGAGCCTCTGCGTGCCTAATCTTAAGTACCCATCATTTCTCAATGATCAGTTCTTTCATCAGGGTGCAGTTCTTTGGATTGCAGGTGTTTGTGATGTGGAAGGTAGGACATGAAAAGGGATGCAGGTTAGTAGGGCAGAGAAGGGCGATGTAGCACAATGCTTTGGCCTCACAACACTAACATTCATAGTTTCCATTACCAGTAAGAAAGTGCTGGTCAACATCCATGTTGCCAATGGTGAATGATTAGGACTAGAAGTTTAAAGGCTATTACTTAAGAGAATTTACTTGCTCTGCGCAAGCTCTACCTTTTCGTCTGGGAAATGGTGTTTTACCTTGGTGTGGTGCTTGGTTCTCTTGTGTTAACCCACAGATATAGAGGGGGGACAAGAGAGGTGATACACAGGGAGCTTCCAAGTGGAAATAATTGACCAAACTTGTATTATTTTTTTCTGCATTAAACATCTTGTATTTGAACACCAAAAATGTATTGCGCTTCCAGGGTGTGTGCACTTTGAACCTGAAAGTGACTATAAAGCCTGGCATCTTAGATCCCTGCCTCCCTAGTTTAATTATTTAGCTGTTCACCAGTTTCCTGTTACCTCTTGTCAGAGTGTCTCCTGTGGTAAAAAGGCTTAGCGGATGTCAGTTTGTGTTTCTTACACAAATACTCTATATAGTCTTGGGTGTGCTCTTTCAGTATCTACACACTTGCGTCAGCTAGACAGTAGTCCTCCTTCAGAGCAGTGCTTTTGCTAACGTTCAAGTAAGTGGGAACCTGCTGTGATGCGAAAATGACCAGCCATTTCCTCTAATATCAAACAAAAGTACCAACCCCAAAGTCCCCTCCAAGCTTTGGGGAGTAAAGGCATCTCTTGGAGTTTGGGGTAGCTTGACATCTGCCGAATAATGAACGATTACCCATCTGCCAACCTCTTTATCACTGCCTCATTAAGTGTGAAGGAATATCCTGCAATACAAATGGCATCAAATGTCTGCCCTATTTAGGGCATGCCTTCCAACGTTGTGTACGCCTTGTTGTTCTCCTGCGGAGACTGCCATGCTAAGCATTGTGGTCCTGGGTGGGAAGAAATGACCAATACCTCCCATCACCTCAAGGACATTCATTTTACAATTTCCCAAAAAAAGTCTTGGCTTTGGAGAATATGGAAAATGCTGGCTTGTCTGCCATACTGCCATTGCATGCCGGAATGACAGGCTATGAGGGATTTTACTGAATCTGTTCCTGCCATTTGAGCAGAAGCAGTCTCAGTTAAAGAGTCATCACACAAGCAGCTCAGTCAGCGGAGGTCCTTCCTCTACCATCCAATTATTTGGTAGCCTATCTCCCAAACTTTAAATAGACTCTTGAGTGATTATCTATGGACACAACTGTAGGCCCAACAGGGAAGACCTGGCTTGGCAGTTCGGGCTGGACTATTCCCATGAGGCACAGGGTCAAGGTCCTTGTGTTTGCTTTGTTCGCCCTAAGTTGGCAGGGTAAGCCCAGACATGGGTCCCTTGCTCACTTTGCCACTGGATTCAAGCTATCCTGGCTGATGAGGGGTGTTACCCCGAAACCGGTCCCACATGCTGGTTTCCGGTCCTGGGAAGACCTGGCTTGGCAGTTTGGGCTAAACTGTTCCCATGAGGCACAAGGTCAAGACTGATTTGCAAATGGCTGGGTCTAAACTGGGGTGGCGCTGTGAGCAAAAGAACAATGATGGATTCAACTGGGATCTGTGACTGGGGGTGAGTGTCTGAAAAGTTTCAGCGCTCCTTCCATCATCTCCTTGTGTTTGCTTTGTTTCCAACTGGGTTTTGGCCATTAACAGTCTCTTGCAGGCTGCGCGTGTGGTCAGAACTAATGTCTATAGAGTCATTGTGGAGCGAGTTTGCATTATTCATAGCTAGTATATATAGTGGGTCGCCGTAAAATACTTGCGCAACAAAAGTGCCAAAGGTTGGCAAATCAGATAGCTAGTTTCTTATTCACTTTCGTGAATTCAATTTTAAATGATGTTCTAGTCCCAGAATCACTGAAAAAGGTGGTAATTATGCCTTTGGTGAAAAAATCTTAGCTGGACTCGACAGATTAAGTTAATTTTAAATTGTACTTTTCAAGAAACCAGCGAAATTCTGGGTGCTTCTTGGGTAGGATTCTGTCCTGGGATGATTAAAGAGAGATTTGAGATCTCAATATTAAATGACTCCCAGTGGCAGGGTGTCAGTCTCTTGATTCTGTTAGAGTTGTCAGCAGCGCCCGATGCTGTTGACCATCAGCTCTTACTACAGTGCGTATCTGGTGTGTAAATCCGATGACCAGTGATAAAATGGATACATGTTTTTTCCATTTCCATGTCCAGATTTCAGTCAGTAAAATTTGCAACAGTTGCCTCCGCTGCTAAAATAGTAAAGAGGGAGGTCCCTCAAGTAGCGTCTCTCTCTAGTTCAGGTTAATTACTAATTTTGTTCTCCAGCTTCTTTAGCCGATGAATGTGGTTTGAAGTTATTGTGTTCATGTAGGGTGACAATATCAAACTCCTCTTAGGTCTGATTTAGGTCCCTCGCAAGAAGGCACATTCTAATCCACTCTTTCCACAAGTTTTCTTCTTGGATGAGAAAAAAACTTAAAATACCACCAAATTGCAAATTATTCTCACTCATCCAAAATGTCCTCATTGGGAATCTAGTGTGTGGTTATTACTTCAGGGCCTTTTTTCACAAATAACAAATTTAGTTAGAAAAATGGATATCCTAGTAGGAAAGCCATAATTATTGCATCAGGTATCAATCATCAAGTACTAAAAGTAGCTTTTTCCAACTCTAGCAACACAGAGGGATCATTCTGATCTATCACTCCATCACAAATTAATTTCTACTAATGCATTTGCATTTTCATGCCTTCTGAAAAGGATTATATTTGTACCTTTTAGATTATGCACCACACAGGCTGAAATTTACCTAAAACGCAGATGCAAAGGTATATAATGGTATATAAGGTACCATAATCACAGTCTTAACACTGGTTCCCTGTTAGGAAGAGAATCTAGTTAAAAAGTATTTCCACCCTACACTGTGCATCCCATAACCAAGGCTCAGTTTCTGTGAGAAAAGTTTTTCAGTAACAAACTAAGTGAATTGTATGCTCATATTCCAAGTTTCTTCTCAAAATTACACCACCCCAATGCAAACAAATTGGTGGTAAGTCTTTGTAGACTAAGGCGACAACTGTGGATTTCCATTCCTCTGTATCTGATAGAAGAAAATTAAAATTTTGAAAGAATGAAAGATCTCTCTTTCCACTAAAACAATATGGACCAATCTCTTGTTAATGTTGAGTACATCTGTTATTGAAATACAAGATGTTCTTGAAGTGGTTTGTGGTATCAGCAATGTTTTGTAAACTTTCACAGCCAACAATTTACACAGGAGTAAATGGACACACTGCTAAAAGGTAATACTGTTGTCGGTCTACATTATGTGCACCAGGCAGTGGAGATGGTTTGCGCCTATTCAGAGGTTTCTGATACAATGCATAGCCCTGACAAAATATTTGTAGAATAAGAAGACAATGTCTGTTCACAAAGTTCATTTTGCAACGTCAGTAAAAATATTTAAACTCAAAATAAAAAATGCTGCTATAACCAACAGGAAACAAAATCACTTTTTCTTTATTGTTAGTAGCACATGTAATTCTGCAATTAGAAAGACTGTTCCATCTAAAACAACAGACTTTCACGCCATTTTTATAAGCTACATATATATTTTCTTTTATAAAATGGTGTTCATTTTGAATTCTTTTACAAAATGCCCGCTGGATAAAACGAGACATTACGCGTGGGAAGTGCACTTAATAGAGACTGCAGAACCGCAAAACGCATGTTCTACAGACAAGAGGCAAGGTTAGCGTATTGTTGCGTAGATGCTGATCGGCAGCAGATAGCTTAAATAGTCGATATACAATTAGTCCTGTAATGAGCCCACAAACTACACTAACAGAGCTCTCAGTACCATAGGTTCTCTGCTCATGGCAAGACTAAATGACAACAGTAAGATCCAAAACAAACTTGTCATGTTCAGTAACTTTAAGCCAAGTTCCATCAAGTGCTAATGTCTTTTTGCCCAGGACTGGACTGATGTGATGTGATGTGATTGTGCTTTATCAGCGTCTTCTAGACCTTGCCATGTAGAGACTGTTCAAAGCTGTCCTGGAGCAATACTTGCAGAGACTCGTATCTTTAGAAGAACATGTTGGCCATCCATGAATTCTCATGTGCCAGTGATAGACAGATCCAGAATCTTAAAGAAACACACTTCCAGGTTTGACACATTTTCAATGGACAATGAATGTCAGCAAACTAAAGAATTGGTATGCAGAGGTGCCTCCCCAAATATTGTTTTCACCTTTTATCAATGCAACCTTAAACAACAACTGAACCGTCCCAATCACCCAAAGAAAACCCAACTCTACATTACTGTATCATGTAGCATGGTTCAAAACCCCCAGTGTTATCAGCGCACAGCACGTGATGAAAGCAGGAATATGCTTTGCTTCCAGCATCAACAAGGACATTCCATGAGTCAAATGCATGGAAAGAAAATGAAACTGGAGTAGTTATAATCTCAACTAGCAGTGTGATGGCACTGCATTTAACCACTGTGCAGAGAAGCTCTGTTTTGGAGTAAAACATTGTCAGATTTAAATCTTGTTAACCTCAGAGAAAAGCCTGGTGTCTACAGTGGCCCAAGAGGCAGCCACAGGCAAACGTCTGGAGGACAGAGCACAAAATAGCTATAACCTAGAGGACATTTCCACCTAGCATGGAACAAATCAGGCACTAGCACACACCCAGCATCCCAGGCAGGTAACCGATAACCAGCAGCCACCGCCAGCTCTGGGGAGTCTCTTCTTTGGGTTTAGACTAAAAGCAGAAATAAGTTTGCAACAAGTCCATGATGGAATGTCCCCCAACAGGTGCTCTCCACAAGAGAACAGGGAGTAAAATTAAACATCTGGCTTGTGGCATGAAGCATGGAGGTTGAACCCCATTGCAGAGTCTTGCGCCAGATGCACGAGGTACAGAATTGGGAGAGTGGTCAGAATTTCCTATATCCAGCATCAGTGCCTTCATCGCAGCTGTCTTCAGTTGAACTGTTGGCTTCCAAGACACAGGTCATTAATCTTCTTTTAGATCCACCCAGATCAGGGCCCGAAGATCAACATTCAGAAATGGCTTTTCTTTGCTTTTCTGTACCTTTCCTTCGATAACCCTAAAAGAAGCTTTCACCGTTGATCTTGAGTGAAGCATTATTGCAGACACTGGATGGAAAGGGATAAGTCTGTAGTATTGACGCCTTCCTCACAGTGCTGTGCTCTCAGTGTCATTCTCAATATCCAGTGTCAGGTGGTGGTTGTGCAATATTTTGCCGAGAGCAGCCGCAGGCGAGAGATCCTCCGAGAGCTGTGCTGGCACGTCAGAGTTGGTATCTAAACAAAAACAACGGGGAATATAATTAGAAGAGATGTACAAGGACGTCCGATAGCATCTCATTAACATCAATAATCCAATCCCCTGGACCAGTCTCTTGCATAGCACCATGCTGAGTTGGTTTCTAATACAATACGTCTTGCAAACACATCTAACATTACATGCTCAGGGGCTGATGACGCTCAGAGGACAGGTATACGGTGAACTGTTTCTAACAAGACGGTGGTAGCATGGAGTACAAACATCACCTAAAGTTCTCAGAGCGCTTTACAAACTATATACGTCTAGGTAAACATTAAGGGTACGGGTAAACTGAATATATTACGTCAGGAGATTACGTACAGCGTCACACACAGTCAAGCAATGATAAAAAAATAATTTTAAACATGAGCATAGATATTGCAATGATGAGGAACCTAAATAGTTTAACAAAGGAAAAAACTAAATCCGTAACATGAGATTTAACAGTAATGCTAAACATTAATTATATATATTTAAAAAATGTTTCTAGCCCCAGATGAGGTCCCCCTACCACCAGGTCTAGGGCGTCAGGGAATCCCTACCCTGCCCCCCTTATGTTTTTTTTTTTAATTTAAATTTGTACTTTTTTCCAGTCCTAAGATGCCTTCCGCCACATCCTTGTTGAGGTGGTGGGAGCCAATCAGATCTCACCATGAGATCGATCGGCCCGCGGATCCTCTACGGCGTGAAATAATCAATTTGTTTAGCATTAATTGCTCAAAAACTATTAAATGAATTACACTAAATCACAAGAAGCACACTTTTTGGACCAAGATCTAGCTTTCTGCCATATTTGATGTAAATCTGGTCAGCCGTTTGGGCTGTAGCTGTGTCTAATGTTCTGGTGGAAAAATAAATGGGGAAAATGCGTTTTGGGCCCTCCCACCCCCTTTTTCTCAGCCTCCGCTTGACGGATCACTCCAAAACTTTCCAGGATGCCACTGAGGTGAAGACATTTTTTTTTGGGAGAATATTTCGAGACGATTCATCCAACAAAGCCAAATATATAAGCAAAGGAAAAATTGCATTTCCAATGAAAACACAATTCTAACTATAACCATCCAGTTATCCAATGTCAATCGCCACTGGGTTTTAGGAAAGATAGGTAGATAGATGGATAGATAGATATCTCAAATCAATACCCTTTCAGGCTTAAAGTCCTGCATAAATTATGCTCACAAAAAAGAAGCAGAGAACTCTCGGTAGTTCCCAAGTTTAGGTGGAGAGCAGCTCCTATATGGAGCACCCTACAGCACCAGCGACACACAATCTGCTCACCTCAAATGTCGGTTTTTCTAGCAACGTTTTTAAGCATAGGATTATCACGGTGGCATTCACTGCTGAACTAGAAAGGGACAGTGTTTTGCCATTTCTACAGCAAAGTCTTTAAACATAGGATCTGCTAGTGCCATCCATGCCGAGCTGTAAAATGACAAAAGCCTTTTACTACTCCAGGCACAGTATTAGTGTTGGATTGGTTAAATAATCATCCAAACTAACCTGGAATGAATAAAAGCAACCCCTGACACATGTTTTGCTGTCATTACAGCTCTCCAGGGAGGTTTAGCTTTGTCCAGACACAAGGACGCACCCAGTAGAAGTCAAAACAATACCCTTGCAGGCTAGAGTGCTGCATAAACTATGCTAACAAAGGAACCTAAGAACTATGGGTAGTTCCCAAGTTTAGGTGGAAAGCACCTCCTATATAGAGCACCCTACAACACCAGTGACACTATATATACAGCAAATACATAACAGGTAACTGAGTAAAATGCCACAGGGGATGTGATGGAGTGGGGTTCTGGTAACTTCTTGCAAATGTCACAAGAACTCGGAGACCGCGATATAGGGCCACATTATGCATGTTACAAGTTATGTATTTTATACAGTACATTTATTCTGGGGCATGATATTTTTTACTAAACATGCAAATGTATATTGAAAACAGCAACTGAAATTTCGCTACGTTTGGATAGCTGGAGTAAAATGTGGAGGAAAACATTTTATTACTGAGTTCAGAAGTTACTGTTTTAGTAACAACGTTTTACTTTGTTAAAAACACATTCTACCTGTAGAAGTGAAAGATTTTTGAAGCTGCTTTCTGCATGCTAGCCAATATTTACCGAATTACTTTGTTTTAATGGCATGCACATTTATCTATATCCAGCATTGCATCCCATGTCTGTTTAGAAAGAGTTAATCTGTTTATTGCTTGCATGTGCTGTGCATATCTTCATTTTTTGTGTCTTTGCCGACAGTGGTTTGTTGTGGTGCAAGTGACCTAGCCCAGAAGGCTTAGTGCCTATTATGTCCTTTGCTCTAAGTCACAAACAGTGCCATTTGTGATCCGACTCCTTACAACCAATATCAAATCTCTACTTCTACCCCTAGTTTAATTAACTATGTACCACCTGAAAACCATCCCTCGTGGCAGTACTGCCAGCATTCTGACAGCAAGATCTCAAGAGGAGCTCTCAGAGAAACAAGAAAACTGCAGAAATCACCCAAATCAGAGTGCCAAAAAGAGGGTAAATCGTACCCAGTATTAACCTCACACCAGACAGTCTTAAGTTATCAAAGTGCTGGACAAGAAAAACGCTACCAGGAACTATATCGGAAGACATCAATGAGCAAAAATCAGCGAGCCTTCCCAGTCAACAAGCCATCTTCACCAAAGAAGAGTTGCTATTCAAGTCGATGCTCATCAGAACCCATGGGAGAGAATAGAATACTACAATACTTATGTACCAGTGTAGCAATAGAAAACCGGTCAACAAGAGAGCAGGCAAAATTAGGACTTCCGAAGCAGAAAAAGCCAACAAAATGGAAAGATCATCAAAAGCTGAAAACAAACCAGCATACATTCCTGGTCCGGGGAATCAGAGCAATGCTGCAAAACTAAAAAATAAACTACACGCATCACTCTAATCATCAGCTGCATGACACCTTCCTCATCACCAAATAATACTTTGACTTGCGGTGAGATTTGTGCTCCACCAACTTCAAGCAGGGATGGCCTGCCTTCTACTCCTCAAGAGGAGCCCTCACGTCTGCACATAGGCATGAAAAACATGGCTAAAATCAATCAAGTCAAAGCAGATTGACTAGAAACAAGCCATGGCAACCGAGGAACCCCAAGTAACAGATGTGAAACAAGTTCTCGAACCATTTCCTGTAATGTGGCAGGCATACCTCAAAAAGTAGATGACATTGACTTTCTAAACTATCTAACAAATCCTGATATAGTATTACTCTGAGAAACAGACTGCTACTTACCCAGTATGCATCTGTTCTTGGCATGTAGAGCTGTAGAGTCACATGCTGTGCATAGCCTGCCATCTAGTGTTGGGTCCGGATGTTTGCAATTTGTTTTTGTTCGAAGATGTCTTTTCCCGTCACGAGGTAGGTGACTCCTCCTTTCCTTTTTTGTTAGATTGTTTGCCGCAGAGGGTAATAATGGAGTTAGTAAGAGTAGTAAGAGATGTCCATGTATATATGTATTTAAGTAAGATGTAACTGCAACAGGTATAGGTACCCGGGGAAGCGGGTGGGTGCATGTGACTCTACAGCTCTACATGCCAAGAACAGATGCATACTGGGTAAGTAGCATTTTCCGTTCGAGGCATGTGAGCTGTAGATCACATGCTGTGCATAGACTATAAAGCAGTTATCTCCCAAAGCGGTGGCTAACCTGTAGCTGTTGTCTGAAATAGTGTACGTAAAACTGCTTGGCCCACACTAGCTTGCTGTCTTGCTAACACATCTACACAATAGTGTTTTGTGGATGTGTGAGGTGTAGACCATGTTGCAGCTTTGCAGATACCATCTATGGGTATATTTCCTAAGAAAGCCATAGAAGCCCCTAGTTTGCGTGTGGAGTGCGCTCTAGGGGGAATTGTTAGTGTTCTTTTTGTTTTTGCATAGCATATTTGAATGCACTTGACTATCCACCTTGCAATGCCTGTTTTTGATATAGGATTGCCTTTATGTGGTGGAGCAAAAGCGACAAATAGTAGTTTTGTTTTGCGGAAAGGTTTTGTCCTTTCTATATAGTAACAAATTGCTCTTTTCACATCTAAAAACGCACGTTCTGACACAGAATCTGGTTGAAGGAAGAACACAGACAAATCAACAGATTGGTTGATATGAAAGGCAGAAATGACCTTTGGTAGAAATCTAGGGTTGGTCTGAAGAACCACTTTGTTTTGGTGTATTTGTAAGAATGGTTCTTCTATGGTTAGCGCTTGAAGCTCACCCACTCTCCTCAGATGTGATAGCTATGAGGAAAGCTACCTTCCAAGTGAGAAATTGTATTTCACATTTATGCAATGGCTTAAAGGGTGGACCCATTAGCCTGGTAAGGACAATGTTGAGATTCCACACTGGAGCAGATGGAGTTCATGGAGGAATGATTCTTTTAAGTCCTTCCATAAATGCTTTAATGACAGGTATTCTAAAAAGAGACAGATGTCTGTTCTGTAGATATGCAGCTATTGCAGCAAGGTGTAAGCGTATGGAAGAGTACGCTAAATTGGAATGCTGCATATGTAGTAAATAGCAAATGATGTTTTGAACTGAAGCGTCCAGTGGATCTATCTGATTGTTATTGCAGTATATTACAAAATCGCTTCCACTTTGCTGCATTGCATGCCCTTGTGGTAGGACGTCTAGCCTCTTTGATAATAGTCATGCAGTCTGGCGGAAGATTAAGGTAGCCAAACTCTAAGATTTCAGGTGCCAGATCGCAAGGTTGAGATGGCTGGGATCTGGATGTCTGATCTCTCCATGGCTCTGAGTGATGAGATTGGGAGTGAGGTGTAGTTTTTGGTGAGGAACTACTGAGCGCTCCAACAAGGTTGTGAACCAGGGTTGTCGGGCCCATGTGGGAGCAACTAGGTTTAATGTCAGGGACGCCTGTCTGAGCTTCCGAACCACTAATGGAATGAGTGGGAGAGGCAGAAAAGCATAGGCAAATATCCCTGACCAATTCATCCATAGTGCATTGCCCTTGGACAATGGATGAGGATGTCTGGATGCGAAGCTTGGGCATTTTGCGTTTAGGTTTGTGGCAAACAGATCTATGTCCAGAAACCCCACATTTGGAAGAATGGGAGAACTTGAGGGTGGAGTTCCCATTCGTGGATCTGTTGTCTTTGACGACTGAGCAGATCTGCAATCTGATTGTTTACTCCTGTAAGGTGTTATGCAAGGAGAAACATTTTGTGACGTATGGCCCATCTCCAGATGGTCTGTGCTAGTTGTGACAGCTGGAGAGAGTGTGTTCCCCCCTGTTTTTGTATGTAGTACATTGCGGTCATGTTGTCTGTACGGATCAGGACAGCTTTGCCTACGAGATGAACTTGAAACGCTTTGAGCACTAGAAAAACTGCAAGCAGCTCTAGATGATTTATGTGAAGCTGCTTTTGGCGCAGGCTCCACATGCCCTGAATTGTATGCGTCTGGAGATGAGCTCCCCAACCAGTGAGCGATGCGTCTGCTGTTAGCACTAGCTGTGGAACCGGGTCTATGAAGGGCCGCCCTTTTGAAAGGTTTTGTGTATTCCACCACTGCAGAGAGCTATGGGTGTGGCCGTCCACCAACACTAGATCTGATAGGAGACCCTGAGCCTGGTTCCACTGACGTGCTAAGCACTCCTGAAGAGGACGCATCTGGAATCTTGCGTAAGGGACTATTAGAATGTAAGATGCCATCATCCCTAGTAATTGCATGAACACTTGAGCTGGCAATGAGTGTTGAGGCTGAAACTGACAGAGTAAAGTTTGCATGTTGCGGATTCTGGCAGATTGGGGTAGGCCAAAGCCTTTTGTGCATCTATTGTGGCTCCCAGATACACCTGTGTGTTGGATGGACGTAGCTGGGATTTGGACAGATTTACTGTGAATCCAAGATCGTGGAGCAATTGCACTGTTTTGCGAGTGTGACGTAGACAGCTTTCTTGCGAGCTGGCTTTTATGAGCCAGTCGTCCAAATATGGGAAGACGTGAATGTGCTGTCTTTGAAGATGAGCTGCGACTACTGCCAGGCACTTGGTGAAAACCCTGGGTGCGGTAGTTACTCCGAATGGGAGCACCTTGAACTGATAGTGCTGGCCTGCTACTACAAACCTGAGGTATTTGCGGTGAGCAGGGTGTATTGGGATATGGAAATAGGCTTCCTTTAAGTCCAGAGTGGACAGAAAGTCGCCTTGTTGAAGGAGCGGTAGCACTTGCTGGAGTGTGACCATGTGAAAGTGGTCCGACTGAATGTATAGATTTAGTTCTCTGAGGTGTAGTATAGGCCTGAGAGAGCCGTCCTTTTTAGGAATCAAGAAGTACAGGGAGTATACTCTGGTCCGTTGATGTTTTAATGGGATTGGTTCTATCGCTCCTTTCTCCAACAGAGGGAGAACTTCTTTTAGAAGGGTAAGATGTTCCTGTGACATTGCGTGTGATCTTGGAAGAATGATTGGGGGGGTGTAAGTTCCAGGCAGTAACCATATTGGATAATTTGTAAAACCCATTTGTCTGAGGTGATGGTGTTCCAGACCGGGAAAAATTGAGAGAGACGTCCCCCTACAGGAGTGGAATGATCGGGGGTAGCAGAAGGAAGTCACTGTTTGTTGTTTGCGGGGAAGTGCGTGTGGAGTTGCCTCTGCCTCTTCCCTTACCATTGTTTCCTCTAAAACCTCCTCTAAAATAGCCTCTTGATGAGGGCGATTGGTTGTTGCCCTTGTAAGAGGAGGAGGGATTTTCTGGGGTAATATTTTTGGAGCCACCCCCTGTAAAAGGAGTGCCGAAAGGAACTCCTACTCGCAGGTAACTGTAAAGCCCCCATGGACTTTGCGACCTGTGTTCTTCTTCATTTTTTTCCAGTGAGGTGTCCACTGCTGGACCAAAGTGGTGTTCCTTATCAAAACGTTGATTGAGAATGTAGGCCTGTACCTCAGGTTTGAAACCTGAAATTCTCAACCATGCGCGTCTACGTAGCAGTACGCTGGTGTTTACTGCGCGCGCTGCTGTGTCTGCTGCATCTAATGCGCACTTGATGGAGGTATCGGTGGTAAGTTTGCCCTCCTGGATAAGATCATTTGCCTTAGATTTGTGCTCATCAGGCAGAAATTGCATAAGTTTTTCTATCTCATCGTAATGAGCCCTATCATATCTGGCTAGCAAAGCCTGAGCATTGGCAATGCGCCAGTGATTAGCTGCTTGTGAGGCTACCCTTTTGCCAGAGGCATCAATTAACTTGGACTCCTTATCAGGAGGAGGGGCCTCACCTGTGGTCTGTGAGTTAGCTCTCTTGCGAGCATTAGAAACCACAAGAGAGTATAAGGGCAGCTGACCCTTGATGTATGCAGGGTCAGTAGGTGCTGGCTTATATTTCTTCTCAACCCTGGGCGTGATGATTCTTGCCCTTACAGGATCTTTAAAAACCTCATCTGCGTGCTTAAGCATCCCCTTAAGCATTGGTAGTGTATGTGTAGTTTTCTGAGTGGAGCTTAAGGTCTCAAACAAGAAGTCCTCCTCTAAAGCCTCCTTATGTAGCTCTACCCCATGGTAATGAGCAGCCCTATTAAGAAGCTCAATGTAGCCTATATTGTCGTCAGGTGGTGATGGCCTGGACGGGTGTAAGTCAGGGTCAGTATCTGTGTGTGGATCAGTATCATAATCCTCCCATGGGTCAACGTCTTGTGGCCTATCCTCATTTCCATCCCCATCCCCTTCATCCTGTGGGTCAGGTGATAGTGGTGGTGGTGAATTAGTGGGTGTGAGGAGTAATTGAGGATTAATAGGTGAAGGAGGTGGCACATAAGGTGGTGAAGGGTTTGTACCCACATTCCTTTTCTTCAGGGGCATGTGGTGCTCATCCTTTTGGGCCAATTTCCTTTTTTCAGGCAATTTGGCATGTATGTCCAGTATCTGGGTTAATAACCAGTTCTTTTTGTTTCGGATCCGAAGGTGTAACATCGGACCGAGGCTCTTTAGTCGGAGTCTTTTTGTCTTTACTTGCAGTTTTCGGCATTGAAATTTTCGACTCCGAACTCTTTGGTACCGAAGATTTAGGCTTCGACAAAGAAGGAACGTGGACCAGGACGTGCTTGGATTTCGGCTTCGCGCCTGCATGGGGCCGGCTCAAGCCCGAGCCGGAAGGCTTTTCTTTGTGTTTCGGCGCCGGGCCCGCAGTCGGGGTGCCCGAAACATTTTCTCTGTGCCGACATTGGCCCGCAGGCAGAGGAAGGACTGGAGCCTTTTTTGTTTTGGTTGTTGGGGCAAGGGGGTTTCTGTACTCACGGTACGCTGACCCGGTGTAACTTGCTCCTCTTCTTCCATGTCGGAGGCGGCCTCGGACACGGAGACATGTTCGAGCCCGACGGTCACGAAGCTACTTCTTTGATCAAAACGATCGGCACTCGTCGCAGTCTTTCTCGTCGTGTTCCAGGGACAAGCAGAGATTGCACACTTCGTACAGGTCGGTGCGCGGAACTTGGCGCGACACCCGGGCCAGAGCTTGAATGGAGTCAGTTCCATCGACTGCTAGCGAGCCCGGCGCGGGTAGGCCCAACGGCCCTCCACGAGTTTTCCGATCGTAGATCTTTAAGTGGAAAAAATACGCGGAGAATGGGAAACGCGATCGAGAAACAATACCGTCGAGGGTAGTGGATTGCGCGTCGAAGGGAACCCGAGAAACGGTGCCGAACCGGAGCGCAGCAATTCACATCCGAACCCGATGGCGGAAAAAACCAATCTAACAAAGGAGTCGATGCCCATGCACACTGTCACCGAAAGGAGGAGTCACCTACCTTGTGACTGGAAAAGACTTCTTCGAACAAAAACAAATTGCAAACATCCGGACCCAACACTAGATGGCAGGCTATGTACAGCATGTGATGTACAGCTCACATGCCTCGAACTGTGTAATAGAACAATGGCGGCCTTCAGATATCACGTAGGACTGATAAATGCACTACAACTAAAGCATTGGCCAACATACATGAAAACTTGCAAATTTGTGATTTTAGATTGTTGTGCAACAAACATTTACGCGCAACAGAAAAAGATGGTCATAGTCATACACCGTTTAAGCTACATCAAGGCAGTAATGTCTGAACCCAGCCACTCAAAACTACATTTTTATCTGCCGCATTTACAAAAAAAAGATGCAAAGGGCAAAAGCCTGGCCCACTTCAGCATAAATGAGGGCCTCGTTGCAGCATGAAGTGCTTATGATAATGCCAACACTAATACATCAACATACAATGCATGCAGAACCCAATCTGTTACCGACTATATCCTGATAAGGGCAATTGATTGGCCTGGATTTGAAAATCTGAGGATTCAATGGAAGTTGGAGAGCAATCATAATGCCCTAATCCTGGATCTAAAAGACAATATCCCCAAAGAACCCAGAGAAGTCCAAAATTTGAAAAAAACTGGGACCTTTGAGGCCAAGTGAGAGTGAGATGGAACCCTAAACTCGAGTCCAGTGTAAAGGAATGGAAAATTAAACCAACCACTGTTGATCTCCTGACACTCATACAGAACGGACCCAAAGAAAACAAACTGCCCTTGTATGATCCACTACTGAAATCACTAACCCCGATTGCATCAAGAAAATGTACCTTCAATAATTCATTAGTATCCAAACACACCTCTAATGATGGAAGGTTTGATGAGGAATTCAAAAGCAGAAAACTTTAACTACAGACAATAGTTCATAGTGATTGATCAAGAAACAAAACCAGGTCCGCAAGATCCAGTTATAAACCTCTGATCAAGAAGAAAAACAAAGCACTAAACAAAATCGCGGATTGCTTGGAAGCAAGAGGAAATTTTTGGGAATCAAACAATTGAAGAAGTTTAGATAACACACTTCTCCACCATATTCAATACCACAGTCGATCTCATACAAACTGAATCCGGCCAAGTTGAAGAAGAGGTAAAAAGAAAAGAAACCTCAAATTGTTATGACTTGTAGATCGATGTCCTTACAACGATAAATTGAAAGGAGCAATAAATGACCAACAAAAGGGAAAGGACCCCAGTCCCAGCATACCACCAGAGGTTCTTCTCTCTGATCCAGACTGGTGGTCCGAAAAACTGACAACAATCTTAAGAGATCGTCACTACAAACTGCTGCCCAACATCCTGGCAAACTAGCATCATTGTACTATTATATAAGAAGGGGCAGAAAAGGCCAATTAGACTAACAAATATTAAATGCATTATCTTTACAAAATTAATCCTTAGGGCTCTAGACAACTGGGTCACTAATTAAAACAATCTCTCCCCTACCCTAGGAGGTTTCAGACAAGGACTCTTGATGATTGACCAGATTTTTTACGTTCCTGCACATAATCCACAGATCCATCAACAAAAATGCCCCTTTTTGTGGCATTTTTAGATTTCTCATCAGCCTTTGACAAGGGCCGAAGCCACTGAACACATTCTGGTAGTAAACTGCTTCAAGACTGTGGCTCTTTTATACTCTGAAGATTCAGTTTTCAGCTCCAAGACTCCCAATGGCCTGTCGGCACACCGCACAGCCATGGAAGGAAACTGCAAAGTAAACATTCTAAAAATGAACACTGGAACAAAAAAAGCATGAATTTAAGACAAAACATCAAAGGAAGAAATCATTCTTCAGTAACGACACACAGCTAGAAGAAGTTGACTTCTTTAAGTACCTGGGGTTAAGAATGAATATCAATCTTAGATGGAATACCGGCATTCAAACCACAATAGAAATTTTTTAGTCTGCAGCCAATGCCATCTTGAGAATGGTACGCATCCACGGACAGCTTTTTTCTGTTCACATCAACAGAGACTTCCAAGCGAAAGTGGAGCATGGACAACCACAAGCCACATTGGCAGCTTCTGAGAGGAAACTTTGGAAAGGAGTACTCAAACTGCCATCAAGTTTTCCCACGGTTGCCTTGGAATCAGATATCTGCTATCTTTCAACTGAAGCCCGTTGCCAAATGGCCCTTCTAAAATAAGGGTTGAAGAGATCTAGAGCACCAGGTAAAAACTTGATTGACTGGGCCTGGACAGAACACTTTTCAAAAATAAGTTCTTTTCATAGCAATGGGGAAAAACTTACGTTTGATGGAACAGAAACTCGAAGCGCTTGAAAAACTCACTCCCAGGTGTCATGCAGCCGGTATGACCCCTCACGAAGTGTGCAACAATGTCTTATTTTGGTGCCAACCCACAGAGAAAGGAGATATTTGCTCTAGCAAGATGGGAAAGGTTGTTGATAAAGGATACATTGAGCAAAATAAATCAAGTGGTCTCGTATAAATGCCTGTGCGAGCAAGAGCGGACATGAAACATTTCCTGCTGAACACTAATTTTTACAATCTATCAGGTTAAATACAATCAATACCATCCTGCACATATGCTGCATCTAGAACAGCTTGAATCTCCAGCGGAACAAATTTTCTTCCTCTTGAGTGACCTCTCGGGCCACATGACAATACAAACTGGATTGTACTTGAGAAGATGCTAGGACCTTTGGATGAAACCGCTCAATAATTAAAACTATGCACACTAACATAACTTTATCCAATTTTAGAGATCATTTCGGCACAAAAGCAGAATTCTGGCTGACTGCACCACACACTAGCTTCCTGATTAAGGGACCTGAACTAATGTTTAATGTGTTTTTAGGAGTCAATATTTTCTTTTTTACATATCTTTTAAATTTCTAATTACTTATCTATCACTCCATGTGTGAAAAGCAGTTATGCTTTGCATTGTTGGCCAAAAGCACCTTTAATGAAATTTCAAATTTCATGTGGTCCTGAAAGGCCAAGGGAACGTGAGGGCCCACAAGATTGTGCGTCTCCATGGAGTTATGAAGGGCCAGTGTATCATAAACTATGGATCCAAAGGCCCATGTGATCTACAGAAACCATAGCATCAAGGTAGCACTTTACAATGGGAATGCCAAGATTGCAAGTGATCCCCGATACCATCAAGGCATGAGGGTCACACATCAGTGAGAGCTCCAGACACCTTTTCTTCACACTTTTCTCCAATAAGAGTCATGGGCACAACTCTACTGGTTAGTAGGAGCTACCAGCGCTACTGCTTCAACATCTGCAGGCTGGCGTAACATCGGTTAGCCAGACTTTTTTCAGATTTCACCTGCTCCTTATCAATATATACTTAGAATGTTAACACTGTTATTGCATTACAATGCAAATGTTCTCAACTGCTACGCTCAGAAAATGCACACTTCCCTAGTGTTTCCAGAGAAGCAAAGGATTCTCTACAAGTGAGACGCTGCTTTATTTTCTGACTTGCCAAAATTAAAGTAGGACTTTAGTTCAACCCTGGAACACCACAAGTGAAACAGAAAAACCATAGTCTTTTTCCATATATGTCTGTTCTTATAAGAAATCCAGAAGTCACAAGTGGTCTTCTGGGACTCCTTTTTCATGCAAATACTTGGCACGGCAAAACTTATAGCAAGTCTGGTTTTTTCTGCACATTTTGCAAGTGTATGGCTGATGCTTTTTATAGGTGAAATCTGAACAGTAGGACACTTTCCATCATTCACTGACATATCAAAGCTTTGAGCTTCTCAGCTAAAATGTATGTACTTCGCACCTCTTCTGGGATGTTGGAAATTCATCTCAGAACGGTTTGCATCTTCCAGCACTAAGATAGTCAGTCACTGGAAATCTAGCACTTCTCAGAGGCTCCTTCATGTCTCTGAGGGACCTTTAGTTTCCCTACAAATCTAATACAATGCACAGATAACACCTTTTTCGACACAGGAAACATGGTACATAATAGTCAACATAGGTTTGTAGAGTTGATTTCAAATTGAAAAAACCTGTTGCCTGACTTTCCTACCCTAGTAGGGGAATACATTTACAGTTTTACAAAGACCTGGAAAACCAGATCTCCAAATGGGTGGCTTCCCTTATAGCTTATTGGATGTCCTCAAAACCTAAACAGCCCTGGTACTGTATGGTAATAAACCACTGTAGAGCATCAACAAAGTAACATGTGGAGAAGGTCACATACCTTTCTGAAACATTACTGTGTGGAGGCTAGATGCTACTAAAGAAGATAATCATCCCATTGTCAATGTTAACAGGCCTTTCTATTCAATTTTAAAAGCATGCGACTATGAAAGATCCAAGTGTGGAGAAGAAAACTTTACTGACCTGTAACCAAAATTCTCCAGCAATAGTGGCTTCCACAGATTAAAATTTGTTCTACCATCTTCCACAATAAGGCAATTGGAAGGTTCGACCTGCACATGTTTCTTGGTTTAAGAATCTTGACAGGATCCTGCGGCAGGGATTTGGGTGGGAACTGAGGAAGACCCAAGTGAGCTTAATCAATTACTAAACATAATACACTGAAGAGTGTGTATTGTTGTGATAATCCTATACAAATGAATCCGTTTGATGATGAGAACTAGCATGATAAACTTTGGAAGATACTAACCATGAAGAACTTTAGTTATTTATTGATTTATGTTATTATTCTGTTGAGTGGTGCAGTATCACTCAGGAAGAAGCGTCTCACATTTTGCTAACCAGAGATGGAAGATTCACCTTAAACCTGTGTAATCTAGAACAGAATGCATAAAGACAGAACCACGAATATATATCGAAAACTGACAAAATAGATACAGACGTCTGTGACAACCACATGCACATGCCTCCACTAGATGACAAAGATATATATGATCTGCTGGGCAATGGACAGATTGACCGACTAAGATGTATAAACAATCTTGTGCATTCTGACTCACTAAAGCTGAGAGACTCACCAAACCGAAGGACATTGTTTCGACCTACTGACTGCACGTTTTCACAAACCAGATTAGACACTTGTGTGAGATGAAAAATCTATGAACGGGTTCAATCGTCATCCCTACATTGCCAAAAGCATAGCAGTGCCATCCCATCCAAAAGCGTCCAATGGCAGCCTCTGTGCTCTATAAATGCCAAAACAGCAGTAACAATTGGCGGATTATCCCTCAATTTGCACGGTGAACCTGCAGATTAATCATGCCCATGATTTCCATGTGTAATGCCATGAACGGTAGAGGGATTTCCTTTCTATATTCCAGTTTCTTGGCATCACAGCACCAAGTTCAGAAGGTAAAAACAAAGCAGAATATTTTTATACTGCTAGGGTACCAGTACTGGGGGTCTTACATACTAAGTGGGGGGGAAAAAAGCAAAACGTCTTTTTAAATGAAACCAGGACACAAAACATTATGAAACAGTGTGCAACGAGTCAACTACGAATCCTGCACTAGGTCTGTCATGGTTTTGTTCAAAGATTTCTATGCCTTGTTAACAACAAGAAAAGGGGGAGAGGAAATCTTTTTTGTGTATTTACACTTGTTAAAGTATGCACTTGTTTATTAAACAAAAGATGCGTAGTTCTGCAGCATTTTTGTGGATAGCGCCATTTCAGTAACTACACTACATTTGCAGGCATACTACTTTCACGTAAATGTTCCCAAACGGCACACCTCTAGAAAACTTGCATTTAATTCCTGAAAACGAATCCAATGCACTTTGTGTTGGAACCACTTAAACAGTCACATCAAATTACACACAGCAATTAATTCAACAAAAGCAGGCTCAGTCTTTTCTAAAGCAGCTATTGGTCAGTTTGGTTTGACTACCATCCGTCTCCGATGGTGTGACAGGAGTCCAGGATTTTTTGTGTGCTATATAATTAAGGATTTTTTTTTATTAGTCAGGCATGACTATCAGTGTAATAATGGCTTTGTTTTGGAAAACATGGATTTTTAAATCAACGTAGTAAAGGCTGGATCACACCACTTTAATGAAGAAAATTTTGAAAAATATTTTGCAGTCATCTCGCAGAAAGGAAACGCTAAAATGATTTTTACTTTTACATCAATAACCGATCATTCGGTACTTGTGTATCAGATGGCAGGACCAGCAACCTCTTCTCAAAGCTGTTTAAAATAAAACCGATGCACCGAACTATACGTCTCAGCCACTCTTGCACAAGAGCTGCCTGGTGGACCTCCAGTATTGGGAGTATCTTGTTTGACCAGTAATAGTCCCAGTCCGATCAGCGAAAGCTGTCCTTTCATATATCCTTCTTTTTCCCTAATACCCACCAGTACTATTCTGGGGAAAAGGATGACTCGACAACCCAATACTTTCGAGTAACACGGAGCCCTCAAGCCAATATTTCCGAATGATCGGACAGCCCCATAAAATAAGGAAGAGGTTTCCAGGCTCCCATCCGCATCTCGGACCTGGGGAGACATTACTACCCATTCTCCAGAGGTGCTTGGGACAATAGTAGATTCTGTGAAGGTACTAAAATGGAATTAGATGTAATTTGGCAGAGATGGCTAATTCATGTGGAGCCATTATTTACTCTCCAGTCATCATTATGTAACTGGACCAAGTCAGTTTTCCATTTACATTTTAGTGCTTCAAGTTGTCTGGAATGTTTATGACCAGTCTGCAGTAATATTGCAGTATTACATGTGGAACTTCTTTGGTGCCCAGATTACCAATGATCAGCCTGGCCTTCACTGGACTAAATTCTGGGAAAGGTTTTAACCCATTTTTATAGGCCTTAAGGGCCTGGTGAGGTAGGAGATAGTTAAAAAAAATTGTGACCTACGTAGTTGGAATTCTAAGCATAGGGTTTAGAATGTTTTAATATGATTCTCATCCCACATATCACCAACTTTGGTTATACCAATATATTCCCACGGCCTAAAGCCGACCGTATGTGTCAGCCAGTTTCCCAATGACACAGTGTTTCCTGTGTGGGTTTGCGGTCTCAGACCGTTCACCGGAAAGCTCGCCTCTAACATTCCAGGACCACACTTGTTAAGGGGGGCAGGCAGGTGGGTATCGGCCCCCATACAGCGCAGACATTAGATTTGCATTTAAAGAGTTGTGGCGCTCCAGCTGGCAGGCTGGGTCATCTCATTTCACTGCCCCACAGAACCAATTATTGATCATGACAAGCTGTGATGATCAATATTAAAACTGAATGTCCACCATGGCAAGCTTTCTATCATATACAGATTGAACACATCTGTCCAGGTCCACTCTTGAGGTTTCCCTGGCCACAGGAAGGTGTAGGAGCACTCCGGAATCATCTCCTGGAAGGCAATTTCAACTTGCAAGGGGCAGGAGTTAAGAATGCAAGGTTCTCTGCCTAAACTTTCAGAGAGTCACCATTACAACGATTATGTTCAGTCTCCACTACAGATTTGCACTGATAAACTGAATATCAGACAGCTACCCCTAATGGAACGGAACTGACAGATGTATTTACAATGCAGCCCCTCTCCCGCTTTTATAAAGTGTGTGTGGGGGGTCCAAGTTAAGATGATAATCTAGATAAGCTAGACAAAAGAGTAACAAGTTCAGCATAACAAATTGAATCCCTTTTATCCATTTACTTAAGAGAAGGGTGACATCAGTTCACCTATGATTATAAACTGCAGCGTAAAACCGGTCTTGTTTAGGGGTGAAAAAATATTCAGAACATGCAGAGAAGATTTTCTCGAAAGTTATAAAAATCCTGCTATTACCTACAAAGGCTACTTCTGAAGAGTGCGAAACGTGCGTCTCAAACTTTAAATAAAACAGTCTGCAGCAAGAATCATAATTGAGTTTGTTCTATGCCGCTCCTGGGCATTGGAGCCATGGAATATCCATTATTTTGTTAACTGGAATTGAGATGAAGGTGAAAAGTACAAGAGTTTGCCTCTGGCAAAATGTCTATGGAGAATACAAGGGGGTAGTAGGTTCTGGTGCTTGTGGGCTTGGGAGATTTAGGTTTCTATCACATACAGGCACGTGGCCACAGAACATACAACATGTCAAAGATGAACGCGTTTTGGTTTCTGGAGATAATGTTGAACACAGTAAACATATTCAGAAGGCAGAAAGAAACCATTTTGGGATACATTCCCATTTGAGAAGCTTCCTTTCCCACAATGCACTTACACAGAGTGGTTAGTGATGCATCAGAAAAAGAACCAGCTGCACACCCTGGCCTGTGCCACCACATCCCCCAAACACATTTAGTGAAACAACCAAAGTGAAGCTGCAGCCGACATGACATGCACTATTAGTGGGAAGCAGCCGACGTTGTCGGTGTGATGGGAAGTTAGTAACTTATTAGTCCACCAATGATTGAACATTAATAGCAAATTGTGGCCAATCACATGCCTTATTCCTTACCCTTAAACTTTCCAATCTCATTTCAAACTGAATAAGGCAGCTCAAACATCTAGATTATTTGACAAAATTTGTAAAATTAGTTGAATTTCTCAGTAGCTTCACTTCAGTTTCACATGACATCTGATGGGATTTCATTGACATATCAGGGAAGGGAGGGACAAAAGCTTAGCTTAGCAAACAAACAAATGTAGGCATTGACGACCTCTACATGAAGGAAGGAACACTACAAAAAGATTTTACTTTCTATTGGGTCTTTCTGCCTTTCTGAAGAGAAGCAATAACAGTGCACAAAAGCTACTCACTCACTGTGCATAATTATCAAAGGTTCATTTACTCTTGTAGGCACTTCTTACATTTAAGGGTTCAATATCTTTCAATAGAAAACGTTCTTAAGTTCTTGACCACAAAGCAGTTTGCAGGGGCGGTCCTACCTCTTTGCTGCAGTCCCACATCTTTGTTGCAAGGCCATGGCTCTCATAACCAAATCTGACAAAATTGCAGCTTGTATGGAACAAGGGAAGTGTCTTGTGGTTGCTGGTTATGTGTATACCCTACGAAAAATAGCACCATAGTTTGCAGCCTTGGGGGTTGGACACACTATGGGCCGCATGGAAATAATGATCTACCACTGTGGCACTGTCCCATGCACACGAAGAGACCTTGTGCTTCTGCTGGTGTGGTGTTGGTGCATATGATGAACTGTGAACTGCCACCACTATTCCTGTTGTGTTGCACTGAAGGTTTTTACTGCCACTGTTCTTGCTGCTGTGTGTGAAGCTTGCACTGAAATACCGTCCCACATGTACAATGGAAGCTTGTACTGTCACACGTGATGCAAATACAAATGAAGCTGCCACAGCTGGACTTGTATGCATGCAAAGGAATCTTATTTAAAGTATTTGTATAGCACAAGGACAACAGATCACTGTGCACTTACACCAGAGGAGCAGAATAATCCCTAGTCCGTAATCTGGCTAAAGTGGCTTCGATTACTGCATCACCTCTTGTGTATTTTGCTCTACACCTGCTGTACCCATTATGTGTGGGTAAACGTCCACTACCACTGCAGAGCAAAAGCAAAGCCTGCACTTTCCGTGCTGTAACAATTTTTGGTGAAGGAGGTTCGCAGTGCCAATGCTTTTTCTGTAGCAGTTGTGTAGGTGAGGGGCGCTTATATTGCTGAGAGTCTCTACAAAACACTCATGCTACAAACTTACGGATTTTTACACTACACTGCAGTACTCTCATGAAGTATACCTCATGAAAACAAAGCCTTGCTCATGAACAAGGGTGTCCAAGAGACAGAGCAGCTTGTCCGAGGGTGCACCGACTTCAGGTTTGTCTCCCGTTTAGTAATAACAGATTACACGAATTGCAGTAGAAGTTCATGACAGAATTTCTACGAGTACACCTCCAAATCAAGGATTTATATTATCTTGTTTACAGTCACTTTATTTTAGGCCTGGGCGAAGTTCGCAAAGTTCCGCGTAGTGACTAAAAAAAGCCCGCCGCGCTACACCGAGTTCCGCAAGGGCGGACGGCGTTTGGTCATGCCGTTCGCGTCGATTTACGGCACCGGGTGTTTGTCCCACGCGGTAAAGCATGAACGGCACCTTGCGCAGCGCAAGAGGGTGCTGCTTCTTTTCTTGCCGCTTCAGTAGATTTTCTACCAGAGTGGCAGCTTTCTCAAGGCGAACGGAAGCTTTCTCAACGCGAGCAGTCGCGACCATCTGTGCCCGCCAGTGGGTTTAGAAATCCGACCGCCCGCATTGAGAAACCTCGCCCGGAGGTGGGTTTTCCTCGCTAGCTCTGAGCGCGTGAGAAAAAAAACTCCACTCCGCAGAGCGGAGTTTTTCAGAACTCAGTGTGCTCCGCGGAGTGCAGAAACTCTGCAAACTCCACAAACAGAGCAGAGTTCACCACCCAGGCCTAGTTTATTTAGCTATACTGTAAGGGGTATAACTGTTGTTGTTTTGCACTATTGATTGATGTTTTATATTTTACTACACATGTTCTGAATGCTTATAAATATATCGTGCTACGCATTATAATTTGTTATCTAATATGCAAGTATACTAAACTACAGTAAAAAGTAGGTACACAGATGCTTCACACTTGAAAGGTGGTCTTGATCGTCAGAAGTTGTGTTCAGAAGATTTCATTAGTGTGTTCAAGCAAGTTTAATGTTCTCCTAGTTATTGACGGAGGGAGACGTGAAAATATGTGCATATGAGGAGGTGATTAACATTTTTACTGCTAAGAAGATGAATGAAGAAAGCATGCTGATCGGCTCTTAGCTGAAATAATGAAATGTGCTTCAAAGGAGGCATTGCCGATGATCATACATTGGCTAGAGTTTCCTTGTGTGTGATTGGTACCCTTCTCCCTGGGCATCTACACGATTCACATAACAATACTGATTTTTCATAGGGAACATCCACAACAGGAAACACTCAGGCTTGGGAACATGGAGCCTAATGACTTACTCTGAAGACATTGTGAGGCCTTTCTTACTGTATTGACATTGAACGGTGCCTTCACAACCCCTTGATCCCTCTTCTTTTGCATGTCTCTCTCTTTTGTGGCTTCCCAGGTATTCGGTGCTCCAAATGCATGACAATAACCTTGGCTTTATTACAACTTAGACTCTACATTTGATTATTCTGTGATTTATATTTCTGTTTTTTCCTAAACGTTCTGAACTATCAGCTCTTAATCAGATCTAGGTATCAATTGTTAAACAGCCTACCAAAGAATGTAGAATGGTCCCTCTGGTTGATCTCAGTGGCAACACTAGGCCACCACCATCTACATGAACCGCTTGACATGCTTCTAAAACAGGACTGAGTAACTCAGACTAGCGATGTAAGCTTGTCAACAGTAATGCAGGACTCTGGTGAGATCATCCACAAGTGACTGAGTATGCGATGGCTCTTATGGTTGCATGTCCTTGGGGTAGGTGTAATGAAATCCCCTTCAATGCTTGAGGGAGTGTGGCCAAGACACACTAATCACGGCAACATAAGGGCAACTGTAACACAATGATGTAGCCTATTGCATTTGGGGAATTCAAAGTGCAGAAGATAATAGACACACAAAGCAGACTTTTCAAGCATGGACAAAATAAAGTTTCAAGGAAAAACCAGCTAAGAACAAGCAGTACCAGCTACAAGCAGGGATTGAGTCATTACAAACCTTATTCTTGGTAACCTTCCCGACCTGTGAATGCATCACATGTACATCCATTAGGCAGGGCATTCGAACTCCCATCCCCCATCTTCCCACCCACATCCAGACTTCTCCCACCACATAAACAAACCCTTACTGTCAAGTCTTAAGTGTTATACACAGTATAATGCAGTAGAGGTCATACAAAGGTACCCTTGGGTTAAAACGTCCCTGTGCTTCATGAAATTCTAAAGTAATCTGTACGATTGCCCTAATTCAGTTTTCTTGTTAAACTTTGGAGCGTCACCTGTTTCAACATTTGATGACAGTGCTAAGTACAGAAAATACATACGAGGCATTAGAGCGTTTCCGCTTCTAGTTTTTCTTGACAGAGGTGCATGAAATCACAACCAATGAATCCGCCTTTTCCCACTTTAGATATCCAGGCCTACCTGTTGTCTTTTGCTTGGCAGATTCCAATCACAAGCAGGAGAAATAGGAGAGCAGTTTAACGTGTTTAATGTAAACCTTATTCTTAAATTAAGGAACCCTTCAAGTAAAGTACAGAGTGGGTTAGAAAGAATAGCACTCCTGAGTTCAAAAGAATGCCGAACCAGGTTGGAAATTGGCTACTTACTGTGTACAATGAGACAAAGCAAAAGGTGCACCAATAGGCAATGCAGGAAAACCAATTACCAAATGCTCCATCACCAGCTACTGAAAGCTCCTCGTCACCCTCTGTCGTTCATGAACACTGAATTTAAGATACTGCCTAAAGCACTGGCTAACAAACGCCTGCTGTTGATCAGCTCCCTTACACGCCCTCATCAGTCTGATTTTTATGCACCAGATAAAGCTTGTGCATGGCTCTTCAGCCAGCTTGAACAAGCAGGGAATGCGGAGGAATATCATGTCATCATGCCTCTTGACTTAGAAAAGAGGTTTCTATCTAAACCGTCTCTTTGCACTGCTGCAGAGGTTCGGTTTTGGGTCAGGATTGAGATTGTGGGTAACACTTCTGCACAAAGAACCTTTGCCATCTATGTGGGTGCCAGATATTCAAGCCTGAAAGGATAACCAAGTAGGGCAGTTCCCTCTCCCAGTTGCTTTTTGCCCTTTCAATTAAGCATTCGACCTTCTAAATCAGAGCTGATCCGTTGGTAAAGCCCTTTTTTGCTGGATCCGAAGAAAGAGGACAGAATCTGTCTTTGAGCGGATGACATCCTGCTTCACGTAACTGAAACCTATCAAACACTGTCCTACCACTGCAGAGTCTTTGAAAAGCTCTGGTCACCGATGAGTCGTATTTTCTTAATTGTTTATCTCAATGTTACATGTACATTTCAAGACAGACAATCAGAAGCTGGAGTCTGCAGTGTGGGGCATTTTGGGCTTTGGCGCAACATAATCAAGAGTCATACCGACTTTGGGTTTGAACCCTCAAAAACATTAGATATTTTAAACATAATATTTTTCTGAACCCAGCCCTTAGATGGGATGATGCATAGGAAATTAGTCTGGAATAAGTTGATACTTCAACTACTCATCCCTTAGTTCCACTGTCCCAGGTTGTGCATGCTGTCTGTGTGGATCCACCATCTTGTATCCAATACTGGACTATAGACTTCTACTCACTTTTCATAAGCCGGTATCAAGCGAATGATCCTGAGCAGACACAAAAGGCTCCTATTATTTTTCTGGATGAGGGAAGTGCAACTCGGTCCCAAATCGAATTAGTTTTCTACGAGGCAGCAGTAAATGGCAGAGTTTCAAAACATGATGACGTTTTAAGGATCTGCGCTGCCAGCCTACACCTTGATATCTATTAGTGGTAGTAGCATCTCCGATGTTGATGAAATAAGTGGCCACTGTGCTTCAGACACATTCTCAAGTGTTGTTTATAAGCAGATCTTCAGTACTATCAGTGATTGTTCTCTGCTGCAGCCTGCACTCTTATTCATATTTTTAAGAGGCCGAACCTTTGTTGTAAATTCCTTTTGTTTTCACAACAAAGTAGAAAAACAAATAAAACACTGGCAGCATTACATGCAAGAGGCAGAACTTTAAAATTCTAATAAGATGATTGCGTGCCATCAGCCTCCCTGAGGTGTCGGGGGTTTAGTCCACAACTGACTCTATAGATAGCACATAATGTTTTAGGGGTTAGGATCATTCCATGTACAGCCACTGGAGTACCAACAATAGCCCTTTATAAAAGAAGAAAATATCTTAACCTTTCCAGCTTTAGACCATTCTGTCAGGAGAAAACATGCAAGAATATGGCCTTTAACAATTGTGCAAGAGTGGCCCTTGACGTGCCAGAAAGGCTCCCTGCAAAACAATTACATAAACCTTCTAAAGTATATTTTATTATACTAGATGAGCCTTTGAGAAGAAATGAACAGCTAAAGTGGTAGTTTTACAGGGGGCTCAGAGTCATTTATCCATAGAACCTCTTTTTAGAAATTAGCCCCTACCCAGAGCATATATGCGATTGCTTCTTCCTGGCACTGTAGCGGTCTACATTTGCCCTGTGTGAAACTTTAGTATTGTGATGTGTTACTTTGAGAGAAGCAACACGCCAGATCTTCCTCAGTAGTGTGCCACTTTAGATATGACATTTTCTAACAGATGCCAAGCAGTCTGTGGTGGGTGTTGCAAAAATAGTTTGTCCAGTTTCCAAGAGGGAAGCTGAAGATTTGTAAATAAAACAGTTTCAGGCAACAACTAACAAAGCTGAAGGTCATGAAACGGGAAACATCTGCGGCAAGCTAGTGTTAGGCCTGAGGATGCCTAGAAAATTATTGCCACTGGAATTAAATTTCCTTGTTCTTGGATTGTGTCTTTAAAGTCCAGACTTAAGGTGTATTGGAGGATTTACAAACAAGGAAGCTGTGTTCTGAATGCCGGTGCAAGACCCAGCAAAGGTGAGGGGAATGAACACACCCCTTAGAACAAATAAGTTGTATTTTTGAGTATGTTTCTTTGTTGCGCCTTTATCAACTGAACATTTGTCTTAATTTAGAGGCAACTATTGCTCTTGTAATCATGGCTGTACTCCTATGTGCCAGAAAAGGGCTGATCCTGCTTTACATCAACGAGTAGCAATTGAAGAGGCTTTCAACAGCATTAATTAAACTCAGTTTTTTATAAGAGATTGGGAACAACCCTTCTGGATGGCGATTATCTTCTCTTGATTAGGGGTAGAAATGGTCTGCATCCTAAGGGACAACTTGAGCAGCATCTGCATTGGCTACATGCAGTTGGACATTAGTAAGATAAGGGAATAAAGAGGGTGGGCAGGTAAGTTTTAGCTGCGGGATACTTTGCTGCTGTTGAGAGAATAATGTTGGGGACAATCATCATGAGGTAAAAATCTAATTACTTACCTGTACACTGTGGTTCTCCAGTATTGATATCTTTTATAGATTCACATGCTTGAATCTTCCCCGTCGTCATGGTGGGAGTCCCTCCGTAACAGTAAAATAGCAGTACCAAGCTTTAAACTCAATTCCCCTTGAAATTCAATAGTATTCAGTAACCAGTTAACATCATTGTAGAACATCCAAACTCCAGTCAATCAAAGCATAGTCCCAGAGTATCCATCCCCTGCAGGGACACCACCATACCTCAGATTTCGAGCAGGAGTGCAGTTAGAAGAAGAATAGCGGTATGGATTGGTGAACCTGAAGGGGGACGACGGAGGGCCGCATATGAATCTATAAAAGATATCAATACTGGAGAACCACAGTGTACAGGTAAGTAACTTGTTTTTTTTCCAGTATTGTATCTTGTTTAGATTCACATGCTTGAATCAGAATAGTAAGCAGTTATAAAGAACAAAGGAGGCAGGAAAACAGGAGAACCATCCTACCATGCGACCCAAAACAGAGAATAATAATCAAAAGTAGACAATGCAAATATAGAAAGAGAGACAATCACCAAACAGCATCATAGGAAAAGGAATAGACCTTAATAAGAAAAGGCCTACCTTATGCGAATAGTCGTTGCAAGGCTGCTTGTCCAACTGCAATATCCACCTTCCGCCATGTATCCAGGCAATAGTGCCTCGTGAAGGTATGGACGTTTGTCCATGTCGCTGCCCTGCAGGTGTCGGGTAAAGACACTCTGGCAAACAAGGCAGAGAATGCTGCCATCTTCCGGGTGGAATGAGCGGCGACTTTAGCTGCAAGCGGGCGCCCCGTTTTCTCATGGCAGAAAATTATAGTTGAGGAGACCCAGCGTGCAATAGATGCTTGTGTCAAGGCCTGACCCTCTCTAGGGGTGGAGAAGATGATGAGCAGCTGGGTTGATTTACGGAAAACCTTCGTCCTTTGTAAGTAAAATTTTAAGCAACACTTCATGTCCAGAGAATAGAGGGCGCTCTGCAGGTGTAGACGGAGAGGGGGAAAAAGGAAGGCAGAACCACCGGCTCATTGAGACAGAACGTGGAAGGCACCTTGGGAATGAAAGAAGGATTGGTGCGGAGTACCACTCTGTTCTGATGAAACTGCAGGTAAGGCTCCGTTGCAGAGAAGGCTTGAATCTCACTAATGCGCCTAGCAGACGCGATGGCCAAAAGAAAAGCCACCTTCCATGAAAGGTCCTTCAAATCGCATTTGTGAATCGGCTCGAAGGGAGACCTCATAAGTTGTGACAAGACAATGTTCAACTGCCAGAGGACTGGAGAAGGCTTTCATAGATTTCCTGGTGCCCTGGGAGGATGGGGCCTTGACCAACCAATCGTCCAGGTAGGGAAATACCTTGTGACCGGATGTGCAGTCTTTTGTGGAGGGAAATTCGGAGGCTGTTGAAGAAATTCCAGGGCGTGACCGTGATGGAATACGTCTACCACCCATTTGTCGGAAGAAATGATATTCCATTGAGCAAAGAATATGGAGCAAGTTTGGGCCAATTGAAGTGGGACTGGGGGTGACGGGTGCCTGTGAATCCTCATTGTCTCCTGTTGGCGTCATGAGATTTTCCTCCAGATGCGGGGCGTCTGCGTGCTGGTGTTCTAGTATATGCTGGCATTGAGGTTTGCAAAAAGAATGCGCTGAATATTGCGACCGAAACCCCTGCTGATAGTAGGGTTGAAAACGCTGCTGGAGCGGAGGCTGAGAAAGAAACGGACCTCTTCCTCGAAAAGAAGAAAATTTCTTTTGCTGTAAATTAGTTAGGTTTTGGCCATGTCTGTGTCCGATTTTTATCGACTCCAGCGCCTCATCTACATGCTTGCCGAAGAGCTATTTGCCGTCAAGCGGTATATCCAGTACCTTAGCCTGAACCTCAGGGTGAAATGTTGTTGCTCTAAGCCATCCCTGCCTCCTCAACACTGCTGCTCCCGCCATTTGCCTAAAGGCAGTGGATGAAATGTACAGCGCCACATCAATGATCTCCGAAGAGGCCCTCTCTCCTTCTGATAGTATGTCTTTTGCCTCCTTCTTCTTATCCTCAGGAAGATATTCCAGCAAGGGGGAGATGTTGGACCACATTTGCCGGTCATATCTCCTGAGGATAGCCATGGCGTTGGAGGCCCTGATGGCTGTTGCTCTCTTGCCAATGTTATCCAACCTGCGCCCTTCCTTATCCGGTGGGGCAGCACATGGCGATGTAGGATTTTTGGATCTTCTTTGGGCGGCCTGCATAATAACGGAGTCAGGTCGTGGATGGCCAATAAGACACGCAGGAGAGTCCTCAGGTGCCCTGTATTTTTTGTCCAATTTCGGGATTACAGCAGGAACGGAGGCTGGGGTCTTCATTAACTTCAGGCCCTCCTGCCACAGGTAATCCACTAGGGGGATGGCTCTGATGGAGCGCTGTGTAGCGGCCTTAAAATTATACAAAAAACACTTGGTCTGCTTGACAGGCATGGGAAGATCAAAATGTTTTGATGCCTGCTTCAAGAGGTTGTGAAAACCGCTGATATCCGCAGGTGGAGAATCGGCCATCGCCAGAGTGGGAGAAGGTGGTGTGTGCGCCACATAGTCATTCCATTCGTCCCGGTCATCTGGGTCCAACTGAAGCTCTCCCTCTTCTCGCTGCTGGTCACCACTGTCAAGCTATAATAACACAGAAAGGCCACCCTGGGTCAAGACAAAGGAAGAAAAAGTGATAGGATTGTAAGAGGGGGGTTCCCTTTTATAGGACGAATTCCCTCACCCACCCGAGGGTGGCATGCTTCATCATAGAGAACCTCCTCGCACTGCGAACCTGGTTGCAGTGCGGGCTACAACCCCCTCACTGAGAGGGAGGAGCTCAGGGATGTTTTAGTTGTATGTGACAAGAGGTATACTAAAACCTTATGATAAGCCGGGTGTGGAGGGAGAGTGTGAGAAAGTGTGCTAGTGAAGTAAAACTAACTCCCTGGTATGTTGAAAAACAATTTTACTGGTACACCCAGGGGTCAGGGTTAAAAATAGTTGCACTACCATGCCCGGAGAATTCAACCTAGTATGGTTGTTTGTGATCATAGGGTCGACATGTTTCAGCCATAGTGCCCTCCGTAGAGGTGCTGTGGCTTTCTTCAGGACCTAATGAGAGATGTGTGAAAAAATAATAACACCAGACCAACTCAGGTTGGTGTCTGAAGGATACGACGACTGGCGGAAGGGACGTAAGTCGTGATTAGCTCCAGCTCTCCTCGGACGCGCCACTCTGCGCAGTTGTCTTTCGAGCAGAGGTTTTGTGGAACCCTCCTCGAGTGCGCCGAGGATGAGTTTCCAGTAGCTCCCCTCAAATGACGGGAACACTGCTGAACATCAGCTAATCACGACTGACGTCCCTTCCGCCAGTCGTCGTATCCTTCAGACACCAACCTGAGTTGGTCTGGTGTTAATATTTTTTCACACATCTCTAATTAGGTCCTGAGGAAAGCCACAGCACCTCTACAGAGGGCACTATGGCTGAAACATGTCGACCCTATGATCACAAACAACCATCCTAGGTTGAATTCTCCAGGCATGGTACTGCAACTGTTTTTAACCCTGAACCCTGGGTGTACCAGTAAAATTGTTTTTCAACATACCAGGGAGTTAGTTTTACTTCACTAGCACACTTTCTCACACTCTCCCTCCACACCCTGCTCATCATAAGGTTTTAGTATACCTCTTGTCACATACAACTAAAACATCCCTGAGCTCCTCCCTCTCAGTGAGGGGGTTGTAGCCCGCACTGCGACCAGGTTCGCAGTGCGAGGAGGTTCCCTATGATGAAGCATGCCACCCTCGGGTGGGTGAGGGAATTCGTCCTATAAAAGGGAACTCCCCACTTACACTCCTATCACTTTTTAGGTCGAGCCTCGAGTAGCGCGCAAGCGCTGCTCTGGCGAGACTAAGTAAGGGGTTTGGAAAGCTGACCAGACGCTCGTGCGTCGTGGCCTTTTTCGGGCGGTTACGCGCGCCGCAGACATGTGTTTCCCATTATCGTGCCCAGACGCGGGCGCGATAATTGGAAACACATGCCGGGAAAAGGCCATGACGCACGAGCGTCTGGTCAGCTGAGCAGGCTGCCGCGCTCGCTCGCCCTCGTTCATTTTTTTGCATCTGTCTCTGTATATCTGCTCTTTCCTGTCTTCCGCCCCATGTCCGGCCACGTGTTCGCGGGCTTCGGCCTGCACAGCCGCTCTTGTGATCCTGCGCCGCAATGTTCAGATTATCGTCTTGATGTTTAGTTTTACTGTTAATGAAGTGCTTCTCTCAGAAAAGTTAACTTGTGGGTAAATCCGCCTGTTTCATCACATACCCGCCAGACTCCAGTGCATATCTTCCAAAGAGCAGACCTGTATATACCCCCCCATCTGAACCTGCGCCAAAATCGCATCTCATCATTCCACGTGTGCTTGTTCTGTTCCTCATCCTGTAGTTCACAGGTTTTAAAACCCTCACCATGTATAGCGCTCGTTTTTTGTACCCATTCCTGCGTGTGCAGATTTCTCACTGCTCGTGTTTTATTTTAAATATTTTTCCAGTGAGCTTGTCGCGCCATGTTTGTGTATGTCATTCGCGTTTGTGTGCCCCTCTTTCCTTGTGAGCGTTTACCGCCATGTGCGTGTCAGTCCCGCCGCTATGTGTCTGCGCATCACTCCGTAGATAGGACTTGTAGGTGCTCTCCCTCGTATATGTCCTTGAATCTCTTCTGCTTCTGAGTTTGTGGACCTGGGCAGGGACTGCACGCTCCCCCGCCCTCGTGTATGGGTCCACCTCATTTTCTGCCGAGGATTGAGGATATATACATAGGCACAAATTGCAGGCTTCACCCTTACGTGACTGTCTGTGCGTCGCCTCTGCTCTTAGGCAGGAATTCCAGGTTTCCACCCCGTGTGTGTGTCTGTATATATCACCTTTCCCCCTAAGGACATGTACCCAGGAATCCCAGGTTTCCACTCCCTGTGTGCGTCTGTGTAACATCTCCTCTGCGGAGGATATGTACTTAGGCAGGAGTCCCAGGTTTCCACTCCCTGTGTGTGTCTGTGTATCCCGTTCTCTCCTAAGGATATGTATCCATGCAGACATCCCGTGCACCCATCCTTTGTTTGCCTTCTCATTTCTCCTGCTTCTGGGGATTTGTTCCTAGGCAGGAATTGCAGGTTCCCGCCACGTGTGCCTTTGTATCTTCTCTTCTCCTGAGACTATGCAGGTAGGCGGGCAGCACAGGCTCCCACCCCTGTGTGTGTCTGTATCTTCTCCTCTCCTGAAGATGTGTATCTAGGCAGGAATCTCAACACTTCTACCCACTTAGTGTGACTGACTGTGTATCTCCTCAAGGTCTGTACGACAGGTAACATCCTGTGATTCTGGGCAAATCACTTAATCTCCCCGTGCCTAAAAAATGAATGTTTCTTCGTGTAACGCAACTGGTGCACATGTAAAGCGCTCTGATACCCAATACCTTTGGGTCAAGTTCGCACTATATAAAACTCTGTAAAAATGATTTTTTTTTTAATTGTAAAAATTAAAAAATATGTGTAGGGGGCCAATTTTTTAGGGCCCTCTTCCAACACCTTTTAATTACGTGTTTGCTGATTGTAAGGCTGCTTGTCTTGATTTCACCTCATGCTTCTTTCTTTACCACCTTGCACTTCCGGTCTCTTTTATCTCATTCTTTAAGGTTACTTTCCATTCCTGCTTTCTCCCAGTGTCAAACTTTCCAATATTTCCCTTCCTTTATCTGGGTGTCTTTTTTTGTTTTTCTCATTCTTGTTCTGGGACAAAGTCTGATGATAAAAAATATGTCCACGTCTCCAAAAATGACTGCCAGTGCCCACCACCTGCAACGACCAATACAAAAACAAGCATTGGCATAGCCAATAGGTCTCGCTTTTGGGACCTTATAAGTATTTAGTTATGCAGCACAATATCCTTGGTGCAACAACATCAACCGTTGCATGGCTAAACACTTATAATGTCCCAAAAGCGAGACCTATTGGCTATGCCAATGCTTGTTCTTCCTTTGTCTTGACCCAGGGTGGCCTTTCTGTGTTATTATTTCATTGTAGGGGAGCCGCCCCATGCTGGTCATTAAACCTCCTTGGCCTTCTGTGTGGATACACCACTGTCAAGCGCCTGGACAGGAATTTCCAAAGGCGATAGATTTTTGTGCCTCGGCAGCGTAGGCGTGGCCTGTGGATCTGAGGTGATGGTAGGTACCTCTTGTGTAGGAGGTGGCTTCTGGCTAGCATTAGCCTCAGGAAAACGTATGTAATATTCACTGAGCATCAGACGCAAGTCAGTGACCAATGAAATAGGTATGTTGATGGAGGGCTCCCGCCGACGCTCATCCTCCTGTTCCTCATATGGATAATGCCCCTGGAAAGTGTCTAAGCGTTGCACGTTGGGACTCCTGTGTCCGAGAACGAATATTCGCCATCTAGATATGTAGAAGGGTCATCCAGCACTTCCTCATCCTCAGATTCTTGGCATTTGACACTGAGCTGTGAGGGACTATAAGCAGGACCATAAGGACCCTCATCCTCTGATTCCTGGAAGTCCAAGAGGCGAGTAGGAGGCAATGGAGAGATCTTAGAAAAGTCTTGCAAAAGAGAAGGGATCACCTTTGGAAAAGCCATGACTTTTCCCTTAGTCGACGGGACAGTCGACTGAATCATAGATTCTACCGTCGACTGTATAACTGACTGCGTCGACAGGGTGGAAACGCTCGGTGACGCTGCGGCGCCGAGCGGGATCGTAGACAGTGAAGCTCTCGTCGACGGAGATGGTCTCACAGCTGCCTCTGACGATGACATCACCATTTCTGTCCTAGATGATGCTATGGCCGTCGTCGTCGTCATGCCTGTCGACGTCGTAGAAGTCGCCGACGGGACAGTCAATGGCATACCTAGGAGAGTAGACGGAGAGTGCCTCGTCAACGAGGCCGTCGACGGGCGGATTCTCTCTGAAGGAGCATCCTTGAACGGAGTATGAGGTGCAGATGGAGGCGTAGAGCCAGATATTTGCTGCGGGTGAGAGGGGCCAGGCTGTTCTTTTTTAGCCCTCTTCTCCACAGATCTTTCCTTACTCTGAGATCTGGATTTTTCAGATCTCTTTGGGCAGAAGAAGAATCTTCTTCCTTTCTCTTCTTGGAGGAGGTAAGAGGCTTCTCCTCACTCTCAGAGTCTGATTCCCTCACAGACATCCTCTATTGTAGCCAGAAGAGCAGTCTTCCCTCATGATCTTTGATGTCTTTTAAAGAGAAAGTACGACAGTACTTACAGTCTCTGAGCTTATGATCCAGATACAGTTAATACAGGCACTCCTTATGTGGATCCTCAGAGAAAAGCCAGGACTTTTCACAAGTCTTGTAGGGCCTAAACAACCCTTTTTTAGACTCAGACATTTTGAAGGAAAAGCAGAAAAGGTACACTCACTTGCAACTGAACCTCAGCTGAAGAGATAGTTGTAGAAAAAGAACTGCCAGCTGGAAGTTCAAAAGGGTAAAGTAGAAACACTGACTGAGCAGAGCTCAGGGAGACTCCCTAACACATGACGTGCGGTAAGAAATCTGAGGTATGGTGGCCCTGCAGGGAATGGATACTCTGGGTCTATGCTTCGATTGGCTGGAGTTTGGATGTTCTAAAATGATGTTAACTGGTTACTGAATACTATTGAATTTCAAGGGGAAGTAAGTTTAAAGCTTGGTGCTGCTATTTTACTGTTACCGTGGGACTACCACCATGACGACAGGGAAGATTCAAGCATGTGAATCTATAAAAGATACAATACTGGAGAAAGCAGGTTATTTATAAATATGGGTGCCCGGGAGTAAGGCAGAAACATGGAAAGAAATTCAGTGAAGAAGGTTGCTTCTGCTTCACTGCCATCTTATGATCACTGACATGATGACATCAACAATGGCACACAGACAGTTACATTTGCATTTTCTCATCTAGGTCTCACTTTACCCAATTTACTGAGGCCAAGGGTTGAAAATCTGTCCTTTACTCATCCATACTTCCCAATTTCACCAAATTCTTTTCTGTGGCGTAGGAAGAATGAATTAATAAAAAATAAAAAAAAGTCATGCTCTTAGAAATCAAAATTTAAAGGCAAATTGTTTGTTGTCTGCATAATTGTGAACCGACCCCTCAATTTGTGGCAGACACTGGTTTAATGGCAGCAGATATTAGAAAGAGAAGACACAATGTAGGGAACCCTTTGGGAAGCCATCAGTCACTTAAGATTTAGTAGAACTCTGGTCAATTTACTGGCCAGGAAGGAAGCAAACCAAACCTTGGCTGGGTTGGACACCCCAAGATCACATTAACTTGCATTAGCTTGGCAGCCTCCAGTGAACTACGGGTAAGGCTACTTCTGTGCCTCCGTAGGGTCAGAATCCTGACTGCTAATTACTGAAGGTGGGGCTAAGTCTTAAGATGGGACTGCAGTTGAGCTTTTTCCACTTTTCCAGCATCAGGATATTCAGCAGAGGTACAGTGAAAATTGTGCAATAGTTCATTGAAGATGATTCATAAAAAGCCAATTCTACAAATCCAGGTGTAACTTTGGCTCACTAGTGAGAGAGAAATTGGCAAGCTGCTAATTCTACGAGGAGCACTGTTCCCTTAAACCAAATGCTTTCTGTCCCTAGAATTAAACACCAATGGTGGCCTTTTCTTTGGTTGAAATCTTACCATGTCTCAAATGTAAAAGCGGAAAGATCTGTCAAATCATGTACTAAAATTAATTTTCATAGTCTTTGTATTGTAGATCAAAAGCTAGTCATGAACATATCCTCCAAAGTATATATGTGAGAGAGTGAGAGAGAGAGAAAGAGAGGTGTGTGTGTGAGTAAGTGAAAGAGAGAGTGAGAGAGTGAGAGAGTGAGAGAGAGGACAGAATGGCAAAAGCCCAATTCTTGGGGGACTTGATATAAACTACTAGTCGGCAGATCTGCTGGTTTGTATAACAATGTCAATTTTACTACCCAGAGTCTCAGGACTCTTGGTATTGTGCCCAATTTATACTGCTGCTTGGAAACTGAGAGCCAGTCCAAAGACTCTGGCGCTGGACTATTCCCCATAAACCATGTGGGAGGGCCCACTTATAGATGCCTTGAAAATGACTCAAAACCAGCTACTAATTCACAAAATATATCTAGAAAAATTTAGATTTATTTCCCTGAAAATACATACTCCAACATGGTGCTGATATAGCTTGCGAAACACGGACTTCTGAAGCAAGACCCCTAGCTATGGGCTGTTTTAGCCCACCAAAGGTCCGGTGGACCAGTTTAAAAATAGAGTAAACGCCTTATTAAAAAAAATAAAACTTAAAAAAATGGCACTCGTGATTGAGTAATCTCTCCTGAGAGCACAGTAATACAATGTACTTTCACTAATATTAACATTTGAATAAACTCACCAGTGACTATCTTTGAAGATGGAGGCAGAGTCTCGCCCAAGGCACTCTGAACAGGTGGCTGTGGTGGAGGGGGGACATTTGGTCGGATCCTTGGTTTTGGGACAGGCCTCGGCCTTGGCAGCGTACCGGTCTGCGGAGTAGAAGGTTGGGAAGGGTCGGTGTTGGCCGTTGTTGTAGCTGAGATATGAGATACCTGAGAGTTGGCTTGGTGCACCCCTAGAGGTGGGGAGTCTGGCAGAGTTGGAGTCGGAGGTGGAGTGTTGGTGGTCTGCTCTGTGCTAGTTTCACTGCTGACAGGCACAGAGGGCTGTGGGACTGCTTGGCTATTTGATTTTGCCTGCAATGGAGGAGTGGCCACAGTTGGTGGTTGGGGTGGAGGGTGATTTGGAGCATGGATGGGGGCTAGATTGCCAGAATGCCTTCGTGGCAAGGATCCATAGGAATAAGATGGGGACTGAGCAGCACCCATGTGCTGACTGGGTGGAGATGGACTTCTTGGGACTGGTTTTGGAGATATAGTGGGGGGCTGGTTAAGCGGGAGTGCAGAGCTATGGTTTCCGGGCTGTACTTGTGGTGGGAGGTTCACTGGTTTTGGAGGTGCAGGGGCAGGTTTTTTGGTACCTAGGAATGAAAGAAACAGGAACCAATTAACAGACATACACACTTTCCTTTAACCAACTTTTCATTGTTTGGAAGTTCCAATGCTAATCCGGCTTATCCTTCATCTGCTAGACCTGAATAAGAAAAACGTTTCGCTGTGCAAAGGGCACTGGAGCTTGCCATGTGGAAACTTGCCAAAAACTACGTTTTCAAGAAAGACACTAATCATCTCATGATGCTGTAAGTATTGCTAGACCAAATCGTCAAAGACTATCATCTTCCATTTTTAGACCTTATCTGTAGCAAACTGGAATTCATCGTACAACTAAACGTATCAATCAATAAAAGGAAAAATGTGTAACCTGCATTGATATTTTGATTTTTGCAGAAAATAGTCACTTGGGTAGTTGTCACTCACATCGTCATGCCGGAAACAAATATTGAAGCCAACGCTAATAAAATCAAGAGTATCTTGATTCCATAAGGTCGTATATTGTTCTCACCCACTTGTAAGTAAGCTAAACATCCTCAGAATGTGCATCCAGAAACACTGATTTACATATTATTTATGTCATTGTAGCACTAATGACATTTATTAACTTGGAATGACAAAGGTTCAGCCTGAAGTCTGGCACTACTTAAAAGAACAACATTACAATATCAAACTGAATATCCTGGACACAATCATGGACACCTGGGAGTAGGTACATCCAGAAACATAACTTACAACACAAACTCAATTCCAGAGGTAGACACAGTATACACACAGTTATGGACTCATTTTGTGTTAGAAGCTTAAAAATAGATATCTTTCAAAACATCAAGGGGAGCACGGTAAACAAAGTGCTTGTGGCCTACCGTAAACCGCAGGTAGCGGCGGTGGGCCGGCAGGACGGGAATGTGGAAATTTGCGTCCTGCAGGTCCAACGCTACCATCCAGTCTCCAGGGTCGAGGGCAGACAAGACCTGAGCCAGAGTTAACATCTTGAACTTCTCCTTCCGGAGGAAGCGATTGACGTCCCTGAGGTCCAAGATAAGACGCAGGCCCTTGTCCTTCTTGGGCACCAGAAAGTAGTGGGATTAACAACCACGTCCTACTACTGGCGCAGGAACACGCTCGATGGCCCCCTTGGCCAAGAGGGCCGCGACTTCCTGTTGAAGAAGTGCCAAGTGATCCCCCGACATGCGGTGGTACTGGGGTGGCATGGCTGGAGGGGCAGTCACGAAGGGGAGGGAGTAGCCCCTTCGGACTATTTGTAAAACCCACCTGTCCGAAGTGATGGTGCGCCAGTGGGGGAGGTGATGGGGAATCCTGCCGCCCACTGGCGTTTGATGGGCCTGAAAACTCGGAAGGTTTGGAGGCAGTGGTGGCCGGGGTGGAGGTGGACCCGCCCGCTGGCCCCCTGACCCGCCTCGGCGGGTCCCACATCCGCGGCCGCGCTGAGACTGTTGCTGCGCAGGCCTGTGGCTCTGAAACGAACGTGTCGGGGCGCCCCTTCCATGGCCACGAAAGGAGCGAAAAGCAGAAGGCGGAGGAGGGCGCGTGGCGGACAGGCCCAGGGACTTGGCCGTAGCCCGCGAGTCCTTAAAGCGCTCCAACGCACTATCTGCTTTGGTGCCAAAAAGGCGAATGCCATCAAAGGGCATGTCCATCAGGGTGTTCTGGACATCCCCAGAGAAACCAGTAGTCCTCAGCCAGACGTGGCGACGAAGCGCCACTGTCGTGGAAATCGCCCTGCCCAGCGAGTCGGCGGTGTCAAGGCCACATCGAATCGTGAACTTCGCTGCATCTCTCCCTTCAGCAATAGCCTGTGAGAGCACTGTCCGGGCCTCCTCCGGACACTGAGGCAGCACTTGCGCCACCGTATCCCACACAGAGTGGGAATAACGGGCCAAGAGGCATGCGGTGTTCACAGCCCGCAACCCTGAACTGGCAGAAGAAAAAATGTTCTTTCCAAATTGCTCCAGTTTCTTGGATTCCCTGTCCGGAGGTGCGGTAGGGAATGCGCTTGGGGACGCAGAGGCTTGGACAACCAAGTTCTCAGGGGTGGGGTGTTGGTAGAGGAAAAGGGGGTCGCCCGGGGCCTGGCGATGGCGTCGGGCCACGTTCCTATCCACAGGAGCCCCTGTGGTGGGCCTGGACCAAGTGTCCAAAAGAACGTCGGAAAGTGCATCATTAAAAGGCAGCAGTGGCTCCGCAGAGGTAGTCGCCGGCTGAAGCACTTCTGTCAGGAGTTTAGTCCCGACGGCCCCTGTAGGGAGCTCGAGGTGGAGGGCCTCGGGCTGCCCTACGCAACACCACTGCGTAACTTGCACCCTCCTCCGTAGCCACGGTAGGAGGAGTGAGCATGATAAGGTCAGGAGAGGTGTCAAGACCACTGGCATCCCCCAGCTCCTCTGCCGAGTCCGGGTCTAACTCACATTGTGCTGTGAGAGGGTCCTCAGACCCCTCCCAGTCCTCCCCTTCCTCCGAAGGCTGATGAACAGGCCGAAAATAAGGAGGATGGACATAGGGATAGAAAGGTCCCATCGGCGTCAGAATGGGCGTCGTGCGACGCCGTTTCGGTGCTGTGTCCACTTCGGGGCTGAAACCGGGGAGGATGTCGTCCGGTGGGACGGGCGACGTCGGAAGTGGTGCCGGAGGGGTCGACGTCGGTGGAGGTGTCACGAGGTCAACCGGCGTCTACCGGGATCCAGGCCTGGATCCATGGGGGTCCTGCGGCGCCGGGGCCGGAGCCGACCGCGATGCCGGGGCCGGAGCCGCCAGCAGTAAAGAGCAAGGACCCCCAGGCGGACCCGCGGGGCCCGAAGGCGCACTGGCGGGGCCCGACGGCCCAAAGAGGCGAGCCATGGCTGACAGAAATTCCTGCAGCTGGGCCGGAGTCGCCGACGGACCCGGGAAAGGCGGGTAGGCCGACGGCGACTGCGTAGGCTCCGCCGGAGCCGCGGGGGAGGCACCAACCGCACCCTCAGCAGCGACGGGCGAGGGGAAGTCGGAGAGCGATGGCGCTTCTTCGACTTCTTGGGACGCTTTGTCTTACCTGACCCCGAGTGCGAAGACTTCGATCCCGACGAACGATGGTGATGGCTCCGCGACCGGTCCCTCGCCCTCCCACGGGACCGGGACCTTGAGCGGCGCGGAGCCGACTGCCGAACTTCAAGCAACTTTCGGAACCGCTCCCGCAAAGTCTTCGGCGCCACGGCCCGGCAGTCGGGGCACGACTTGGGGTCGTGGTCGCGCCCCAGGAAGTAAAGAGACACGTGGTGTGGGTCAGTCACCGACATCATGCGATGACAGTCCCCGCAGGACTTGAAGCCGGGCATCCCTACTGCACCAGGAGTCGATCGACTCGAAAAATGGAGACAAAAAGCCTAGAAAAAAACTCAGTCAAAAATGACTGGGGGTACCGCTCTCTCCGGATCTGCGCTTGCTGGCGCGGAAAAAGAAAGAACCGACGTCAGCACGCGAGGGCGGCGTCTAAGTAGCTGCCGCGACGTCATCTCGGCGACCACGACGCCAACGAAGGACGCGGAGCCGCACGACGCCACCTTCCGACTCGCAGGGGTACTGCTGATGAAAACTTTCCGGATCCAGTCTGACGCCTGGGGATATTCTAAGGTAAGGAATCTATCACGAACGTGTTTCTTTCAGATACATAACTTACAACACAAACTCAATTCCAGAGGTAGACACAGTATACACACAGTTATGGACTCATTTTGTGTTAGAAGCTTAAAAATAGATATCTTTCAAAACATCAAAAGACACTTGGGGTACACCTCATGTGTTCGCCTAACGAATGAGGTATGACAATTTCACGTGTAATAGTGAAGGCCTAACTAAGATAATTTCAAGAACAATGATAAACCTTTTAGACTTACAAAAGCATGTAAAGATTACCTTTTCTTGCCATATGGGGGCTGGGACCAGCGGAGGTCATTGCTGCACCCACACTGAGTTTGCTGGATCCCTCTAGTGACTGCGACAGACTCTGGACAGTACTGGATGCAGGGATCCCATTGCGTAAGGGTGGAGGCGTGGTGGCAGCCGTGGAATCTTTGGACTTGAATGCACTGAAAGGTAAAAGATGGCAAGGTATTTGCAGTTTATGATGTAACACACAAGCACCTTGCAGTCAGGGAATAATGTGTAGCAGGCAGACAAACAGGCATGTTGAAAGGTGTTCCATGCCTGGCACTATTTGAACCCGGTTGAGGGAGGCAGAACTAACTGGTCAGAGCAGTTTAAGCGTCCAACTCTCGAATCAAAACTCCAAAGGTGATTTCTCTTTTGGTAGGATGTTTTGTAAAACTGAGGTTTTCAATCAAGAACTAAAGAAAATGAAGCACTATGGGAAATAGTAACATAGCAATTCAATTGGGCTTATCCATTTCACAAAAGACATGGTATGAACAATTAAATAAGCCCAAAAGTGTGCTGGAGAACCAGGTTTGCTTTTTATTTGGTCATCATGTCACGTTAGAAGCCTCTATTTCAGTGCATTCCAACCTCCTCACCAAATTGTGATCAATTCCAAGAAGGGAGTATTCTTGCTGCAAAAGTGGCATTCTGTTCTTGGCATATATGTTACACAGAAACTGTGGACTCTAAGCAACCTTACCCAGAGTTAGCTTTATATTTATTTTTACCCTTTTTGGGGTATTTCTTCACGCAGATTGCTTATCTTAGAAATATATAAAGGCATTCTTCTGGGCTGAAGAGCGTATTCAATCACAAAGATGCAAGGCGGTCCAAGCTAGATATTACACAGCAGCTTCCACGATGTTGGTTTCATTGTTTCTGACCACTAATCAGACTTGAAAAAGGACTGAGTCTAATCTTATTGCGGTTCTTTCTACCATTTTCTATCAACATTTGTGATTGTTTGGAGCTCATCCACACTGGCCACCCAAGACCTTGGGCTTCAAGAGCCAGATATCTGTTGGATCCTATGAGTACTGTATGGTGCCTGCAGTTGGACCACAACTGCACGGCATTAGACTCCTTTTTCCAAATGCGCCACAACATAATCAGTGAGCGAGAGGCAAAGATTCCATTGGCACTTCATCACACAGAAAAGTAGGCCTGGCCACACTGGCCCTCGAGATGCAATCTGAAATGTACACGTAGGCGCGTTAGGCATCCCAGTGCTTTAGAAGTATGTGGAAATAAGGGTCTTATAAACAGAGTGATGCCATTCAGCCGTCCACTGCAAGGCCCCATACGCTCTGGATCAGGGTTATCATTTTTAACTGCTCCTTTTTTGGGGCACTCGCTCAGGAATCAGAGGTCCATAAAGGGGATCTCCGCCATTCAAGGGAATTAGGACGTTCCTGAAGTTATACATCTGCAATGCTTCTTTTCCAGCAAGGTCTTGGCTTAGAAAATAGGAGAACTTCCCACAATTGAACTAGCTCTAGGTCCTGTATGTTCAGTTTTACAGGAACCTCACCAGCATTTTTTACCCAACAGGGAAATGGTGGTTTGTAGAAGGGACCTCAAAGAAGTTCTGCAGCGCCATGGCACCGGAATGGTAGCCGTCTAGAACATCCAAAGGCTCCACTGTCCCGAACAGTCAGGAAACACTGATCTGCAAGGCCAACTCGGATCCTGCTTCTCATGGTATATAGCTTGGAGGATAAAGTTTGAAGCAAAATATTCCATCACTAAACGCTTTGATGGGGATGGGGGCTCTATTCTTTTGCTTGGAGTCATCACCCTTAAGTTAGTTTCTATGCCTGCAGATAGAAATAATAATTTTACATTTGTAGACCCACTTACGATACCAAGGAGAAGACCAATATTTATTGGATAATAGTTTGGAAGGATTTAGCTTATGCTGTCTCCTTAAAAATCCTCATGCTCCCTCTTTTGAGTGCGACTTTTTGGTCATGATTTCATGTTTGCTGTAACTGCTAACATTGAAGACAACATTCCTATATGGTATTACATCTGCATAGAGAATGGGGGAGCTGTAAACACTTTTAGCCATTACCCCTTACACTTCCTTCTTGTTGAGGGTAAGGGCCTGTCTGAGTAAATCTCACATTCTTGTCCTCTGTGGTATCACAATGTCATCTCTTGCAGATGATTTACTAACTTGAGGCCTTTCCTGCGCCTCATAATTCTGAGTTTTGAAAGAGGTTGCAAAGAGGCAGGCAATTTAAAAAAGCATGTTTGTGGGGTTCTCTGCAATAAAAATGTTCATTCTGTTAGAGGCCAAACATCGCCAGGTGCTTTGTGTTCTACATTGAAATTGGTTCGAGCTGGTCAAAAAGGAGGTGTTTCCTCTCCACTTCCATAAGAATCTGAGCTCAGAAACGTTTACTCTTGAGAGGCGTTTCAACTGCAGACATTTACTAGGTTGTTGTGTGGTTTTCTGTAAACAAATCTTACTAACATCACTGGCATTATGGGCCAGGGAAGTGCCATGTTTTGGCCACATGTTTTTTCAGCAGTAATGGTTTGAATGGATGGTAGAAATACATTTTTCCTTGGTTCATCATTTGTGTTGTAATTGTTATGAGACATCTGCAGGGCTGTATCCATTAAAGGAGGAAGTTATCTGCCTTTGGAATATTATTTCGGATGTTTACTATCGTTCTGCATACTTCGCATTACTCATTTCTCCTTCCTTGCTTTTGAGGATGGTTTATTCAATAATGTGTTTTTTTCTTTATTCGGTCTTAGCTCTTTTTTCTGACCTCTGTTGTGAGCGAAAACTAGAATGAATTGGTATCACGGGCCACAATGCCACTTTTATTGAGTAAAGTGTAAACCCTAGCCGTTCTGCAGATGAAATACGCCTATTGCACCTTTGGGAGTACTAAATGCTCTCCATATCAAGACAGACAGATAGGATAATTTAGAGATTAGAATCTGCGTGAAGACTGAATATTCAGAAAAAAGGCATCATATGTATGTAACGAGAGATTTTCTTTTCAATGGTATCCAAGCTAAAGGCCGCATACGCAGCTGCTTACCTATATAATGTGCTAAAAATGATGGTCAACCTTATACCATTCAAATGCGATTACCAGTGAATACATGTTCAAGCAGATCTATTGAAGGAGGTCTGAAGGAGCTCAGAGGCGAGAGTGACAAACAACATCCTCCAGGACGTAAATGAATGGGCCATCTGGTGCAACTCTATAATGAGGCACTGCAATCAATGAACTGGGGGAACAAGGATACCATGCAGAGCAAAAGACAACACAAGACTCCCACACAGAGATGCCCTTACACTACAGAAATTCAACCTAAAAACAAAGAAGACAGATTTCAATTTTGCTTGCCATGTGTTAGATGAAGCAGGCAAGTGGCGTGATATAATTGTATTTGAGATGAGGATTAGGATTTGATGAAGGTTAGTCAGGGAAATATGAAACTGAACAGCACACTAGGATCAAAAACCGTAGACTGCCTGAATTAAGTGTAGAACTATGCTCCAACCGAGGAAAGTTAGACTTGGAGAGGAGAAGCATAACTCCATTACCAAAATGAGAAGATTCTACTGAGCAACAGCTTGCAGAATACAAACCTAGGTAAATACTGAACTGACTAGTCTTCTCGTGGCATGTCCTAGAGCAGGGTACTCCAAAGTCACTCCTGGAGGACCGGATCCATGCCAGATTTTTAGCATATCCTCATTTTGATAAATGTAGTTATCTTAAAAATCTGGCATGGATCCATTCCTCCAGGACCTACTTTGGAGAGCCCCGTCCTAGAGTCCCCTCCATCAAACTTCCCAAAAGGCCAATTAGCAACTCACTTATAAATTTTGTATAATGAGAACCTCTGTTGATTACATTTCTGGTGGTAAGAGGCAAGCAAAGCACCAAACAACACTTTAAATGTAGTTCCAAGCATCAGATATGTCCTTTAGGTTTCTTGAAGAAGCAGATGCTGAAGGTTACCTTTGGTCATACTGGATTTCTTTCGAAGGGACTGGCAATGGCTCGCACTTGGTAATCTTAGGGATTTGCTTTAAATCTTAGGTATTTGCTTTAATGTTCTGTTTGTATAAACACTGTTCAGATGTGTTGCTTCACTGGTAGATTTGTGCAAAGATTCTTTCTTGTGGGATTAGTTTTCTTTAGGTTTGGATGGTCAGACCCTACTGGTGTTTAAGCACATTTTTCCAGTTCTTGAAAGGCCCAACAACCAGCGGACTACTATTTTCAATGGAAGCTGGATATTACCCTTGGTGGTGTTGTAAAGACACCAAGGGTAAGAATTGCTACACTTCCCATTCACATCCTGATAACTGGATGAACACACACACCTTAACTTAAAGGGCAAGATTCTAGAAGTGGAACTGTTCCGCTCGGTATTCAATTATCCACTTTCGAACATTCGGAAGGACAGGTTCCTATGGCCACTTAAGCTTAGTTGAAAAGAAGAATTCGGTTTAGAGATTCTACAGCTGTATTGACCTTTCTACCCAGTTAGGATAAAGCTAAGCTTGACTTATAACGAAATTTGGTTTGCAGGAGGGTTTGGGCATCCTTCCTCTGGGCATCACTTATGCGATATGAGACCCTTTCCAATAGCAGAGTGGAGGCGAGTATCTTGGGATGCATTCCATTTACTTGGACCGAAGTGTAACCATCTTTCAGTGTGACAGGTTCCTTTCCAAGCTTGGACTTTCTGCAGTTTGGTGGTTGTCTGCACACCTGGTAAATGCAGTTCTTTCTCAGTGGGGTTGGTACTCTTTATTCACCGTTTCTGGAGTTGACTATTTTCTGCACCAAACATCTTTGAAGCATCAAATCAGTGTAAACGGGAAGCAGCTGCATGCGCCAAGTGTCACAATAGTGGATAGGAAATTGTTTAAACTGTGATTTGTCTAACTTCATCTTCCCTTTAGCTCCATGGTGTACAAACTTTAGCAAGAGCTAGCTAAAGTCAGTTATGTCTGATTTAGCACTGAAGATAAGGTCTAAGGCCAGTTTTGTACTGTAGACACATTGTGATTGTTTCATTTTCAAAAATGAGCCTCTCCTTTTCAGGAGCCCTGAAATTTTAGGCCAGGTTTCTCCTAATGTCCAAACTTTCTGATGGCACAAGTACCACTCCCTTAGCAAGAATCAGTTTAGTTGAAGGTTCCACTCAGGAATACCTGGACGATTAATGATACCTTTCTTCTAAATGTTGTCTTGCTTATTTATTTGAACCTAGTGCTAGTTATGTTAGACTTGCACTGTCTGCTAAGCAATGAGCACTCTTTCTACTGAGGTGGCATGACCTCTCTTACTAGGATACATTAGGATTGTGTGGACGAGTGGCAGACCTGAAGTGGTATGAGCTCACATACCTTTAACTAAGTTGCTATTGAGAAGAGATGCGCTCCTTTAGAGTTTTGTCAGGCACTAGCCATACAACAAATATCTGTTGTTGGTTTTTATAGGCTATGGCTGCGGCCTTCTGAGTCACTATTCGTGCATGTTCTTAATCTTGGAGGTTTTCCTGGGACAGGAACTGTACAAGTATATGTAACGTTTACTTAGCCTTTCAAGCGTAGTGCAAAGTCGTAGCATCTTTGAGGACGCATGTACATACACCTGGAAGCAAGCACACCCAGGGAAATAGGGCGCAGACGGCTGTCTTTGGATTTATGCAAACTTCCTCAACCTGTTGCAGGAATATCCCTCTTACTTATGTATGTTTTACTCTTGATATATACACTCTATGTCCAGATGATGCTGCCAGGTCTAGCGTAAGAGTCATCTAGACCCCAATCTAACAAGCACACATCACACATTGAGCAACTGCTGCAGCTCAGCTCTTTCATTAGTGTTGTAAAGCTTTGTCATGCATCAGTGATGAACTAGATCTTTAAAAAAAAGTCAAGGTATCGCCTGTGATGTAGTACTCCTCAACTCAGTTGCCTATGTAACTCAGCAAAACATTCTTCCAGTTTTTCATCTATGACATTTGTGGCAGACTGTTAAATGGCGCAGGATAGTGTTCAAACAGTCAAAGGGACTTTAGTGGTGACAGGTTCAGAGAGTACATCATTTCAGTTAGTTCTACTCACCTGTGATACTCAAACCGCAAGAAATGAAAGCGTAATAATAAAGAGTTGCATCCCAAGGTTTAAGAAGGCAGCGACCTTGAGCAGACCTACATCATGCATCGTGCTGGTTTGTTCCATTCATAAAGAGTAAGGATAGGAATTCAGAAGAGATTCACCATATGCCACTTTGTACCAGGACCAGAAACTGCTTCTCCAGATTTAAAACCCCCAAAGCAGTGGGAAGTCACTACTAAGCACGGACAGCCTTACATGCAACAGCGGTACTCCCTCTCAAGCATAAAGCTGCATGTCCACCTCAGTTTCCTTAAACAGCTAGTTGGATTGACTGGCTCAACCACTGAATGAATGGGTGAACGGATATATAGCACATGAAAACAGTGAACTAATACTTAAGTGAGTAAAATTGAATGAATGTTGGGTGCTTGTAACCGGAAAGAGCAAAGGACTCGGTAGGTCAGGTCACCATAAATGGAACTGTCTTACTATGAAATCTGGCTCTCTACAGTTCCCAAATCACATGAACAGATTCCTAAGAAAGGTAAGAAAAAAGCAACAATTGACATCTAAACTGTAAGGACTCATGACTCTCAGAACCCATAAGGAAAATTAAGATTATTAGAAGAGGCATCCAAAGGGACTGCATGTAGAGGGCATCTAGGTGGCCACCGCTGCTGCTCGGCAAATGGAGAACAGTACTTCTGGTGGGCTCAGTAAACAGTCTAGCAGGAGGAATAAGCTGTAAGCTAGCAGCACTGACTAATGCAAGATACCGTCCATCTTGTGATAGTTCTCCTTGATGCAGAGATTTGTCCTGCGAAAAAGGGAGGAGAAGGCTCAAAAGTCAACTGGAGTACTTCCACCAGTGGCCTGTTCCTTTGTAACCAAGGTTCTTATTTTCAGACACAAGAAAGAAAGGACATTCTGCTTTTTTACCAGAAGCAAGGTGCAGCCTCTGAGAAAGTATCAAGCAGACTGGAAAACAGTGAAGAACTAAAACTGGCAAGGGCTTGATTGTTTAACATGCCATTTGCCAGTTTCTGACATGTATGAAGACTAAGGGGAAAAGAGGAAGAATATACAGACACTTCTTCAAACAGGCTACTAAAGAATTCTGCTCCTGCAGGAGACAAAAACAACAACTTAATACGTTTTGCCTTATTATTCCGATTCGCTCATTCCTGACAGTTCCAGAAATCACTTGTGAGGAGCACGGTGAAGCGGAAGGTGGAAAATCTGGCTATTCTCACATCTTCAAAGGTGACTGACGGCTTTGCTGACCGATCTAATACTTCATGGTCACTGTATTTGAGAATTAGGACTTCGTTTTACTTCAGGACAGGAAGACAATTTCAGGAAGACAACAATATTACATGTGGCTCTAGAAGATTAACATAGCATACCTGCTCCTTTCTGTGCTAGGGGCAGTCCCTCAGAGGTTGCCCTTCTCATCCTCCATAAAACCCTAAAGCAATTGCTGGTATATTGATTTCCAAATGTAGGGGCTAAAAGACTGATTATAAAGCCAAAGTGTCTGTCCACACTGAAGGAAGACTGAGGTGAGGTCATAAGTAAACACAATGATTTGGTCCTGGTGATCAAAGTACAGTTTTCAATCAGATGAAAAATTAAAACGTTAGACATATAATTCAGTGAGGTAATCACTTGAGGAGGACATTTATGTGTGTGACTTGCAGGTCACATGTTTGAATCCCAGCAAAGAGGACGCAGCCATTCATCCTTTTAATATTAATCAGAAAGAGTACCATTAAACTATGTGATATTAACACCCTAATATTAGAGCATTGCACAATGGCAAAAACTCTGGTATCACGCACTATACAAAAATGATTGTTATAATCATAAAATAACTATTGCGATTATTTAACCGGTTGTCCTAAGTAGGCAGACGTGGGCAAAGGAAACAATTGGAGCAGAGGCATGGCTCATCTCTTTTCATAATAAAGAATTGTGAGATTATTAGTATAATTAATACCCAGTGGGTAACGGTTTACCTTGATTCTCCCAGGTTTTGGCACTTCCATCCAGATTGTCGATGGTGGCCACATGCTCACAAAGTAGGCTCTTCTTTGAATGATCTGTAATTATTGGGCAATAGTTTTGGCAAATGTTACAGAATGTGGCTTCAGCTTAATGTGGTAAAACTTCCAAAAGAACAATCTTTGTGCGTGGTAGTTTCTTTACAAGAAACCCATGCGAAAATTGTTCTCTTCCTAGAGCGAAAGGATAGGAAAGTGTAGTGAAATGTTTCCATGCATTGCATAAAATGCCCTGTGGATTAAGATCCCTATGATCAGCCTACAGAAATTCTGAGAAGAAACGAAGGATTAAATAAGCATGTTTAAGAAAAACTATACTACGAAATTATCTGCAGTGATTGAAGTGGGGTTTGACAATTGCCAGAACGGGTCAAGCAGACCTGACAGTTACATGGTTAAGACCATGCAGGAGGTCGCAATACCAGTAGTGCCATTAAGTGTTCCACTTCCGCCTATTCCATTGGTATCGGTGGCTACTGTAAGAGGTTTACAACAAGATGGCCATGTTAAACCTACCTAAGGGAGAGGGAGGAAGCACTGCATGAGAGATTAGATTGTGCAGCCTCAACCCAGTCATGTTTCTATTTACAGATTCTTGCTGGAAGTGTATATGGTTGGTTCTCCGGGGTGACAGCAAGAACTGAAAGGCAGTTCTAAGTAGAAAATATGTTAAAAACTTTGTCTCTAGGTTTATAATTTATGGGACGGTACCAAGAATAGCCGAGAGCAACAGTACTGATAAAGACATTAGCTCAACTTGGGCACAAAGTTGCCGAAGAGTATGTGACGAAGTCAGTAATAAAGATGGTAGGATGCCAAAATGGTGAGAACATACAACTTCTTCCCGTCTCATATCAGTGTCTCCAGAATGGGCATGGGAGACCATCAGAAATGAGCAAGCGACTTCGCTAGGACCCCATCCCTGCTGTCTTTTCTTTGATGTGAAGAGTCCAACAAGGCCATTTTGGGGAATTCTGTTGGGAAAATTGCAGGCGGAACAGGTAGCATTGGGCCTTTGGGTTTCCCTACTTGCCGATCAATTCACAAAAAAGTGGGTTCCAGAATCGAGACTGGGTGGGAGCTTGAGGGAGGATAAGCATTGGTCTACTCAAAATCAGGGTAGGTAAAGCCTATGAGAAATTAAGAAATGTAGCCCTGTGACACTGAATGGAGGGATTCCAACAAAACAAGATCATTCACTACTGGGACCTAAATGATTATACAGCATGCTCTTTAGTCTCCACCAATATTTACTACCCTCGGAACGTCTGAAAGAAGAAAATGAAATGGAGGATGAAGTCTTCGGATTATTACTGAGGTACCATACCCGAGTTTGTTTAGCATTTTCAGCAGTAATACTCCTGTGTCCTTGATACGCAACAGCTGAAGGTCATTTCTCAAGCAGCTTGATAAATCTCAACGCAGAGTGGGGACTGGAACAGTTGAAGCAGGCCGTATGAAGGTCAAATACCAACAATTATTTGCCACAAAGAATAAATGCCTTGAAACCGGCCTGAAGTGGCATTACTGACCTAACACAAGGTCTAAATTTGCTTACACAGTATTAATTGGAGGAATCCCAAAACTTGTAGGAAACACTCATGAGCGCACTAAGAAGGTTGAAGTATAAAGCAATCGGCCAGAAAATGTAAAACTGAGGTGGACAGAACACTTGTGCACAGGAGGGGTGTGACCATACAAGAATAAGGGAATGCATGAGTGGTACAAGCTGCAGTTTCTGTTTCATTAACAAGGCGGTAGTAGGTTGTTAGTAGTTAGTAATATAAGAGAACCAAAAGCAGCAGTTTCACTATCTGGGCCACAAGAGGACAAATACGTTACTGCATTTAAGTATAACAACAAAAGCAAAGCCCGAAGAGTCCAGCTGCCAGCAACAGAAGTGAGTTAAGAAAGATCCCACAGTATCTCCTGCTCGCACTGGGAAGGATGGACCAAAAGACGAGGCAGGTTCCACCACCGGTCATCAGAACAGATTTGTAAATAAATACCTGACATCCCCTTGAATAATAGGTCGTCCTCCCTCCGAGGCAGCCCGTTGGTGACCCCTTACAGGCTGCACCGCTGAAAGAGTGTTACTGGAACTGATCAAAGTATGGAGCCTGTAAACGGTAGAAAAGTATTTAGAGAAGTACTGCCAACTTAGAGAGATGGATGTGTTGTCTGCTGAAAATTTCTTCCAGGGCAGCTTAGGGTGGAAACATGCCTCAAGCATCATTGAAGTTTGAATGAATACCAGCAGGTGTCATAAGCCTAGCAGGTGCAAAGGATTTGTACCAAACATCTGAGACAATCACTACACAAGGGTTATGAAGGACATTCCTGCACAACCAATGCCCAAGGGGTGTGAAGGACATCCCAACATGGCTAGAGCAGATGAATGAGGAAGAATGTCCCAGCGCAGCCTAGGTGTGTAGTGTAGGTTAAGGACAATCTAACACTATCAGATGACAGATTATATGATGAACACCCAAAACAGACATCGCACACAGGATGTAAAAGACATCCCAGCACAGCTGGAACAGAGCCAGTGTGAAGATCATCCCAGCACAGAGCACAGTATATGAGGAACGTATGATCACAACTAGATCTTGGGGGTGTGAAAAAGATCACTTTCACATGGACTTTGAAGGGTGTTCTGAAACAACCTGAGCATTAAAGGGGTAAAAGACATTCCAGCACAACTACAGCAACAAGACTGAAGGATTCCTTACCACAGTTAACATACAAGGCATGGGAAGGATGCTGCCGCCCAAGAGACATATAGTGCCTAATAGCACCGCTGGAACACATTGGCTGCAAAGGACATCATAATACAGTTGAAATAAATGCATAGGGCAAGGGCACCACATCCATAACACAAAGGATGTGAGGGACATCCCTGCACAGTGAGTGTGGAATCTATTTAGGGAGAACCCAGCAAAGTCAGAGCACTGGGATATTAAGGACATACCAGCAGAGAGAGAGAGCAATATGGATTAAAAGTACACCCTGTTTAGCATTATACCCTCAAAAAGCTGCAACAGCTTCTTTGTCGAGGGTGCTGTATTAACCACCATCTTTAAGATTGCTTTAGAAGACAAAACATGCTTCTCAGTCCTAAGTATTGATGGAGCACACTAATTTCTGTGAAGCTGCAGCCTAGAGCAGGTTCTCCTCAGAACCGAATGGAAGATCTGTCTGTTAATAAACCATAAACTGACCCACTGATAACTTGCTATGGCACTTTCAGGATCCTGGCTGACCATCAATTCTGAGCGTCAGCCCTTTCCAGGACAGAGAGTGCTTGAAGTTAGACGCTTAGAAGATAAACCACATATCTTTGGAATTTACTGATGGAAATGGTTAGAATGTCCCTAACAAGAAGTACAAGGAATATAAAATCAAGTGGAGAGGATTTAAAGGACTGCTGTTTGGCTTTCACCGAGCAGTGACCCACTACCGGGGAAGTTACATGCTCCTCTCAAAAGCAGTCTCAGCTGCTATCTGCTCCGACACCCTGTTAATGGGCCATCCTTGTCATTCACTACAGACGTGGCTCTGTGACAGATGATGTTGCTACATTCTTAATAATCAGGCTTGTTGTAGGGTAGCAGTGAGGCATCTGTGCACGCACAAATGTTGGCCTCCTACCCCATCTAACTGACTCTAGTGAAGTTTCTGCTGGAGAGAGGTTTTCATGAGATGTGTAGGCTCTTTCCCGTACGAAAGCAAATGTGTACACTTATGGTGTCCACTTGCACTTGTATACTTCTACTTGCACCTTACTATTGCTCTCTTCCTGGGCTCTTCGAATGCTCTGAATCTGCTTCAACGCTCTTAACCCTTTTGTCCAAGTGCATATCCCTCTCTCTGGACCTCCACGCAATAGCAAATCAATGCAGTTTCACAGCTTGCTCTACACATTACTGGGCAGCCTTGCAGAAATGATGAGGCCTTGCATGAACAGATGATGCCATTCTTGCCTTGGTGCATATGGAATCGGAAAATTTAAATAAAGTTAATACTCTGCGAAATTGACTGATTTCCTCTTACTCAAATGCTAAATGACAAACTACTGCGGTGGGAGGAGCAATCCTAAAACGATGAGAGGTGCTGGACATGGGAGAGGATCTTTGCTGCATAGGTTGTTCGCTTCAGACTATGGCTCTACTGTGTGCTGGGAGCCTCTCACTGTGGGTTCAGGTGCCAATGAACTGCTCCCATTTCATAATGCTATCATGTGAAAACACTGACAATGCATCCGCTCTAGAATAAAAAGTCTGTGTTCTACTGTTTGTCAGAAGTGGCATATACTCCTATACATTAAGTGGCATAAACTCCTATGCCTTTAGCCGCATGGCCAGACATCTCAGGAGTCACCTTTCCCCACTGTTGTAGCAAGCTTTTCTCCTTACCTGGGCTCCTCATTTCCATGGCTGGGCAACGGGTCTGCAGGGCCAACAAGGAGCGCAAGAGGGGCAATTGCCAAAGTGGTGTCATTCACACCAGCCAGTGGCGCCTGCGCCTCCGTAGGCAAGCCAGACTCGGTGGGTGGAAGGGGCGGCTGGAAAGCTGGGGACGTATGCTTGCGATTTACAGTGCCGGTACGCCGAGGATTCACATGGAACTCCAAAACCTTCATTCCCATGCTACAGAGAGAAGACAGAGTGAGCGCACACACATGCAAGCGTAGGGAGACACAGCAAACACCACAATCTGAAGCAGGAAGGCGTTGAGCCAGAGGCCAAGAGCCCATGCTGGGCGCCAGTAGGAACCTGGCCAGCCACAGCATGTTTTTGGCCTGATTAGAACACACATGTTAAAATGATCATGGGAGTCTGGCTGTAATAACAATGGAGCACAATTAGTGATATTAGTGCCATTTTAGGAGCACAACTTTATGAAAAGATAAAAATTATACCTTTATGGAATCACAAACCAGGGAATGCATCACTTTAACATGTTGGTAATCTAAGCAAATGGGGAAAATCCAGTGCTCATCCTCAGATACCATGCTGATGTCTTTTGGTATGGTAGGAATAGACTATCTTAGCATCTTCTATTCATGGGCTGCAATTATTTACCCATTCTTTTGACTTCAACAATCTATATCATGGTATTGAAAAGGCACTGGATAATCCTGTCCAAGAGACCCTCTGCAGTTGCTACATCATGTCAGGGGAAGAAATGAGGGTTCAACTTTTCTTTAAGCATGGAAAATGCCCTTCCATGGCCCCTTTATTCCAAGGCTTGATATGCTTTCCATTCAGTGCATGACATACAGATCCATAAAATCTTCACAATGCAGCTGTAGTATCTACAAAACGTGTGCCATCCTCTAGTTAATGACTCCGCCATCTTGACAATATGTTTCCACGTTAAACCCATATGTTGTTTCTCTCAAACACACTGTTGAGTAGATAAAATGTGTCAACACTTTTGGAATATTTTTTTCATATTAGTCTTGTGCACTTCCCATCACAGTGACAGAGTGTGCTGCACGCTTCCCATTGCCTGTTGAAAATGAGCCATGCTTAACCCTCGCGTGCTCATCAGTACTTCACTTTCTCACTTGGCACATGCTTTACTTATTCTGGGAGAGCTAAACCTTGCGAAGATCAGTAGGCAAAGAAGGCAGCAAGTGGACTGGTTGCTGGTAGCCTGGTGCTTTGTTTCAGTACAGTATCAAATGGGAGTGAGAGAAGTGGATGGGAATGTACGTTAACATAGTACTAGGGGGCCAAGAGGCTTAGCTTTTCCAGGACTCCCATTCTAAGCATAGCATCTAAGCACATCCATTCCAAGCGCAACTGCTAAGCACACCCATTTCCTCCATACATTCGAAGCCCTTTGCGTTTTAAATATGCAAATATCTGCGATAGAATCAAATCACTCTAGTGTCACTTCTACAAAACTCATTTCAGGCACAGTTTCTAAGCACACCTATTCGTGGCACAGCTTTCAGCAAGGGCATTTGAAGTACAGCTTCCAAGCATATTTACTAAGTCACAGCATAGCTTCTAAGCACACCCCACACAGCATAATTTCTAAACCCTCCACTTTCTAGAGTAGCCGATACCTTCCAAGCAGACCCTGTCCACAGTGAGGTCAGACACATTCCCAATGTAGATTAAAGGTTAGAAAATGTCTAATCCCACCACTTCCTAGTGTGGGTTGTGCACAAGCTCTCTGCTGGTGCAGATTTCATATATACTAATTCCTGGCATAGCTTTTAAGCACTCCCATTTTATAATTGAACATTAAAGCTTATTGATGATTATCATGTGATTAAGAATAAACCAAACAGACTGCAGTTTCCAATCGCAGCAGGTTGAGTGATACTGTCTCCTCAACGATCGGCTCCTGGGTATGAAACCCAACAGTACCTGTTATGTGTTGCTGATCCATGCTGTAAGTCAAACAATGTTCCGGACAGGACAGTGCACAATATCTCCGCGTTGAAACATCTCAAAGTATATAAATGTGACCTTTCCGATGTGATTTCACCATAGGGCCTTGATAAGTCCTTGTGAGCTAAGCACTGGTCACACGCTGGGTGGTATGTGCTACTTCTGATATGAAGAACAACTACAGGTTACTAACACAGCAGCGCTGGCACTCAGTGTCTGCATGCAAAGTGTAGAAAGAATGGGAGGAACGTAGACAACCAGCAGGACATGTTACCTGTGCACCTTCCTTGGGCTGCCACAACAGGAGGGAGAAAGATCACTGAGGGAGTCTTTCAAGTACAGATGGGAGCAATAAGGGTGTAAAAAATCACTACAAACTGGGCAAAGTCAACTACACATTTAAGGGGTTAGGGCTCCACGGCACCTTGCAGGCTTGACTGTGCTCAACATTCTTTTTAAAGCCCTTCTAGTCTACACCACAGAATGCGAGAGCTGAACCAAGACTAATATCCCAGGCAGGACACCATCCTCTGAACACACAAGATTGCAGAGTTTGCAGCGTCTTTTGAACCCAGGGTTTTAAACTGGGCCTACACCATACCCTATTTACTTAACACGTAATTGAGCCGAGCCTTTTGGGCCCTGGTTTGGGGCAGGGAGACTAGTGCAATGAAAGAAAATGTAAGAAAGAAGCTCAGAAGTGTTCATCTAGAAAAGGCATGCAAGTGCAGATTCACTCTTGCATACAGAGTTTGTTTGGCTCACTCATTCAATTCAGAGTATGTGTGATTGTAAATGAAAAGACATTTGGTTTGTGAAGTAGCAACTAGCGGAGTCAAGTCAACATTTCAGTCTCCTCTTTAATTCCAAACTTCTTTCCTACATAAGACATATTTTTGCTGTATGCTAGGATATACATCCATCTATATCGAAAGTTCTCGTCAATGCAATTTTTGTTCAATCTTTACGAAGTAAATATCCCTTAAACATATGCCTTTTTGAGAATGTTTTTTTTGTCTAAAGCGGTTTTGTGGGGATATATGCGGGACTGCCTGCCTGACATGAACGTGTGGTTGATACCATTCATGTACAGATACTATAAGATTAAGAAAGTTTCAAGTTTTTGTGTAAAATATCCCCTTGGTGGCTTTTTTTCTATACGAGTGTAAATGCTGCAACCTTTATTCTCGAGATACACTGAGGACATTGAAATCGTATCTTCGATTGCATCAGGGTGACATCACATATCACATCACCATAGACCCCATTGAAAATTGCCACTTGGAACAATTGTTCTTTTAAACATCTAAATCATAGCAGTGAAACAAGAACTTTATTTCTAAATCCCCTTTGCAAACAGTATTGCCACATTGCAACTACAATTAATAACTGTTGCACAAGTTACTTACCTTCGGTAACGATATATCTGTAAGAAACATTAGTTAGTGATAGATTCCTTACCATAGATTCCTTACCTTAGAATACCCCCAGGCGTCAGACTGGATCCGGAAAGTTTTCGTCAGCAGTACCCCTGCGCTTCGGAAGGTGGCGTCGTGCGGCTCTGCGTCCGTCGTTGGCGTCGTGGTCGCCGAGATGACGTTGCGGCAGCTACTTAGACGCCGCCCTCGCGCGCTGACGTCAGTTCTGTACACGACTTTCCACGCCAGGAACGCAGAGCCATGCAAGATACTGACCACTGGTGCATTGAAACTAGGGCCCTGAAAGGGATGACCTTAACCCTAGAAATCAGTTCGCAGAACGGGGAGGATGGGTGGGGCGGTAAAGAATCCATCACTAACTAATGTTTTACAGATATATCGTTACCGAAGGTAAGTAACTTGTGCATCTGAAAGAAACACGTTAGTGATAGATTCCTTACCTTAGAATAGATACCCCAGCAATACCAAACCCGGTGGTGGGTCTGCGAACCAAGATCACACCAGGAAGTCCCGGAGAACAGAACGGCCAAAGAAGCCGTCTCTCCGGACTTGGCTGTCCAGGCAATAGTGCTTAGTAAAAGTGTGCAGCGAGGCCCACGTAGCTGCCTGACAGATGTCTTGTAAGGGGACACAACGTCCCAATGCCGTAGTGGCAGCCGTCGCCCTGGTAGAATGGGCGCGCAGCCCCAACGGAGGCTCCTTCTTTGCCAGAGAATAACAGGCTTTAATACACAAGACGACCCATCTGGAGATAGTCCGCTTGTGTACGGCCCGACCTTTCTTGGCGCCAACGTAGCCAACAAAGAGTTGGCCATCCACCCGGAACTGTTGTGTGCGACTCAGGTAAAATGAGAGTGCACGTTTTGGGTCCAGACGGTGGAGCCTCTCTTACTCTCTGGAAGGATGCAGAGGCGGAAAGAAGGTGGGCAAAGTGATGTTCTGCCCAATGTGAAAGGCAGTAACAACCTTCGGCAGAAAGGATGGACGTGTCCGGAGGACAACCTTGTCTGGATGTACAGACAGAAAAGGAGGTTTACAAGAAAGAGCCTGGAGCTCACTCACCCTCCTAGCAGAGGTGATGGCAAGCAGGAAAGCAGTCTTCAGAGTTAACAAACGAAGAGGACAGATGTGAAGAGGCTCAAAGGGAGCGCACATTAAGTATGTGAGAACCAGGTTCAAGTCCCACTGTGGCATCACAAAGGGAACAGGAGGAAAAAGGTGAGTAATGCCTTTGAGGAATCTGTTAACAGGAGACATGAAAAGAGAGGGCTGATCAGGGAGCCTGAGAAAGGCCGAAATAGCAGAAAGGTAGCCCTTGATAGTGCCCAGAGCAGAGCCCTGCTGGGCCAAAGAAAGAAGGAACAGTAGGACCTCAGAAAGAGGGGCAGAAAGGGGATACACAGCCTTTGCTGTGCACCATGCCACAAACTTGTTCCACCTGCAGGCGTATACCAACTTAGTGGAGGGACGCCTGGCTGCCAGAATGACATCACAGACTTGAGGAGGCAAGTCGAAAGGAATCAAGTGCCGCCGCTCAATCTCCACGCAAAGAGGTGGAGACTGGACAGGTTCGTGTGGAGAACCGTCCCCTGCTGCTGCGACAGAAGATCCTCCCGGAGAGGCAGTCGGAAAGGGGGATCGATGTTCATACTGAGTAGCTCAAGATACCAAACTCTTCGAGCCCAGTCCGGAGCCACAAGAATGACTTGGGCCCGGTCGCGCCTGAACTTCTTCAGCACTCTGGGCAGAAGTGGTATAAGCGGAAAGGCGTACAATAGACCGCAACTCCACTCGCGACGAAAAGCGTCGCCGAGCGAGTGCCGCCTTGGAAATTCCAACGCGCAGAACTGCGGACATTGCGCGTTCTCTTCGGTGGCGAATAGATCTAACCAAGGCTCTCCCCACTGTTGAAAGAGTTCTTGCGCCACATCCAAGTGAAGACGCCATTCGTGATCCATCATGCACCTGCGGCTGAGTTCGTCCGCCCTGGCGTTCAGTGAACCTGCCAGGTGTTGAACCACCAGGGAAATGCCCTGATGTTCCAGCCATGTCCAGAGGCGCAGAGCCTCCTGACATAGGGTCCACGACCCCACCCCGCCCTGTTTGTTGCAGTACCACATGGCGGTGGTGTTGTCTGTGAACACCTGCACTACTCTCCCCTTGACAGAGGGAAAGAATGCCTTCAGTGCAAGTCGGATCGCCCGAAGCTCCAGAAGGTTGATATGGAGCCTGGACTCCGCCGGAGACCAGAGGCCTCTGATCTCCGCCTCTCCCATGTGGCCGCCCCATCCGAGGAGGGACGCATCCGTCACCACTGTGTGCTCCGGTTGGGGAAGGGAGAGGGATCTGCCATTGACCCAATGCCGGTTTGTGAGCCACCACTGCAGCTGGTGTGCAGTGCCCTCTGAGATCTGGACAGGTTCCCCTGATGCTGCGCCCACTGGAACTTCAGGTCCCACTGCAGAGCCCGCATATGCCATCTGGCATGAGTGACCAGCAGGAGGCCATGAGGCCCAGCAGCCTCGAGGTCATCCTGACCGAAACCCAGGATAGAGGCTGAAAGATCGGAATCAGAGCCTGAATATCCTGGATTCGCCGTTCGGGAGGATAGACCCGAAAGTGCGTTGTATCCAGAACCGCTCCGATGAAGATGAGCGTCTGAGAGGGAATCAATGTGCGACTTCGGCACATTGATGGAAAACCCCAGCAAATGCAGGAGGTCGGCCGTCGTCTGGAGGTGGGAGACAACTGTCCGGGGCGAGCCCGCCTTCAACAGCCAGTCGTCGAGATAGGGGAAGACTGGAACCCCTGATCTGCGCAGATGAGCTGCGACCACCGCCATCACCTTCGTGAACACCCGAGGGGCGCTGGTAAGGCCAAAGGGGAGCACGGTAAACTGAAAGTGCTCGTGGCCTACCGTAAACCGCAGGTAACGACGGTGGGCCGGCAGGACGGGAATGTGGAAATATGCGTCCTGCAGATCCAACGCTACCATCCAGTCTCCAGGGTCGAGGGCAGACAAGACCTGAGCCAGAGTTAACATCTTGAACTTCTCCTTCCGGAGGAAGCGATTGATGTCCCTGAGGTCCAAGATAGGACGCAGGCCCTTGTCCTTCTTGGGCACCAGAAAGTAGTGGGAATAACAACCACGTCCTACTTCTGGCGCAGGAACGCGCTCAATGGCCCCCTTGGCCAAGAGGGCCGCAACTTCCTGTTGAAGAAGTGCCAAGTGATCCCCCGACCTGCGGTGGTACCGGGGTGGCATGGCTGGAGGGGTAGTCTCGAAGGGGAGGGAGTAGCCCCTTCAGACTATTTGTAAAACCCACCTGTCCGAAGTGATGGTGCGCCAGTGGGGGAGGTGATGGTGAATCCTGCCGCCCACTGGCGTTTGATGGGCCTGAAAGACCGGACTAGGAAGGTTTGGAGGCAGTGGTGGCCGGGGTAGAGGTGGACTGACCCGCCCGCTGGCCCCCTGACCCGCCTCGGCGGGTCCCACGTCCGCGGCCGTGCTGAGACTGTTGCTGCGCAGGCCTGTGGCTCTGAAGCAAACGTGCCGGTGCGCCCCTTCCGAGGCCACGAAAGGAGCGAAAAGCAGAAGGCAGAGGAGGGCGCGTGGCGGAAAGGCCCAGGGACTTGGCCGTAGCCCGCGAGTCCTTAAAGCGCTCCAACGCACTATCGGCCTTGTTGCCAAAAAGGCGAATGCCATCAAAGGGCATGTCCATCAGGGTGTTCTGGACATCCCCCGAGAAACCAGTAGTCCTCAGCCAGGCGTGGCGACGGAGCACCACTGTCGTGGAAATCACCCTGCCCAGCGAGTCGGCGGTGTCAAGGCCACATCGAATCGTGAACTTTGCCGCATCTCTCCCTTCAGCAATAGCCTGAGAGAGCACTGTCCGGGCCTCCTCCGGACACTGAGGCAGCACTTGCGCCACTGTATCCCACAGAGAGTGGGAATAACGGCCCAAGAGGCATGTGGTGTTCACAGACCGCAGCCCTGAACTGGCGGAAGAAAAAATCTTCTTCCCAAATTGTTCCAGTTTCTTGGATTCCCTATCCGGAGGTGCGGTAGGGAATGCGCTCGGGGACGCAGAGGCTTGGACAACCAAGCTCTCAGGGGTGGGGTGTTGGGAGAGGAAAAGGGGGACGCCCGGGGCCGGGCGATGGCGTCGGGCCACGTTCCTATCCACAGGAGCCCCTGTGGTGGGCCTGGACCAGGTGCCCAAAAGAACGTCAGAAAGTGCATCATTAAAAGGCAGCAGTGGCTCCGCAGAGGTAGCTGCCGGCTGAAGCACTTCTGTCAGGAGGTTAGTCCTGATGGCCACTGTAGGGAGCTCGAGGTGGAGGGCCTCGGCCGCCCTACGCAACACCACGGCGTAACTTGCACCCTCCTCCGTAGCCACGGTAGGAGGAGTGAGCATGCCAAGGTCAGGAGAGGTATCAAGACCACTGGCATCCCCCAGTTCCTCTGCCCAGTCCGGGTCTAACTCACACTGTGCTGTGAGAGGGTCCTCAGACCCCTCCCAGTCCTCCCCTTCCTCCGAAGGCTGATGAACAGGCCGAAAATAAGGAGGATGGACATAGGGATAGAAGGGTCCCATCGGCGTCGGAATCGGCGTTGAGCGACGCCGTTCCGGCGCCGTGTCCACTTCTGGGCTGAAACCGGGGACGACGACGTCCGGTGGGACGGGCGACGTCGGAAGTGGTGCCGGAGGGGTCGACGTCGGTGGAGGTGTTACAAGGTCAACCGGCGTCGACCGGGATCCAGGCCTGGATCCATGGGGGCCCTGCGGGGCCGGAGCCGACAGCGATGCCGGAGCCGTCGGCAGTGAAAGGCAAGGACCCCCAGTCGGGCCCGCGGGGCCCGAAGGCGCACCGGCGGGACCCGACGGCCCAAAGAGGCGAGCCATGGCTGACAGAAATTCCTGCAGCTGGGCCGGAGTCGCCGACGGACCCAGAAAGGGCGGGTAGGCCGACGGCGACTGTGTAGGCTCCGCCGGAGCCGCGGGGGTGGCACCACCCGCACCCTCAGCCGCGTCACGCGACAGGAAGTCGGAGAGCGACGGTGCTTCTTCGACTTCTTAGAGTGCTTCGTCTTACCTGACCCCAAGTGCGAAGACTTCGATCCCGACGAACGATGGTGGTGGCTCCGCGACCTCCCACGGGACCGGGACCTTGAGCGGCACGGAGCCGACTGCCGGACTTCAAGCAACTTTCGGGACCGCTTCCGCAAAGTCTTCGGCGCCATGGCCCGGCAGTCAGAGCACGACTTGGGGTCGTGGTCGCGCCCCAGGCAGTAGAGACACACGCGGTGTGGGTCCATCACCGACAAAAAGCCTCAAAAACTCAGTCAAAAAAATGACTGGGGGTACCGCTCTCTCCGGATCGGCGCGGAAAAAGAAAGAACCGACGTCAGCGCGCGTGGGCGGCGTCTAAGTAGCTGCCGCGACGTCATCTCGGCGACCACGACGCCAACGACGGACGCAGAGCCGCACAACGCCACCTGCCGACGCGCAGGGGTACTGCTGACGAAAACTTTCCGGATCCAGTCTGACGCCTGGGGGTATTCTAAGGTAAGGAATCTATGGTAAGGAATCTATCACTAACGTGTTTCTTTCAGATGATATTTGTTATTAAGGAGTATAGCTGTGCCTGCCTTTTTTCTCTATGTATACATCCATTTAGTAGCTGCCAGAAGTACTCCATTCCTGCCATTGGAACTGAAGTACTGACGTCACTGATGATGTGATATTTAATGTAACTACTGATATCATTTGTGAGATCCTCGCCGACATGCGGGAGGTCATGAGAAGTTCACTGTGAGGAAGTAGAACTATGCTTACGTAGCTGAACATATGTGCTGAAACTCATTCGTCGTTTGGACTGTAGCTAAAATGTCTCACGAACTGAAGATTTTGAAGGGAATTTGGATAGTACTGGTCTTTGTACAGAACATAACACCTGAGTTATAAATCATCTACTTTCAAATGATATTTGGATTTTTAGGTAAGACAGAAAAAAGCTATTTGCTAGGGCCCCATATAGATATTGTCACTTAATTTAACATAACTTATTATCTCAAAATGGCACTACGTCAGAAAATGGGGACAAGGTTGCCTGGCTGCATACAAATCAGTCTCCAAGAATTATCTGATCATTTGTGGTATAAGCAGGGGCAAATATTACCAGCTAATGTTTTAGGAGACTTCACGGCTTGTCAGGAAATCAATGTGTATCCAAAACAGTGACAAAAGCAAGAATAAAAGTTTATTCATGTGAGCTTTGCATTTGCCAATGTCTTTAATGACTTACTCTGTGGTATAGTAAGTTCAGACAAAAGCATTCCTAAACTTTGTGTATGTTTATGAATCACCCACTGCCAGTCAGAGGCAAAACCATGTCTTTCTGCACTTGGATTAACTCATAAAATACATTTGGGAAAGAGCACTTAACTAAACAGTGGGCATGAGAAAGGGGTAAGTGGCCAGTATGCTTCTCCAAGACAAACATTTGGGAGAGCAACATTATTTCTGCACCAACACCTATGTATTTATTTGGCATGAGGTGGTATAAGGAATTACTAAGCATGTATTCTGGGACGCCCAGGTAGGTAATTGGCAGCAAATACTTATACTGCGCACTAGGCCTTTCACTCAGCTGCCTTCAGCAGTCTTGCAACAGGATAGAAACTACAAGCACACACCGCACCATTTGCATACCTGCTATTCCTTATATCGCTCTCCATTATAGCCATGCTGACGGGCCTCTTCTTCTCCAGTGTTCCAGACTCGTAGGTAAAGTCATTGCCAGCGTGTGACGAATGGTTAACATTCATGGCAGATGCTCCAGAAGTAAAATCCCCAGAGACGTTAAAGTCCAACTCTGGGCAGGAATAAAAAGAGATGGATATATTTTTGTCTCAAACCCCAATATTGCTGCATATGCTTGCTACCCAAATAAAACCTTATGTACCTGCACAAATAGTTGTACACAGATTTAGAAGTTACATTCGTCTCACCCTTCATCACAAGTGCACCTCAACTAAGGCAGTTTTAGCTGAATTCGGATCCATCCACTGGGATCCGCTTTCTCTGTGTCCCAAGGAAGAGAGCAGGTTGTACACGAGTTAAGCCAAGATTCACATGATAGAGAAACAGGATTATGAGAAAGCCACCTATCCTTGTTCAACGGCACTCTAGAACACTTAATGGAATAATAAGCTCATCCCCATCTTCTAAATCAAGAAATGTAAAAGCACAGGAGCAACATGAAGGCAGACCGCCACAGATAAATGCTAGGCACAAGGATGATTGGCTCATTTGAGTGTCCATCCTGGAGCCAGAATCTAGGCAATAGGCTCTCACTAAGTTGTGAACTAAATTCCAGGGAGCTGCTCTACAAAAGCAAGCAATAGGGACGTTTCTAAGAATAGTTCTCCGCTTTTTCTCTCATCCAATGAACCTGGATTGTCCTGAAATGGATTTTTCTTTTTAAATTAGGTACAGGTCTACCAGAAAGCTGTCAGTGTGCTGTACAGCGAAAGTATTCCTTACTGAGAACTGGTATAAAAAAAAAAAACAGTAAATTATGACACATTTAAAAGGTAACAGTTTATGGGCATTGACATCTTCAAAGAAGGGGGAGCAGGAGTGAGGAAATTATAGTTTATCAGAATGTTCACATTCCAGCTCAGCGTGTGTGTGCATATTACATTACTTACCTTGGGATGCTTTAATGGTAAGTGTCTCAAAAAGGGAGCCAAATTGTCACCTAGAGCCCTACCAAATTAAGCTTACTGAGGCTCAAAAGCGCAGGAGTTTACCTATACAGCAACTAATGCCACAATATTGTATACTGATCACAGCACCAAAGCAGAGCATGAAGAAGGGCTAGGGGGTGTTCATGTTAAGCACTTTAAAGGCACTAAAACTCCTTTAGAGGCCAGTTTTTTTTTTTTTGTCTGCCGGCCCCAAATGACAGTTGATGGAATTCAAGAGGTTTGAGACTAAGGTTGTCTACTTTAGCACTTATTTGCTACAGCTTACATGTGGAAGTTAAACTTCTTGATCCCTTGAAACATCTAACGCCTCAAATTAACAGGCTACTGCATAAATATGCACAAGCATGTTCTTGGGGCCAAGGAGTACAGTCTGAGGTGTGCCTGAGGGCCGCACTGATGTCAGCGGAGGCTGGCGAGCAGGAAAAAAATATATATATATATTAAAAAAAAAAAATCTGTGGCGTTATAAGTCATGGGGTGCATTTTAAGAGTTTTTTTCCACACTTCCTATCTCTAAATCAGGACATTTAAGAGATACACACCTGACCAGACAATGAGTGTATAAACTGTGTTTACTGTGTCGCATTGTATCAGAAATGAAATTCCTTTACCCCCTTCTTCGAGTTAGTTTTGGCAGTGCGCGATCACTACCCTCAGAGTCAAGTGTACAAATGGAAGGCCTGGATTATCCAACTGGAATCTGAATAGTATTGTGATACCAATGCTAAACAACAACATCCACCATGGATGCTACCCAGGAACAACCTGCTGCACCAGGTCCAAATAAAAGGCCTCTCAGCATTCTTCTGCCTTTTTATTGCCTTATCTGCAAGCACTTGATGTGCTTAGAAAAGGGCTCAAGTTAATGAATGCCATAAAAAAACCTTGCAGGGCCTCCATTTACTGAAGTGGACAGACACCACTATCTAAATCCAGATCTAGAAACAGCCTGGAGGTAGGTTTTACACATTGCTCTATGAGATGTGACATCTAATCCTAGCTTTACAACTTTGCCGGAAGATGCTGGTAGTAAATACTGTATTTAAAATCTGGCCAGTACGGTACAATACAGTTATTTTCCTGGGAAGGAAAGTCCTCGAGCCTCGCCATTGGAACTGTTCTCCAGCTAGAAACCGGGCAACCAAAAATGTGGGTTTCAATGTCGGCCCCCACGTGACCCAGCTCTGCACTCCTGGGCAAGTGTTTTATGAATGTATTCCTTTGCTTTGCTATCCATTTCTTTTTTTTTGTGTTTTTTTGGGACAGATTTTAATTACTTAATATAGGTTTGTTACTGGTACTAAGTGGGTGGAAATAAAACAATAATGCAACAAAATGCCCATTGAGTATTACCCCAAGCGGAATAGCTCCAATCCCCTAGGCTATTCAATAAAATGTTAGACCTCTGTCCCCCTACCTGCCATCATGTTAGCTACAGTTTGTAACAGGACATGAACAGCAAGGACATTTTGCAAGAATACTGCCTGTGCACGGTTTTCATTCATACATGATTATTATTAGGCATAGTTTCAAGACTTAATATAGGCGAATTGAAAGGTAATGACTATGTGGACCAGCCCTCTTAGATAATCGAAGCTCGATAACACAACGAGGCTGGCAAATGGCTCACTTGCTACTGACAAATGGGGAGAAGAACCCTGCGTGCCAGAGTCTGCCTTCGATCCTCCACGAGTACCACTGAGTACTATAAACAAGCTAATAGTAATAACTGTTATTTACAGCACATTGAAATGGTACCAAGTGCTATAAATAAAACATTATTAGTTAATATTCACTCTGTTCTTACATATTGATTGCAACAAAGCTATCTAAAATGATCAAACTTCTAAAACATCCCTTGGTGGTTGCCACTAGAGTAAACAAAGTTGTGTTTTCTATTTATTTTTTACAGACAGCAAAACTGGTTAAACTGAGGCTTTCTCACATGTGCACGGGCTAGGCATTAACTCAATTAGATTAATGTAAAGGTTTAAAGGCAAACGCCTGTAGGTTTCGTACTGCTCCCCTGCTAGTTCAGGACTGGGTCGCTGAAGGTGATCACATTCATCATTATTAGGTTCTGATGTTCATAAATAAATGCTGGCACCTCTGTGCTCTTGTTCACACCGAGGTACGTTCTGGCAGGGCACTTTGATGTTTTACAGCCTCCCTTTATTTTGTTCCTAACTTTCGGATTGTCCGTGTCCCCAAGAAACAGAAAAGTGCCACTGTTAACCAAGGGGGAGCATTAATTGGTGAGGAGGACCACAAATGGATTGCGGGCTGGTACATAGATAGTATCTCTGGGCTACTGCAAGCTTCTGGTTACATTACCTGGTAGAGGTCCTATCCCAAGTAACAGAATCTAGAACAAGTGCCATCTTGCGTTAACAGCAGATAGTAAACATCCAATTCAGCAATGATGGACTTTGACACTGGTATTAATTTATGTAGAATAAATAATGGATATGCCTCCTGGTAAACTAATACTGTACATTAGTCCTTTCAATGCCACAGAGTAACATACATTGCTTTATCCAATCAATACCTAAACATTCTTGATGCTGCATTTGCAACCCACAAATGTCAGTTTTTATAGTCTTTCATACAGCTGTTTTTGATGCTCTGCATCCGCTGACTCTTAAGTTGACAGAAAACCAAGTACTAAGATTGCAAGATCAACATTCTGCCAAAGCACGTCAAGTAGGAAAACACAGTACAGTGACCCACATCACCCGGCTTCAGTGTTAATGATAAGCACTAAAAGAAGAGGCCAAGCAAGAGGACTTCAATTCCCATCACCCATCAGCACAGGAAATGACATTACTGCACAATGCACTCCTCCCCACTCCCAGGATCTACTTAACTGCAGCTGCAACACAGACGCGCTTGCAGGCGCGCTGGTTGCGCACAAAAGGTAAGCCCGTCTGCTCCTGGACCGTGCCTAGTGCCAGGAATGCTGTTCTGATCTCTGCTCAGCGATTCTTCGCAGCACTCCTTAGGGCGCTAGACCCCAGACGCCGTTTCCCCAACTGCTGCATCTCACACCACAGTAGGAGCTTTCACCTGCACCCACTGCTGGTTTTCTAGCAGCCACCAACCCACACCCTCCAGGCAATTACCAACAATGCCCTCAACACCCCCTCCCAACACACACGTCTCACAAGCACAAACGCCTACACCCCCACCCTTCAACACATGCCAAAGCAAACCTGAATGTCAACACCCACTTGCATGCATGCTTCTCAACACACGATCACTCAGCAAACACAAACCGAAATATGGGATTTGCCGATTAGAGATCAGCCTGACGTCCTCTTTATCACAGAGACGTGACTCAGCCCCTCATCGGCTCCCGACATCGCCACGGCAATCCAAGCGGGCTACAAGATCGCTCGACAGAACTGCTTTCACAAGCCAGGTAGAGGTCAACCTAGCCCCACAGACAACCTCGGACATCAACAACTTCAATAACTGCATCAAGAACTGCGCAGACTCGCTCGCACCCATCAAACCCAACAAGCATAGTAGATCATACAAGCAGGCCAGCTGATACACAGAAGACCTCTGAGACATCAAACAACACCATAAACAGCTAGAAAGGAAACGGGGAGCCAGCCATAACACCGACAGAACTACCTACATGGTTGCACTCGGACGCTATCACCAGCAAATAAGAAACCAAGAAAAAAGCACTAATGAACTGCATTGAAGGGAGCTCCAACAACTGCAAGATCTTCTCGATCGTTAAGGATTTCACCTCGCCCTCAACCACTGTCACCAACATTGCTGGCTCCCAGCAACTTTGCGACAATCTATCCAACTTCTTTCACAGCAAAATTTCAAATATCTACAGCAACTTCGTACACCCACCCAACCCCAGAGAACTTGTTGCTAACCCACCCACCACCAACCATGATGGCCACCTGACCAAATGGACAGAAACAACACAGCGGCAACCATGTGGACCCTCCACTCAGGGGCCCCAATGGACCCATGTCTCCACCACATCTACAACCTGGGAACATCACCAATCATCAACACCCTGGCCCACATCATCAACACCTTTATCACGTCTGCCACGTTCCCAGATGAATGGAAAAATAAATCAACACCCTCCTCAAGAAGCCCACAGCCGACCCGAATCAACTGAACAATTGCTGACCCATCTCCCTGCTTCCCTATCCTGCCAAAGTAATTGAGAAGGCCATCAATAAGCAACTCACAACCCACCACGAACTTCACCATCTTCTAGACAACACTCAATCAGGATTTAAAAAGAACCATAGCACCGAAACAGCACTCATCGCGGCCACCGATGATATTCGAATCATCCTGGACCGAGGAGAAACAGTGGGCCTCATCCTGCTCGACCTTTCTGCAGCCTTCAACCTGTCTTCCATAACGCCCTCATTAGAAGACTCAATGAGCTTGGCATACAGGGATCCACTCTCTCTGTTCCTTCTTCACGAGAAGAACCTAAAGGGTCAGGCTGCCCCCTTCACATCAGAGACCAAGAAATTGATACACGGAGACCCACAGGGATCGTCCCTCAGCCCCACCCTTTTCAATGTATATATGACACCGCTCACCAACATTACCCGATCACAAGACATTCACCGTCGTCTTCTACACCTATGACACCCAACTCATCCACTCCCTGATGGACAAAACAACCACCGCCAGAACCAACTTCACCAATTGCATGACCATGGTAGCAGACTGGATGTGAACCAATCGCCTGCAGCTCAGCTCCAACAAGACAGAACTACTGGTCTTCAGCAACAAGATCTCCCCATGGGAATCCACCTGGTGGCCGTCGGAGCTAGGACCCACACCCACAGACCACACAAGAAATCTAGGGGTCATCCTAGACGACAAGCTCACCATGAAGGCTCAAGTCAACACAGTGTGCACCTCCTGCTTCCACATCCTACACATGCTGCAAAAAATCTTCAATGGTTGCCGCAGAACACCAGACAGACGTCACACAAGCACTCATCACCAGCAGGCTGAAATACGGCAACACACTCTACGCTAGATTCTCCAAACAACTCCTACACAGACTCCAGACCATCCATAAAACCACTGCAAGACTCATACTCGACCTTCCATGCCACACCCACATCACTCCGTACCTCTGGAAGATTCACTAGCTTCCCATTAACAAGCGCAGCCAATTCAAACTTCTCACGCACACATAAAAATCCCTACACAACACAGAACCAGAATACCTGAACTGTCGCACACACTTTCACCAGACACCTATTTTCTGCTTCACACTCACTCGCACACATTCCCAGCATCCGCAAAAGCAATACTGGAGGTCGCACATTCTCCTACATCGCACCCAAGACATGGAACGACCTCCCTCAAATCATCAGAGCTTCCTCCTCCTCACTTCTTGAGTTCTGCAAGAAGCTGAATACCTGGCTCTTTGTATAAGCCCCTTGGGGACCACAAATCTACACACCTGCCCAAGCACCTCAACACCCTCTCGGATGAATAGTGGGCTATACAAATCAATATAACGTAACATAACACTACACTGCACCTCCGTTTGATGCTTGCTTCCACTTTTCTGTTCATTAGTACATATTAGCATCCATGCTTACCTCCAGGGAAGAACCAGTCTGCATGCTGGATGATTGGCTCTATGATCGTCACCACATGCACCGAGGTAGCTGCTGCCATTTCTGCCAGAGTCCTGCAAAGAGTAAACTGCACATGAACACTCTGAACACGAGTCGGCACTAGCATGAACAGGTGTAGCATGAAGCAAGCAATCCAATCAACCCAGGAGCTCTCACTGGAGCTTTTCTTTAGCCCTCAAATAAATAGCCAGCCAGTCCACCAAGGAACAGAGCGTATTAAGTCAGTTAGTTTCGTCTGTCAGTACGTTTAGTTCGACAAATATGTTCTGTTAAACTAATACATACACAAAATTAATTAGTTAAAACATTATGAAATCAAACAATGCTCTTTCACAGAGATTAAAAAGAACACCTCTAAAATGTGCATGTCTACATAATGCTTACTGCAGCTAGCTATGAGAAAACTGTTTTTTTTTTTTTTAAGAGTTTTAAAGAATAACCGTTTTAAGATCATTCGGTGCACAGAAAAAACACATTGGACTGTCCACCAATAAGCCAGAGCAAGAAGACATACAATTGTGAACACACATACAATTCCCATCATTAGTTTTAATCCTTGCCAATATACTTGGAAATGAAAACAAGGGGTTAATACCCATGCAACATTTTAAAGTTTCTGGACTTAGCAGACCAGGCAAACCCATTTACATGAAGGAATATTTCTTCATTTCCTAAACAGTTTAGAGTGAAAAAGATTGAACACTTCATCTTAATGTATTCCAAATCTCTAACAGATTGGATAGTAGACCTTCTTAATGTCTGCCTCGAAGGAATAGGATTGCTTTGCTCAATCTAACCATATTTAACATTAATCTCTGTTTTAATAGCAAGCCTGCCAGCAACCTTGCTTTTGTAAACTTACTTGTGACTCTTTCAAGCAAATGTAAGACATTTTAGCATCATTGCAATATAGCAGATGTTAAATAAATTTATCAGATGCACGCCTGCCTATCTGTCTATGAAGTTAAATGTAACGCCCATCTGAACCGCCTGGACAATGCACTGAAGGGGAGATTTAAAATTATTTTCAAGCTATGTCTGTTAACGGAGTTCCAAGAGATTCTTGTATCATAAATTAATAGCTCTGTTCAATACAAAAGGCACAAAGAGGGGTGCCATTGAAAGGCCATCATATTCATAGTTGAATTTAACTAAAGCACCTGAAGTCATGGTTTGAACACCCAGGTGTTTTTGATATTTCCACCAGCATAAATTGCTGGAGAAGGTTAAGCAAAGGTAGTTATGAAAATCAGTCCTCTCTATACATGTTCCAGCAAGCGGATATCAAAGCTTTACTTATTTTCTCCCAATAACCAAAACTGTAGTTTATCTACATTTATTGTTAGGTGACTGCACACTAAATCACACAACAATCATGGATGTCTGCCAGTTTTGTTTGCAGCCCAATCGAGGTGTAATCTATTATCACAAGCTTGTCTGCTCAGAGGACAAGATACACAATCCTTCCCTCCCTCAGTCCCCATTTTTGAGAGAATGAATCAGACCTGCCTAATTCTGTGGGATGGTCTTCAAAAGATAAACCAAATAAGGCTAGGCAAGAAGACAGTTGATGCTGGCCACTGCTGATTTGTATACTACATGAAAGTGAGCCGCAAGATGGATTTAGCTCCACCTGTGCCCAATTCAATTTGTAAAGTTTTTTATTTTTATTTGAAAAGTTTTATATAGCGCTGGCTAGACCCGGAGGTATCAGAGCGCTTTACATGAGGACAAGCATTGTTTCATAGCATAGTTGCAAGTTACAACGTTGCAAGATATACAGTTTCAGAGCATAGATACCAGTTGCTGGAGCGCAGTTGCATGCGTTAAAAACGAATACTTAAGGGAAAAAGCAGGCAAGGGGAGAGATTCTGGCGAGAGAGGATAGGAGCAGGAGAGGGAGACCAAGAATGAAAGAGTGAAAGAGGTGGCGGAGGGAGAAGGAAACTTAACCGGGAGACACGGAAAAACATTGTCCAACGTCCGGTGTGCAGTGATCCCAGTGGAAAAGGTGTCGTTCCCACACCTCCGCTGTGTGTGGCTCCCTATACGCTGTGGGCTCTCTCAGAGGGGTCACTGAGACTCCAGGGCATAAATACTGGATCCCTCCCCAACAAGGGGAAAGGGAGTGCCTTGGCAAGGGGCGCCATTCCCACACCTCTGCTGTGTGTGAACTCCCTTGACACTGTGGACTCTCTCAGAGGGGTCTCTGAGACTCCGGGGAATAAATGCTGGATCCCTCCCCAACAAGGGGAGAGGGAGCGCTTTGGTAAAGGGCACATGGCTAACAATAGTTAGAAGATGCAGTTTCAGAGCATAGTAACAAGTTGCTGGGGCGCAGTTGCATGCGTTAAAAACGAGGCAAGGGGAGAGATTTAGGTGAAGGAGGATAGGAGCCGGGGAGGAAGACAAAGAATGAAAGAGGCAAAGTTTGCAGAGTTTTATAAAGCGCTGGCTAGACCCGAAGGTATCAGAGCGCTTTACATGAGATAGGACATTGCATCAGAAACATTGTTACATGGTTACATCAGTTACTTATTAACGCGTACACCCGTCTTATGGGGGGTGGAAAGGTAGAGGGGAGAAGGCGAACAGGGGTAAGGAATGCAAATAGTAAACACAACGGGGAGGCGAGGAGAACAATGTCCGATGTCCGGCTGGGTAGGTGCCGGCCAAGGGGTGAACCAGAGCCAAACTCCTCTTTAGCTGCAAGAGACAGCTCCACCGGGCATCAGCCAAGGTTGCTCGGGCACCGCGGAAAATAAAGACAAGTTCTGGTTTGCGCCCAGGAGGCATCGTCAAAAGTTCCATCAAAAGTATCGGTTAAGGTGTTGGTGGGGGGTAAATGTCTGAACTGGAGATCTCGTTAGGGTTCATTGCCTTGGGATAGGTGGTTTTGTTACCGTAACTCAGTTGCAGGTCGTCCTCATTAAGGTCAGGCAGCAATGGAGATAAGGACATCGAGCGACAAGTGAACTGAAGGTGATGAACGCAGAATATTAGTGGTGGGGACATGGAGTAACCAGTAACATCACTGGTGCATGAGGAGCAGTTATGGCATCTTGTACCAAGACCACGGCTGCCCTCAGATTACCCGCGCCTTGGTGCTGTTACCTTAGCATGTTATCTGCTCCCTCATGTCTCTCGGAGGTCCAGTATTCCGAGCGCCGCCAAGATCTCGTCCAACAGGGGCTGATACTCGAAGATGATTCTGCGGAAGCCATGCAGAAACGGCATAACGCAGACTTGTGTAAGAACCATTCACAGTCAGTATCTTCCTTCGGCAAGACTCATCCCGATCGTCCTGCCGCTGGTCCCGGCGCGCACAAAGAGTTTGAACTTTTATCTGTGAAATTGCTTCCTGTACACCACAAAGTTTGCACATCTTCAGACTGAGAAGGAAGTTTGTCCATTATGTGAATTAGAAGTAAGCATTGTGGAAGAAAAAGGTCTGAAGGAAGATCTAAGGTTTCGCTTAAAACTTGCTCCACAAAAGGGTTATAAGAAAGAAGCTGCTCGATGAGGGGATCCAGGAGACCAGAAAAGTGCAGGCCATCTCATCCCTATGAACCTCGGACATAGCTGTAGCATTCAGTCCGGGAGGAAACTTACTATGTATTTGAAGATATAGTTGATGTAATCTGGAGCACGATTCAGATAAAAAAGGCATTAATTCCTTAGAGTAATGCACAAGCAAATTAGCAAATAACCTGCATAGTTTAGCTGTTTTCTGGAACAACTGTTGATCCGTGATTTCCTGGGTTCCGGACAGCTTCATATGTTCAGCAAGCTGCAAACAACTGTGGTATGATGCCAGGATGTCATCGCTTAGTCTCTTTATGATGTCATTGTGCCTCAATTGACTTTCTACCAAGGCTTGATGCTTTAGACTCTGTTTGATTAGGAACTTCCAAGTGTTAGCATGCAAGGCGTGATCCATACTGGAAATGACAGCACAAAGCTCCAGAACCGTGTGCAGCACTGCTACCATGTCTCTAATTTCTTCCTTTGTGGCAGAAGAATCAATACAAATTTTGTCCATCAACTCCATTAGCTGCTTGTGAAGGAAGACTGCTTTTTCAAAGATTGACTGCAACAGGTCAGATACCATGTGAAGTCGCCCACTGTACAATCAATCAATCAATCAATCATGTCACTTATAAAGCGCACTACATACCCGCGAGGGTCTCAAGGCGCTGGGGGAAGAGGGGAGTGGTGCTGCTACTGATCGAAGAGCCAGGTCTTGAGGAGTCTTCTGAAGGCCAGTAGGTCTTGGGTCTGTCGGAGGTTGGTGGGGAGGGTGTTCCAGGTCTTGGCGGCGAGGTGGGAGAAGGATCTGCCGCCGGCGGTCGTTTTCCGGATGCGGGGGACTGTGGCGAGGGCGAGGCTGGTCGAGCGGAGCTGGCGGGTGGGGGTGTAGAAGCTGAGTCGTCTGTTGAGGTAGGCTGGTCCGGAGTTGTGGAGTGCTTGTGTGCGTGGGTGAGGAGCTTGAAGGTTATCCTCTTGTTGACAGGGAGCCAGTGCAGGTCTCTCAGGTGGGGTGTGATGTGGCTGCGTCGGGGGATGTCGAGGATAAGACGTGCAGAGGCGTTCTGGATGCGTTGCAGCCGTCTCAGGAGCTTAGCCGTCCTTCCTGCGTAGAGGGCGTTTCCGTAGTCCAGCCTGCTGGTGACGAGGGCCTGGGTGACTGTTTTTCTTGTTTCGGTGGGGATCCACTTGAAGATCCTGCGGAGCATTCGGAGGATGTTGAAGCAGGATGAGGAAACGGCGTTGACCTGCTTAGTCATGGAGAGGGTGGGGTCGAGGATGACCCCTAGGTTGCGTACGTGGTTGGTGGGTGGCGGGGCTGTTCCCAGTGATGTTGGCCACCAGGAGTCGTCCCAGGCTGAAGGGTTGGAACCAAGGATGAGGACCTCCGTCTTGTCAGAGTTCAGCTTCAGGCGGCTGGTCCTCATCCATTCGGCGACGGCCTTCATTCCTTCGTGGAGGTGGGCTTTGGCGGTGTGAGGGTCTTTGGTGAGGGAGAGGATCAGCTGGGTGTCGTCGGCGTAGGAGATGATGTTGAGGTTGTGCTGTCGGGCGACGTGGGCGAGGGGTGCCATGTAGATGTTGAACAGCGTTGGGCTGAGGGAGGAGCCTTGGGGTACGCCGCAGATGATCTTGGTGGCCTTGGATCGGAAGGGGGCGAGGCGGACGCTTTGTGTTCTGCCGGAAAGGAAGGATGTGGTCCAGTCCAGGGCCTTCTCTTGGATCCCGGCGTCGTGAAGGCGTGTTCGTAGTGTGTGGTGGCAGACCTGTCCCGACAATGAGTGAACGTGCTGCGCAGTACATGAAGCACAGATGCAGGAAGAGTTTGGACGTTGTCCAGGGCCACCGCCTCATCCAAATTGCAGACATGATGCACACAAGTTGTTAGGGCTTCGAGCCCTTGACCCAGGGTCTTTCACTGATTTATTGGTCCGAGAGCGCACAGTGGCTCATCTAGCGGAGGTCCCCACCCAAGGGTAGATTTCCTCCTCGACGCACATTTCGTAAGGATGGGTGTGTTGGTGATAAAGCCACCAAGGGACGAAGGTCTGTAGAGGTCAGCGTGAGCGGCTTAATCGCAGATTTAGGGTTGGGGCGGCATTAAACTGCACGCAGTGACTGGCATTGTCGTTGCATACACCTTTGTAATAAGTACAAAAATGGAAAGACGGAATGATATTGGGGTGCAGAGGAGTTAGCCGTAGGAGCTGGCATAATTTAACAAATGAAAGGAAGGCGACTCGAGAGTGACGAGGAGGTTGTTTAGAGGAATATGAGGTATGGGATAGTTGGGGAAGGAAGCGGGGGCGATCAGATCGAAAGGAATAGGACTTGTGCAGGCTCGGGGAGGGAGCCTGGTAAGTGCGTCCGGTGCATCGCTGGTGCACTGATCAAAGAATTGCTAGTAGGCCTGGCGGCATGTTCTAAGCTACCCGTTTCCTACACAAGCATTCTCTAGCTAAAAAATTTAAAGTTGTGTGGGAGTCAATGAAGCAACAGCATTAATTCCTACTGATTTCAGACTACTTCAGAGCACTGAACCACAAGGTAAAGCTGTGATCAGCGGTGGAAGGACCTTCATGAATATTGCCTTCTTCGATAGGTATTAACCTGTGGTACAAAATCCAGATTTCCAAGTGCTGTAGAATGTTTTAAATAGACTTTAGCAATAATGTCGGTCACACTAACCATCCTATAGTTTTCATGGAGGCTGGTATCAGCTTTCCTAAACATTGGCTTTACTGTTGCAACCTTTCACAATGCATGAAATTGTCAAGTTTCAGTTACCCAGTGGAAAAAACCCTAGTTGGTTGGCCTACCAGTTCACATTAGACTTGCGACTCCCTTTAATCACTCAAAGGGGTAGGGCTAAAAAAATGGTTTTAGGCCATCTTGAAGCTCACGAATCAAGCTTGAATCACACATTTCACCTCTAGAAACAAACTCTTCCATAGCCAAAGGGTGGCACTCTCAGAGGTGTATGACCCCAGGTAGGTGGCGTGTGGCACTTGGAGGCATTGAAAAATGTGCTATAACCCCCCACCCATATTAGGTTCAAAAGGCAAACATCTCTATTTTAAAGAAAATCGCAATCCATCAGCAGCCATTTTAGGTGAAGCTTCCATTTTGTGCTGAAACGTGCAAGTTTAGAACAACTGAGGGCTGGCAGACAGCAAGACGTCAGGCACAGGGCTCCTAGAAAAGGTTCAGCAACGAACCCCTGCTGGGGGATGGATGCTGAGCCATTAAATTGGAAGTTATGGAAGGCATTAGAAAAAAAAACATTCACTATAAAAAAAAAAACAGTCAAAAAGTGAGTTAGGGTTATGGCTCAAACGCCTAAACCCACTGAAAATCGCTAGTGATGGTGGTTATCAATGCTTGCCAGAAATTGCGTTGCATGTCATATTAATATCTTCACAGCTGTTTGTGTGTGCCTCTGCCACTTTGAAATTGGTGTTATGAGCATGACGTTTGGCGAGAGTTATGGCTGGTTGAGTATGTTAATAAATTACAACTGGCACATTTCAGTGGTTTTATGCATTTTGGACAGAACCATAACTCACTTTTTAACTGTTTTTTCCAGTGCAATACATGTATTTATCAACGAAAAAACGTTAAAAGTGTGTGTATATATATATATATATATATATATATATATATATATATATATATATAAATCATTGTAATATTTGATTTTAAATCAAATGTTTTATGCAAATGTTTTTTGTGAATTGCATTTGCATCAAAAATGTGATTTAAAATCAAATATTACAATCAATTTAATTTCCAATGAAATGGCTGCCTATCGTAAGCATCAGAATTATTACAAGCAAAATAAAAAATCTCTAAGAGAGTACATTGTATTAAATAGTGGGCATTTAATCTGTTATGAACATCTGTGACAATACCTCTAACAAAGTTCTCTTGGACATTTTGCCCAGGGTGCTCAAAGTCTTTTGTACAATAGCATCATTAATAAGATTTAACAACAGATTTAACTACATCTCAGCTCAAAAAATGTAACCCATCCCAACATACCCAAATGATGGACCTGCATGCATACCGATAATTTCAGCCCAGCTAGAGTCCACGAATACAATCGAGTCATTTAAGGGCCGTAAGAAAGAACACAGTACAAATCACGTAAGCTAGACTTACTCCTCTAGAGACAAAAAAAGACTACACCAATGAAAGACCGCCAGCCAATGTTCATTGAGTACTTTCCTCTGCCGCCACGTAGCCACTTACACCACACATGAGACAGCATAGATGCTATCTGCCCCACCTGCCAATCCTACCTGTCCCTCACTTAATGGGTCGATAACCTCATATGCTCCAATTTTTCCATGGTATGTGTCTGTACTTTCTTTTTGCCAATAGATAACCATTTCAAAATTTCAGCATATTATTCAGTTTATTCTTTTCCATTTGGTTTTCTATTATTTTTGCACTTCTCAACCTTTACTGAATAGCGTCAGTTTGAAAGGATATGGTACAGTACGATCCAGGACGCACGCATCCGAAGATCTGAACATTTGAGAACTACAAACAATGAAAAGTCATAAACTTTCACAAACTAGCATAGGTATTGGAATTCTTTTACTGAGGAGAAAATGACAAATTAGAAAATTTGGAAACCTTCAATAAAATAAGGGAACTGCAGAATATGTGCTTCCTAAATGTCTTTCACCCTGAATAGAGACACCCAAAGCTCTGTCTGTTTGGGGGAAGCCATGATGCTTTAAGTCTAGAGAACAACCAGAATCCTAAGGCAAGAAATCAGAAACCAGACAGACCTGTCTGCTTCTTGACAGAATATATACTTTTACTTTGCATGAGTTACATCGCATGCCTTTACAATGCGGTTGTTACAACGACCGCGTTGTTACAACGCAAACTATTACATCACAAGTCATTTCAACGACTTGCTGTAGGGGGCGCGATGGACTTAGGAATAGTATAATTTACTATTCCTACTCCAGTATGTGCAACAGCAGGGAAGGTGTTGGATTCTAAATCCAACACCAGTGAGCCCTCTACAGCAAGTCGTTGAAACAACTTGCGATGTAATGGTTCGCGTTGTAACAATGCGGTCGTTGTAACGACCGCGTTGTAAAGGCATGCGATGTAAGGCATGCGTTGTTAAGGCTGTTTCCCTTCTTGACAATGGAGGAAGGGATGCTAGAGGCTAGAAAATCTTTTTCAAAGGTAAGTCCCACACTTCATACTGGTCTTCTGAAATGGTCCTTTTTTGGGTAAAAAATAGACTGCCAGTATGACTCTTCTGACAGCGGTTTTATCACACCTGCATGTTATTCAGCACCCTCCCATCTTAAGTCAGTAAGGCCAGAACATTAATCTTTGGCACAAAAAGGAAGGAGGGGTCTGCCAGGGTCATCCGATTGTATGCTGCTGAATAATGCCTTAGTGCCAAAAGGATGCACGGTATTAGCAGCCCACGCACATCAGGGAAAATGCCGAAAATTCTTTTACAAAAATGGATGGTACTACGGAGGCCGATTTTCAATCTAGGCTTTCAAGTGATAACTGCAAAAGTGGGTTGGTACAGAAGAGAATCACGGTACCATCAGTTGAAAGGGGACCTCAGAAGCTTTTCCTCGCCACTTTCCACATCCCCTTCTCCTGCCCCTAAAGATATCCTAATGACTTCATGGGGGTACCTCTGCCAGCTCCTTTAAATTAGCTGTTAATGGCCATTCCAGCCTTTAATGCACAGAGGTGACAAACTGTAGTGGTTTTGCTTACCAGTCTATACAGGTGTCAATAGAGTTATGGGATTTCTGTCTGAAATACAGATGCTCATCAATAAAGCTTTCTATATGAACTGGAAGAAAGCATATTTTGGGGGTTTATGCATGAATCTAACCTTGCACATGTTTTTTGCCATATATAGTATGCCAGCTGCCATTCTTTTGAAGTAATGATTTAGTAAGGTGATTAACCACTTTCATAACAGTAGCAGTCTTTGGTATGCATAGATGCAAAAATTAAAGTTAATTAGCACCGAACCCAATAGCCTGCTTGCTTAGTCCGTGCCATGCTCCTGATTTAACTAGCCGCCAACAGGCCCCTACAAATGAGCTTTTAGAACACACAGCTAGAACATTTCTTTGGTGGTGTCTCCTGGTTGGTCTGCCAGTCAACTTTGACTTATGACCAATGAGCAGCGAATCCACAGTCTATTTCCAATGTTTGGTCTTTCTCATATCGACCATTCTCATTGCTTAATGGAGAGGCCACCTTCAATTTGTGTGCAGAGAAGAAACCATCTATGGCCAGTGACCAATCATGTTCCAGCTTTCCAGTTCCTATCATTTTAACCTGCTAGCACTTGACTCGTGATCATATAGATCTTACTGATATCAATGTAGAGATAGTGTTATTTAAGAGAAGTGTTTAGTGCATAGTGTTCAAAAGGAGAGAACGCACACTCTGAGGGATCTGGCCTTTGTGCTGCTACATCTCAGAGTTACGAAGAAATGTGAGCTCTTTTAGACCAGGCCAGCTCTGTGCCCCTATGAAGTTTGGCCGTGGGTTCCTATAGACGTATGCAGCCGAATGATCTTAGATAAGTATGGCTGCGGAGTGCCGGGAAGTTTGGGTTACATTGAAGACTCTGTACCTACCGATCAATGTATAGTTTCTTTAATTCCATCATCAATAGTTTTTTTTTTTTTTTTTTTTTTTTTTTAAGAGTAGCACAGTATCGAAGTTCATTAAATAAATCAAAATAGCTGCCCCAATGGTATGTACGCGTTATGATTGTAATCTCGTCATTTCTGTTGCACATAATCTCTACCAGAGTATCTATACAAAAATTGTTATCGGTTTGTACTGTGGTCTTACAAATAAATACATTTCTGTTGCAGCCATGGCACTCCTTAGATATATACAGGTTTACCTGAACCATTTAGTAAATGTGTTGGCCTCTAGCCAGGGACGAGATAATAAAAAAGGTTAATGATCTTTACAAAATCTTTGATCTCTGAGAGCTTCTGGCTCAAAGGCTCACTCTCATCAGTCTGTATGACCCACAGGCTACTCAGAAAAGTGTGAATGAGCTTTCCGGCCATTCCTGCTTGTACACTGCCAAACAGAGCTATTACTTCTCAGACTAGAACACCTATAATGGACAATGGAGGCAATAATAGTCCCAATGGCTAGTAAGGACATATTTTCCTTGAAGAAGAGAGGCTAAGAAAAGGCTTTTCTATAAAAAGGTATGGACGACTGCCTTTCAGTCAGAGGTTTGCTAAGATTTCTCACACTGAATGAACATGTAACTTGATCTACAGGTATCTGATAAAAGATGTAAAGGACATCAAAATGCCCATTAATGGCTAACAACTGAGAAAGTCAGGCTGAGAATGGCATTTTCTGCCATTTAGCTGACAGTAGTGGTGAAATAAAGCCAAGACTCCTTTCTCTAGTGAAACCAAGAAAGAAATGGCCAACACAGTAGTGATGTGTCTAGCCACAGTAAGAAATAGATGAGTCTATAGCGCTCCACAGAGCTTCCTTCGTTTATTCTTTGAAATGCTCTTGTCTTTATACAAACAGAGGCAAACAACAGCCGAGAAATCGCAACAGTGAGTGGTTCTGCTCCTATTTGTACTCTGTGCAAGGCCCTTGTTTGTTTTGTGGCCTCCTGATGTGTTGTTCTTGTAGTCATGACAGAAGATGGCAAACTCCAGGTCTAATACAGAACTGGGTCCTGGATGCAGCACATTAAACGTGGCATTTCCTTGCCTCCTCTAGTGACAGCTAGAACCCTCAACCCTCTGCAGATGCACAATTCACTCATATAAGAGGCCTCCCACCCTCTCTGTGCGGAGACAGATCTGATGGCTTACTACCACTATCAGGTGATGAAGGCTGGTAGGTTCATGTGTGGCAAGCGAAAAGTGACTGAACAGCCTGCTTGTCACTCCCGTGGTTCCCTCAGAGTGGGGTAGGGCTCCCTGCCGTTTGTTACCATGAAAGGTCACTGTATTCAACAGTCGCGTACTGAATAAGGCTACAAGTCCACTTAGGGAAAGAGTGCAATTAATGAAGGTCCCAATTAAGGCTGCTAGGTCTACATGTAACCCAAAGTCATTTTTTTGAGCTGGGCACATACCTATGCCTACTGCACAGGTATCCAGTATGGAAGAGAGGATGTGCCGAAGAGGAGCGTAAAATGGTTGGCATCAGCTATGATATACAGTCAGTGCCTTACCTCGACTTCATGCTTTTAACATTCACCTGAACTGGAGGAAAGGGGGTGACTGCTCTCAATCAAATTACCCGATTAGTCATCCTCCAGCATAAACCTATTGCTGGAACTGCTGCCAAACGATTGGCTACAAGCATATGCTGAAAACATTAGAGCTGCGCATAACAAAGGGGCAGCAAAACTAGACAAAACATACAGGAAACTGATCAAAAAAAGGGGAAGGATCTCCAAGATGAAAGGGCTGTGTAGTCAGGGCCCAAATAGATTTTACTATAGGTAAATCACTCCCCATTCCCCACAAAAACAAAATCAAAACCTCAAAAAGACTTGAATACAGGAACACTATCATTAATGAGGAGTCCGCACTAATCATGACATAGCCTGCTGCCGAGGAATATACTGGCTGTTAAAGGCCCTGAACCACAGTTATAGGCCTGAGACACACGCGTGGGCCTATAACGACGATGAGGGCCTTTCACAACCTCTGTAACCTAAGGCACAAGCGCTACAAGGCTATTAGAACAAGCCCACCCACTTAGATAGAATGTTCTAAATCTGTGCTTCCCAAACTTTAGAACCACGACTCACCTAGCTTTAATGAACATAATGCCCGTGATTTTTAAATTTAACTAAAGCCTCCTGTGGTAGCGCAGTCAATTTACAGATGGAACATTTCCCATTGAAATGGCCACTAAATTTGCACAGAACTACATCTCTACTGATAAAACTGATAAAAATGATAATGAGTGGAAATCGGGTTTCAGTCAATTGTTATAATTTGGGCATCACCAAGTAAAGTGTCTTGATTTGTTTTGATCCTATTAAAATCTTAGTTTCCGGCACACTTCAGAATTACAAAAGTGTGCTTCATTTTTGCTTTCCTAACTGCTGAGTATGTAGGATTTACAGGTATTCATACTTAGCTGTGTTTTGCAAAGAATGACACCCTATGGCCTTTAATTTTACACTCCCTGTCCCCCGCCGAGATTGTCACATAATTCGATTTACTTTTCCGACTACAAAAAGGAGCTCAAAAACAGCAACCCCATGCTAAAAAAACATAAGCAGCAAGTTGTCAGAGACAGTCTGACATTTGACCTCTGTCTTTGAATGCACAGCAAATGTGACAAGATAAATACACAATTTAAAGGCATCTTTATTTATTTTTGCTAGGACTTTCCTGACTCACTAAAAATTGGCTCGCAACCCACAGTTTGGGAAGTGCTGTTCTAAATTAAAACAGGAGAAACACAAGGACACACACTGTACTGTCCGAGTAGAAGGCCTCTATGAACCTTTATTGGCCCTGAGCCACTCCATTGTCTTCAACGAAGCTCTCACCATTCCAATGTTATAAAAGCAAGTGAGATTATTGCAGACAGTTTATAATTTATACAACATTTATGAAAAAGTGTGTTTTCAAGTAGCCAAGCAGTGTTAGAAACATGACTTAGCATGATGACAATTCCACCATCGGTGATGCATAGCCAATGAGCAGATGACTTTTTTTGTGATCGCCCCTCTACAATTTTCTAAAAGAATAAGGTGGTGATGGTGCTAAGAAATGACTCATGCTTGCAATTCTTTATTGTAATTAAGAGTCTGCTTTATTAGATTTTTTTCTGGGCCTCATTCCTCCAACTTTGTTTTAAATGTCAGTGCACAAGCTGTCTGGAGAGCGTTACATTTCTAGTTTGAAAAGACTAGGCATTTTAAGATTCAAAATGGAAAGTTAATGCTGGTGTATTTAAAGTATATCAGTATGCGCTGATGGACACTCACCCTTCATGTTTCGCCCAGAGCAGATTGGGGCCCAGCACGATTGCAATGTTGCTGGGTGTCATCTTATTAATATCACTATGCTGCGTAAGCTTTGCCAGGAATTTGATCAAATACCTAAACAGATAAAACAGAAAAGGAATACATGGAATTTGCATAAAAAGAGTTTTTACAGCCTTGACTACCACATGAATTAGAGCCATTGATCGTACTGAAACAGGAGACTTAAGTAAAGGAAAGATATAAAGAATAGACACAGCATGCAGATATCTGAATTGACTGGTTCCCGGCATTGGGTGAAGGGTCATCAGTGGTAAATATTGAGCAAATATAATCCTTTGTGAGTTAACAAACTCAAAGCCACAAGTGGTGTAAATGGGCGTCCTGTACAGGATTTTCAGGTCACTAAAAGGTTGAAACTTAAGTTTATCATGAGGGGATGGGCTATGCCGATGAGTGTAAGCTGAGGGTCCAGGATCATGTGGTTTAGCAAATTGTGTAAATGGAAAAGACCGACAGGGAGACCTTTTGGGAGGAGTGGCAGTGGATGTGGCAGTGGAGGAAACGTGGAAGCTGAAGCACCTCAGTCGAAAATGCCTTGTAGTACAATGGCTGGTTGCAGATGGTCATCAGGCAGTCAGCATGTGTAAAGTGGGAATTTAGCGGACCTCCGTGAGTAAAGCCTGGAGTAAAGGGTGGAAGCTGCAAGTTCATGGACTTTAATACTAGCCTTTGATTATTCAATAAAATAAAAGTTTGTTTGGCTGGGATTTTATTTCCTCGTATCTTAACTTTATGCTATTGCATTTAGGAAGCTTGAGCAAAACTTGAAAATGCAGCTACGAGCTTGATTACCTGCTCTTCTAAGGAATACTTTTTGGGGGTTTTTCAGGTCGCGCCTAACACTGTTGTTCATGCACCTCTACTGATCCAGTGTGCTTAGCATCAAATCGAAAGGAAATCAGATGTACTGTTCTTCTAATGAAAACCCGTAGCACAGCCTTAATGTTTCTCAAATGACCACAGGAGAGCTCCATGCCCGGAGTATTACTCAAGAATCACTAGCTAGTTGGCTCTGGACCCAACCTTTATAGTTTGGTTCCAGAAGGTATAGGGAGAAAAGCAGGTTGCTGAATATCTGAGCAAGGTAAATGAGTATTGTGATTCGGAGGTGATATGTTCACCCTACAACTCAAACGGATGACTATGATGAACCTGTGGAAGGGCGGTCAAAGCCAAGATAATAACTTTATAGGGTGCAGAATAAGAGGCCCAAGAGTACTAGCATACTGCTTCCCGTTTCAAAGAAGAAACGCTATAGGGCAAAGGAGTTCCTTCCTTTGCACCGTTTTGACTTTTAGCAAAAACAGAGAAGCATCCACTTAATTTTTTTAAATATGATTACTTCCTCTGTGGGGTTTCTTCAAGCGTGTGCAATGTGCTAACGGAGTGTAGCAGTGTGTAATAATATGTCGTCGCATCAAAGAAAGAGTGAACATGAAGGAATCTTGAGAATCCAGAAAGGGTTCCTAAACCTCCTGACTGAGACAGAATTTTAAGAAACAGAGAAAATAGCAATACTTTAGTGGACATGCAAAAGCTACAGCAGGAATGAAAAAAAAGCAAAGGTAATGCTGTTGAATTTATTTTATGTGCTTTAGCGGACACGTGGCTCCACAGGCTCCACACTAACATTCAGGTCCATGCACCTGTGTGTGGGTACTCTTTACACAACGACTCACTCCTCTCTCTTTGACATACCTGAAATTATCCAGGTTGGGCTTTGGCATTTTGTTGCAGATCACCCATAAACCTTGAAGCTTCTTGTCCTGATCTGGAATACTGTGGGAGACAAAAGTGGAGACATTAAAACCAACATGAGATATGTGACAGGAGTAGGAGGAGAAGTGTCACTGGCAATTTGCTCACATGGCTATGTCACTCCATAATTTCAAGGTCAGTAGCACAAATATTAAATAACAGTAGGTGGCAGAAACCCTGGCTCTTTGCGCCACCATCACTCCAGAACTGAACAATCACCTTTCACACAGGCATGCTTCTACTATTTCTCAACTGCAAAAAACATCAGGATCACCAAAAAAGAGTTGCCAAAGCCAGGAGGTGCCAGAGGCGAGAACTATTGGCTTTGCCATTTCTTGTTTATAGCGGAGGCTGAGTACAGGTTATCTTTCACCCTATGCAGTCAAAGATGCTCGTTATGGATTGATATTGTTTGCTACTATAGCCTTATAGCTCGCCGTAGCGGGCTATACCGGCCATTAAAGGCTCGCTCCAGCGTTAAATGCCCGAGCGGGACTTTAATGGCCGGTATAGCCCAGCTATGGAGGGCTATAAGGTTATCAGGGGCGGCTCCTCCATTAGGGCGGAGGAGCGTCGCCCCACTGCTTTCTCGGTGCGAGAAAGCAGAACGGTATGACTGTTTGGGGGTGGGCGGGTGGACAGGTCGGGGAGGAGTGGCTTGTGCAATGCTGTGGGCCCTGACTGTTTGGTCGGCCCTCTGGGACCGACCAAACCAGTCATGCGCACTCTGCATTTTCTCTATGTAGGCTGCATGCAGCCTACATAGAGAAAATGGCCTCCCTACAGGCGCCCGGCTGGGCGCCGTCCGCACCAATCACAACGCTGCCATTGCAGCGTTATGATTGGCTATAGGGTGGGGAGGGAGGATGCCTGCTTCCTGACGCGGGACCGGCCAGGAGCGGAGGCGGCGTGGGACCCGGTAAGTTACGTTTTTTAATATATTTTTAAACCCCCTCCCCCCCGCGCGACTCGCCCACCCGTGAGTCATGCGAGCCGCGACTGAAGGCTATTAGAACATTCTGCCACTAGAGGCGGAATGTTCTAACAAATAAAACAAAGGCTTCTCGGAGCCCTAGGGGGTTTAAATCCCCTCGGGCTCCGAGAGGCCTTTGTAAAACAACATTGGAATGTTGTTTTGCGGCCTTTTACCGGCCCGTAGAAGTTCGGAGCACTCCATTGTATTCAATGGAGTGCTCCACATTCCAATGTTCTAATATGTGATATATCTACAGCAAAATCACCTTATCATCTATGGTGAATGGCGAGTGAAACTGAAAACAAAGATTGGTTTGGCAAGGTGTCTGGAGCAAGGGTCAACATTAGAAAATGAAGAACTTGAGAGCAGATCTACTGCCTGGCAACATTTGCACTGCTTACAGAGTCATGAGTACGGGGCAACTGGGTGGCAGGGATAAAAATACGCTCAAGGGTATGGAATAGCCCTACGAGATGCCAGCTTGGAGAGTTTTCATATTTTAGGTGGTGCATTCATAGTCTGGAGCAGGAATTTGGGTGTGCTCAGGGTGAATGCATTGCATATTAAAGCTGAGCTACCACAGTTTCAAGCACAGCTTTGATGAGGGAGAATGTACCTTCTGAAGCACGAAACATGGACAAAACTACATACTGAACGACTCAAGTCGTCAGTATGACCTGCTACATTTTCATCTCAGCCCATGCACAGCTCTTAAGTGTTGATCCTTGAACCTGCCATACCTTAACAAAACCTCAAGACTAGTCTCTGAAAAATTGAGCTGTCACATGCTGAGACATTTAGCTTTTACAGCATAAAATGTGTGCAAGATATATGCTGACCTTCCAGGGTGCGTAGTACGAGTATGACCTGTTGAATTTTGAGCCAGTGTACAGGTATCAAGCCTGGCGGATGTAACGGTCTGCCACGCCTGAACAAAGCGTCCATGCCTGAAAAATGAAGCTGTAGCATGCCAAGTGAATGCAGTTTCCAAGGACTGCACAATGAGACCACGGCTTGCCTAGTCTGAGCACAACCCCTTAAGATAAGACCTTGCAGAGCTGCAAGCAGAGTGCTGCTTCCAGCATCAGGGTCTCAGTATTGCTTTAAATGACTAGAACAAAACCCACATGAGGGTCATATTATGCTGCTTAAAATCGCTAGTTTGCGCCCATGTTGCACTAGTCATAAATCAAATCTTACTTTCCAGCCTGGATCCATTCGTCATACAAATTAAAGGTCATTAATGGCTCTGGTAGTTCACGCAAGTAGGATTTGAGGGCACCTGCAAAACAGATATTGGACAATATTAGAGCTGATAATGAATTGGACACATCTGCTTCCCTGCCCACTGAATTTACTGAGAAGTCTATTTTCTTACTGCGGCCTTCCCTTAGAGGACGACCCAAACACGACGGCGTTCAACAGTGAAGGGGACAGACTATTTCTTTAGTTTACATTTATATATCGTGAAGTCCTGCTCAGCAGTTGAAGACAAGAGGTAAGCAAAGGCAGGTGAGCAAGCATACGTTTTGTATCTATGCAGCCTACACACAGGAAGAGGTCTCGAGGGCCACTCTGGGCACAGAGGTAGTGGGTACAGAATGAAAGATACTCGGTTATCAGAAATGGGATCAGCAGTAGGGGCACCCAGGACACAGAATAAAGAGCACTTATGTGGCTCTTCAAATATCTCCCAAGAGATGATGCTGCCATCTAGGACTCTGGATTGCAGAAAAGATTTGAAGAACAGTCACCACTGTCAAACTGCCCTTTACACAAAGCGGGATTTAAACTGCAAGCGAGGAGAGGGGATTTTCAGAGGCAAGTTTTAAACATCTGCAAGCACAGTAAATTAACATTTAGACTCAATAAGCACTAGGCACATTAACAAAGAATTACTTTTGGTGGGCCATATATACCTGCTACAGCATGGGGGTCTGAATAAAACTCCTGCAACTGTGATGTGGAGCAGTCCAGGGCCGCCTTCAGCTTCTTCAGTTTTGACGCTCCAGCTGCTATCCTGAACAAACCCTGTGGATATAAACGTTTTAAATGTATGTATAGAATAAACCGCATGAACAGCCTAAGGCAGATCAGAGTGCCCTGATCATCATTCAGTGCACTGCAGGGCTGAATTTTACTCGAGCTGAAAACATCTTTGCATGGACGTGTGCACAGGCATTACAAAGAGTGACCACTGGGGAAGTGCATAGACTCTTTAAACTTGCAGCTCTGTTCTTTGCGCTGTTAGATTATTTTACCGAACGACTAGTTACAAGGATGAAAAAGTCAGACATCTCGTCACTTGCTCTGATTTCCAGTGCCATTATTTTTTTGAATGATGGAGATATTTCCCTGGATACTTTTTTGTAATTATTCCTTTCTCGCCATTGCATCTCTGAAGCAAAATTGTTCCAATATAATACTTAAGGATTTACATATCGAGGCACGCACCACAAAAACTCAGGACCACCAACGCCATCTGCTCCATGTTACAAGCAAGAACTGTATAAGAGCAAAACTGAATATAATGTGCCTAACATTGAATAATAATAATAATAATAAACAAATTTATAAAGCGCATGGCTACACTCACTAGTGTGTCCCCGCGCTGCGGCATCAGAAAGACTCGTCAGTAGCAGTACTGTGAAACAGCTAGCAGGGAAGGCCTAAGGACGGAAAAAGCCAAGTTTTGAGTTTTTTCCGAAAGATTGTCTCCGAAGGCTCCATCCGGAGACCAAGGGGGAGGTTATTCCAATGCTTCTCTGCCAGGAAACGGAAAGATCGGCCACCCATTCTCGCTCTTTTGATGGTCGGAGTTCTAACCTTTCCCGTCGCACATGATCTCAGAAGGCGGGTCGGGATGTAGGGGGTAAGTAGATCATGTAGGTAGGTTGGCCCTTTTCTCTGTAGGATGCGGTGACTAACACACAGGGCTTTGAAGAGAATTCTCTCCCTCACCGGAAGCCAGTGAAGGGATGCCAGGGCCTGGTTAGAGGAAGCTCTCCTGGGCAGCATCAGAACGAGGCGGGCTGCCGCGTTCTGAATGCATTGAAGTCTTTTCATACATTTGCTACTTGCCCCCAAATAAAGTGCGTTTCCGTAATCCAAGCGGGAGGTTACCAGAGCATGGACCATGGTTTTTCTAGCCGTCATGGGAAGTACATCAAGGGTCTTCCGAAGTCCTCTCATTACCCCAAAACATTTCCCTGCCACCCATCTGGTGTGGCTCTCAAAGGAGAGCTTGGTGTCCAGCCACATCCCTAGGTTCTTAACCTGTTCGCTGGGGGATGGAGTAGGGCCCAAAGTCTGAGGCCACCATGATGAGGACCAAATCGAGGGGCTTTGCCTACCACAAGAACCTCTGTCTTATTGCCATTAAGTTTTAAACAGTTGTTTGACATCCAAGACGCCAGTTCTTGTAGGCAAGTAGAGAAGTTAATGGCTGCCTCATCATGGGCTTGCGCCAATGACACCACCAGTTGTGTGTCATCCGCATATGACACAACACTGATGCCATACTTCCCAATAATCTCTGCCAATGGGGTGATATAGAGATTAAAAAGAGTGAGGCTAAGTATGGAGCCCTGAGGGACCCCTTGGGCCAGCGCAATGCTCTTAGAATAGTAGGGTTGCTGAGACACCTGAAAGCTGCGGTCACATAAGGAGGACCTCAGCCAGTCTAGGGCTCGTTCCGCCAGTCCTCCTCTCCTGAGGCGCTGTAGAAGTATTGGGTGGGCTACAGTGTCGAATGCGGCACTGAGGTCTAAGAGGACTAAGGCGACCGTCTGGCCCTCATCCACAAGTTTGCGGATGGTCTCTGTGGGTAGGAGCAATGCTGATTCCGTAGAGTAGGTCGCTCGAAAGCCCGATTGAGTAGGGTGAAGTAGGTTGTGTTGATTAATATGGGCTATTAGTTGAGTGTTGACCACTTTTTCTGCTATTTTGGCAAAATATGGCAGAAGTGAGATCGGACGCAGGTTCTCCAATTGACTCATGCTTACATTCGGCTTCTTTTTTATGGGGAGGACAATCGCCTCTTTCCACCTTTTTGGGACTGTTCCCGAAGTGAAAGAGAGTCCAAGGAGGACCACTATAGACCTCGCCTGACCAGAACTTAGACACATGCCACACTGGCATGTCCCACAGCTCCCTCCAACTCCAAATACCCCTTTTCATGTAACACAGTACGGCCAGGACCTTATGATTAAAAAAAGCAGAATTTCCACGCCTCAATGTTTGGTGGCTGTGGAGATATTCAATATATCACTATCCCTCTAGCACCATCTTGTGATTAAAAACCAAAGAGGCACATTCTGCAACACTTTTCCAAATTTGTTGTGCTATGTGTCAAGTTATTATCATATAGATAATACCAACATTTCTACTGCATCGCCACTCACAACCTAACGAAGAACTTACTGACCTTCGGTAATGCCTTATCTGGTAGAGACTATCTAGCTGCAGATTCATTACCTTAGAAATATCACCAGGCGGTAGACTGGATCCAGAAATTCTTGAACAGTACTCCTGTGTGCCGGTAAGTGGCGTTGTTCAGGTCCGTGCTGCATGTGACAGTGCGCTGGGGTGGTGCCTATATGGGCACCATGCACGGACATCAGTTTATTTACGCTACCTTTTCACGCCAGACGCACAGAGCTACGAAGAATGCAATTGAACTGGTGTGCTTCACTATGGGCATCATAAGGGTGACCCTATGTAGAAATCCGTTCGCTGAGCAGGGAGGATGGGAGGGTTGGTAAAGAATCTGCAACTAGATAGGCTCTCTACCAGATAAGGTGTTACCAAAGATAAGTAACTTGCTCATCTGATAGAGACTTCTAGTCACAAATTCCTTACCTTAGAATAGATAACCAAGCAATACCTCGCCACATGATGGGTCTGCAAATGGATTAGACCAAAAGGTCCTGCAGGACAGAATAGGCGAAGCGCTCATCCCGATGAACCTGACTGTCCATGCAATAGTGCTTGGTGAACATGTGTAAAGACGCTCATGTTGCTGCCTGACAGATGTCCAGGACAGGAACTCCGCGAGCTAACACGGTGGACGCAGCCTTGGCTCTGGTGGGATGAGCACGCAAACCCTCAGGGGGTTGCTTTTTATCCAATGTGTAGCAGATTTTTATGCAGAGCACTAACCATAGTGAGATGGTCAATTTCTGCACAGCCTTTCCTTTCTTTGCCCCGACATATCCAATGAACAGTTGATCATCCACCCAAAACTCTCTAGTACGATTGATGTAGAACGATAATTCTCTTTTTGGGTCACAAACAGTGGAGTCTCTCTTCTTTAGAAGGATGAGGGCGAGGCAAACAAAGTAGGTAAGGAGATACTTTGGCCTACATGGAAAGGAGCCACCACCTTCGTGACGAAGGAAGCAAGGGTTCTCAGAACCTGTTTGTCTGGGTAGAATGTCATGTAGGGAGGTTGGACAGAGAGTGCTTGCAGTGCCTGCCTGCCCGCAGACGTTGCCTGTTGTTCATGGTGGGCCAAGAGCACTTTCAGTTCACTGTGCTCCCCCTTTGGCCTTACCAGCACCATTCGGATGCCACCAAAGTGATGACGGTGATTGCAGCACATCTGTGGAGGTCAGGGGTTCCAGTCTTCCCCGACTTCGACGAGTGGCTGTTGAAGGCAGGTTCGCCCAGGTAGTCGTCTCCCAGCTCCAGACTACTGCAGACCTTCTGCATTCGCTGGGGTTGACTATTAATGAGCCGAAGTCACACATGAGTGCCTCTCAGACGCTCCCTTCCATTGGAGCTGTTCTGGACACAATGCACTTTAAGGTCTATCCTCCCGAACGGAGAGTCCAGGATATTCAGGCTACAATTCCGATGTTTCAGCCTCTATCCTGGCTGTTGGGCCTCATGCCCTCCTGCATCTTGCTTGTAAAATATGCCAGTTAGCATATGCAGGCTCTGCAGTGGGACCTGCAGTGCCAGTGGGCACAGCATCCGGGGAATCTTTCCGATATGGACGAAATCTTGACGGAACTGCACAAGACTCGCAGTGGTGGCTAAAGATCCGCGATTAGGTCAGTGGCAGACGCCTCTCCCTTCCCAAGCAGAGATGACTGTAGTGACAGACACGTCACTCATGTGCCAACACCACTGCTATGTGGTAGTGCAACAAACAAGGTGGTGTCCTGGATCCTGTGTCAAGAGGACCTGCGTCTCTGGACATGGCTGGTCAGGGCATTTTCCTGGTGGTTCAACATCTGGCAGGCTCTCTGAAGGCCAGAGCAGACTAACTCTGAATTCTATGCCTAGCGTATCGTGAATGGCGGCTCCATCCGGAGGTGGTGCAAGGTCTCTTCCAAGACTAGAGAGCAGTAGCGGCTGCTACCGGATGTGAGTGGGGGGGAGGGGGGGAATGAAAAAGATTTTTTAAAAAGAAACAAACACTTACTTAGAATCGCGCCGGCCGTCGCCTCTACCTGGTCCTTTTCATCTTCCAAGAGTCCAGCAGCAGGAAGCACTCGGGCTCCCAGGCTCTCCACAGCCAATCACAACCCTGCAATGCAGCGTTGTGATTGGTCTGAGCGCCGTGGTTCGGTCTCAGACAGACGCTGTGGGCCTGGGCATGTTCTCCACCCAGGCTTTAATGCAGCATGGTTGGAGAACATGCAAAGTGTGCATGATGCTTTGGCCGGCCCGACAGGCCAAAGCATCATGCGCACTTACGGAGTGCACTCACCACTTCTCCCCCTGCAGTGCTCTGGTGTCACGGAGCTCATCTCCGCCCCAAATGAGCCACTGCAGTAGGAAAAATAAAATAACGCTGAGTTATTTTATTTTTCCTCTTTAAACTGCTCGGAGAGCAGTGGGGCGATGCTCCTCCGCCTTACCGGAAGACCCGCTGCTGCTGGGGAGAACCTGGATTTAATCTGTTAGCCACTGCCGAGAACACACAATGTAAGCAGTTCTGCACGTTGGAGTTTCCAACGCGGCTCATACTCCTACCCAGAGTTCAAGAAGATCAAGAACAACTGGGCCCAAGTCATTCTTGTGGCTCGGGATTGGACATGGAGAATTTGAGTTTGGAACTCAACCAGCACTTGAAACTTACCTTCTACAAAACAGACATCCTCCTGTCCTGGGTCATGAAATTGCTACTAGGTGATGGTTGTATTACTAGGACAATGAAAACATGTAATACTGAAAAGGTACTATTGCTAAACATTGCGAAGGTGACTTCAGTTGTGCTGGAAAAAAAAAGTGTGCCACCCCTAGAGTGCACATGTTAAAACCCAAAGTACAAAAAACATTCGGACATTGAGTGGTGAGGGTTGATCATGGTAGTTCCATAAATGTACTCTGGATCACAACAGCTTTCCATGTAAGCAAGTATGAAAACAAAATCCTCTGAGTGGGTCATAAAATCTACACAAAAAAAAAACTGGCCATAGCAACAGAAGCTACAAAACAAATGTTTTGGAGACCAGAGTAGCAACATCTAACAAGGGATAAGAGAGATTACCTACAATCACAAGACAATAACATTTGACAAACTATGAATTCATAAAATGTCCTGATTATCACACCCATGAACAGCACTTACCAAAATTTACATACAGAATCTTGTTTGATGTCACCTACATAGCTGCCAAGTTTTCAGACTGCTTATGTGGAACATTTCCAGGGTTTCAGGACATTTATGAGCGACATTCAACGCCAAATGTGTGACACTTAGAGTGGCACTTTCTTGCGTGTAAACCCTAGCAATTAAGTGCATTGAAAGAGATAAATATCAGAAATGATACCAGTTTGACCCATGACAAGCTCTAAAATTATCTTGAAACTGGTGCAAAACTCCTCAAATGGAAGGTCACTATTCTACAGCCTCTTTCTGTGTTACAACCTGAATTCTGGAGTGTGTCCTTTAAATTAATACTTAGTATAAAAACGTTTGCTCTAGGTACAACTTGATTTCCATATTACTAAAAATATACGGTATTAAAGCAATTGTTTTATAATGAACACTATATCCCTGCACACATTTAGCGGCAGTCTCTAACACAGAAGTCTCTACTCCCCACTGTGCCAACAAGAAAATACTCAATTCTGTTTCTTACTGGCTACACACAAAACATCTGCAGTGCCTGCATTAAACAATTGAGGTTTCATAACATAAGAGTGCAATTCCCATTGATTTCTTTTACTTGCATGATTTATCATCTTTCTTTTAAGGTGTGTGGACCAACAAACACATTATAAAATAGTTCTACAAATATTTTTCCTGTTTTGTTGAGTCGGAGCCAAGGCTCATTTATTGCCTTATGACGTCCGCAGTATATTTCATGGGATGCTGCTGGCTTATTCTTTACAGCTGCATGGAGATGTAAATTGCCACACACCATTTACAATAAAAAATTAGTGGTAAGTTGGCATTTAAAACCTTTTGCTGCACGTTAACAACTGTATCAGCCTGCAAGACTAAGGAAGAGTCTCGGTCCCCATAGCAATGAGTGAGCTGAAGCCAGCAGGCTAAGAGTGAGCTGAAGCCAGCAGGCTAAGAGTGAGCTGAAGCCAGCAGGCTAAGAGTGAGCGGAAGCCGACAGGCTAAGAGTATAACAATTGCCTGGCAGCAGCCAGAGTGGCGTTGCACAATAAGCGCCAAAGGGGCTTCTTTTATTAAAGCCTTCATGATCCCCACAGCATCGTAAATGCGTGAGTAATGCATTTTAGTACGGTGATGCGGACACCAGCACTAAAATGCGTTAGTCTAAGCCCTGATGCGTGGTACTTGGCTATATACCCATTTGGTAACATCTAAATATGCTGTCTAAGCTCATTCTACCAGCTATGTTCTTTCCTATTTTTACATCTTAGCTTGAAAACTGTGACAGATTATATAGCATCTAGATTATACCATCTCTTACACCTGGACAACAGCGCCATTACACAAACATCCCATCTCTCAGTTTGCGATGGATACCACCTACTTAACTACGACAACACACCCAACTGCAGATTACCCATTTACCTGCACAATTAACCTTCACACATCCAATCCAATTTTGGAGTCCTTTGTACAGATTACAGTTTTCCAATGACCAGGAATTGCCCAACTGTTAATGTACTAACAACCATATGCCATCCCAAGATCTCGCAGAGCACGGAAGAAGAGAGATTTGGATGTAACGGATATATGAATGTTTCTCCTGGACTACTAAGCAACTGACGAGGAACAAGCAAAAGTCCAGAAAAGAATGAATTGGGTCGGTCATCTGGTCACAAGAACAACATTTTAAGTATCCTCCATCAGAAGGTGATGGGTAGAGAAGTACTACCTTTCGGGGACTATGCTCAGGGTTAATGGGTCCTAGCACTTATCAAGATATTGTTCAAACTTTACACTCTTCTCAACCTCTACGTGCTGACCCAATTTGAACTGAAGTTTCAGAGAAATGTACAAGAAGCCACTTGAATATTCGCATCAAGAAAACATTCTTTGGTCAGGTTAGCAATACCTAATTTGATCCTATGGGATGCTGCAAATTAGAGGAATTATGTATCCAAAGCACAAATAGAATTTCTAAGAATGGCAATAAAATCAAAGGGCACAGTAACGTTGGTATCTTTCCCACTTCGATACACTCAATATACTTTCTATTCACTTCAAGGAAAGATTATAGCTTCACTTAAATAGACTTGACAAGTTCCACTATTATCAGCTGAAAATCGCACAGTCAGCATCTCCGACCTTACTCTCATCTAAGTCTCCTTGGCTTGATATCATCCCTAATAAAACCACTGGCGCATAAATAGATCTACGCTGTTTGTCCGTGCTTTAGAACACACATGACATTCAGTGGAAAATTCTTTGACCTCAACAACAGTGCAACAGTTTGATTAGAAGACATGGGACATCCTAAAAGCAATACTGAGAGGCAAAATCATTACCTGGGTTGTTGCTAAGAAGAGAGCCTCTGAAAAGGATGTCAAGGTCCTGGCTTCCAAAATTCTAACACTTTAAATACAATAGAAAGAAGTAATCCGTCTTTGAAGAACTTAAGGTGAACTTTCTTAAAGTTGAACTTAGTCTCTTAAAAGGTGCCCTGTAGTTGAGGATCATATCTACTTAAGCATCAAAACCAGGCTCCATGATAGCAGCATTAAAGCCAGCAACTTAATGGCCATTAATGCAGAGAGACGCGTCAACACCCCATCGACAGTATGCAAGGTGTTTAAAAGCCCCCACATCTCGGAGCTGGTTAGATTCAAGGCTCGGGGACCCCTAGTAGGTGAATGGCAGAACGACTTCCCTTGACAAAGTAAGTCTCAGGGACATATGTAAGGAGGGGCTGTTACAGACAGCACTGCTAACCGGAGAACCATCAAAATGACCATCACTGCATTTTCTTCTATAGTATGTAACTACAGGGATCGCCCTCCCCTGAGGCCTTATGGAGCTAAACATAATCTACGTTAAGTGTAGGTTACAGTGAAGGCCTTTTGAAGCACGTGTGTGCACATAAAACCACTTCACTTTTTATTATGTGTGCTATTTTTAAGTGTTGTTAAAAAGTTGTATGACAAATTATGAGCATGACAGTGGGGTGATCTCACATGTGTGCATGCCTTGACGCACACACATAGCATGCTGTTGCACTATGAAAGGGGCATGATCACATGCCCAGTGAGAAATTATGTGATAAATGATCTCTTCTTCTCGAATTTTAGACAATACAGGGGAAAAATTCCAGAATGGTCTGAATGAGCGTGCATGCTTCATTTTGTATGTGTGATAATGTCACACCACTAAGAGTCTAGAAAGGTGGAAATACCAACCAAAACAAAGTAGGGATTAAATTTGTCTTGGTCCTCAACAAAGCCCGTTGACCCTTAGAGGCACACAGAGAGGCTGAAACATGTCGACCCCAATTTGATGTTTCAGGCCATTATACCCAGTCCCATCAATCTGTTTTTACCCTTGCCTAAGCATCTCAGATTAAAAACACAGACGAGAGAATCCAGAAGGCAATTTTAATTGATACAATACTGTTGTATCTTGACTCTAATGTTATTCTTGCACTGCCAATGGAATCTTGCTGTAATGACATAACATGGAATGTTGGGAGTCAAATACACACAGTTGGCTGGGCTGAGCAGCATGCTGGCTGCTCCTGGTGGGGTCCTTATTGTGATCTTGTAATCTTCCTGAATAAACCTCCCTGTACCACACCTACCTGCGTGGACTTGATCACTACAATTTTTGGCGACGATCTTGAAGCGAACCTGCGTTTGTCACCTCATCAAACCTCAAGCAACAGTCATCAAACCTCAAGCAACAGATCACCTCAAGTTAAGCTTAGGCAACTGGCATCCCTGAACCCACCAGTGACCTCTACATCGGTCGCCCACAGCAGTCTGCCAGTTGTTCCTGTGCGTCTGGGGAAGTGCTACTTCACGAGCTGCCCTTTCAGTTTTGGGCGTCTACTCCCCATTTTCTCTACACGTCTCTGCTGTGCCTTCTGTGAGGGTAAGCCTGCCATTCAACAACGTCTGCGTCCTGTGCTATGCCTTCAGTGAGGGTAAACATGTATTACTGTCTTCAGTGCCACACATCGTCGTCTACACTGTCTGGTGAAGAAGTGTCCTGTTCATGTGTGCGCTAGCCAAGCTTTGAAGGAGACTGCCATTCCCACTTTAAGTGTCCTGCACTGTTCTACAATTCTGCGCTTTCCATAGCTGCTGCGCCTTCAAGTTTATTTACTTTTTTCCACGTACTTGTACTTTCGAGAGGACCTGCCTACAAGTCTACTCTTCAGCTGTACATGAGCTACAGTGTCTGCTTTAACTATCTAGGTGCTGCAGAATCTCGACTTGTTGTTTCTCCACCCCACTAGTGAAGATTTTCTGCAGTTTATCACTCTCCTGCATAGAGTTTTCCACTAGCACAAAAGAGCGTGCACTTCCTGCACTGTGGACTATGTCACCGTGACCTCATTCTTCACTTGCACTTTGTGTGCGCACTATTTGTCCCACTAGTTGTGCAGAGACATTTCAAACGTTCATCAACAATTTCCACTGTTTGTTCCCTCTATTGGTCAATCTTTCACCAACAATTGGATATCGGATGCATTGTGAAATGCACTAGCATACCTCTCTGGGAAAGACTTGTGAGGTGAGCCTTTTCTTTGTCTATGATTGCTGGGCTCCTCCTTTGAGGTATCGAGACGGTGGACATTTGCCAACCGCCGTGTTGTGGTTTAAAAGTCCCTAGCGCGAGCTACAATCCGCGCGCGCAATTTTACCTTCACTGCCTCCATTCTTCATGCTTTTGCTCGTGATGTCTGGTGTCGTTTGGCGCGCGCTGATGCCGGGAGCCACCCGGCGCAGTGGGATACAGCGTGCCGCCATCTTGGGTATGGACTTGCCTCATGTTGTTGTCAGTGCTGCCAACCACGTCTTCATCGGTTATGTGCGATTGTTTGCCGTGAGTGGGGGTCTGTGTTGCAAGATCCTCTCATCGTTTCTCGAATCTGTTCGCAGCGCAAGAGGGTCATCCCATGATCCGGTCATCCCGTAGTCCTTGTGTTCGGACGGATCATCTTTCAGAGGGTAAGGGATGCTGCTTAAACACCGGTGGTGAGTGGCAGTTTGTTTTTTGTTTCTATTTACTACCACCCGGTGACAGTATCGATTCGTCTTCACGTTCCACACCTGGACGTTTGGAAACTGTTATATTAAGGAATTACCTTTTTCGATATTGGCAAAACGTATTTGGAAGGCTAAATCGTAGCACCAGCGACTTTAAAAAAAAGAACAGTGACTCGTTTTTTTCTGTGCTTCCTGTGCTTCACGTTGGAATTCACGTACTTTTATTACATGTTGTCGTCGTAAGCGCTGGAGCACAATTGAAGTACTTTCGGAAGCGGAAGCCTGAGCGCAGTTGGGGACTTCAACTGATGCTTCCTTTTGCATTCTACCTGGGATCGTGCCTCTGTAAAATTTGTTCACCATGTGTTTGTGCATACAGTGTATTATCTTATAGTCTAAAGCTCAAATTCCTCTTCTGCAGGGTTTGCGATTACAGTGTTTGTGCGCTTTTTAAAGTGCGTATGTCAGGGGATTTTGTTTTTCTAGCTTGTACATGCATGTCTACTTTATTACTTTCAGCATGTGTTTTACTGCCAGGCATTGTTACATTTCGTTCCCCTACGCAAGTGTGTTTGTTCTTTCTAATACTCAGGTGAGTAGTCACTCACAGGTGTTGTGTACTATTCAGTACAGTTCGTCTTTCACAAGATTGTACGATGACTTCTCGTTACTTTACATTTTATGTTTACGGACCCTGCGTTCACACCTGCTGGTGTCTATTTTTCTCCAGTGTTATCCTTCTTAGGATTTTCGAATGGGTACCGTTGTCTCAACATCATACTTTATTTGTTCATGGGCCCTAGGTATACACCATGTAGGTACACGCTATAATGGTACACGCCATGAAGAGTCCATTGTATCCTTACTGTCTCATGCATGTTTTAAGTTTCCTTACACGGGAATTGCAGTGGGTTTTACTCCCATCTGCTCATGGTACATTTGTACGCTTCTCACATGTGCACAACTATAGTCGGTCTTCCTCCTGGGAGCTATGCGAGGGTTTCAGTCCTTTTCGCATTATATGGGTTCCTACCCATATCTGTTTGTTGACATCGCTCAACCTCTCTTAGTATTCACAATGTCAATGTTACAAGGACTTTGGTTTCTATGGGTCTTAGTCCCATCTGTTACTGATTTAATCCCTTATCTTTGAAGGGTTTGTTTTTGGGTTATAGTCCTCCCGAACCTCACATATAGGTATGTATTTATTTTATTGAACTTTCTATTAATATACACTGTTGTTTTTATATTATATTTTGTTATTATGTATTGATGATGGTGTTTGACTTGGGTGAGGATTATCCCTTTACTTTTCCTCATCTTCCTTGTTTTCTTTCTTCAGTTCTGTTCCTTTTGTGATGTTTTCTCCTGGTGCCTTGTGTGGATTCTGAGCTTTCCTCTGCTTTTCTGCCAAGTTTTCCTTCTCTGTGTTTTCCACATCCTGTAGTCCGGAGTTTTGTTGGTTCTTTCCTCTTCTGCCTTTTTACATTCCTGTTCTGGCCAGTGGGTATGTTTTGGGGCAATTGTTCGTGGTTCCTTCTTTCTTTCTCTGACGATTTATTTCTTTCCTTTGCTTTTGTGTATAGAAGGGAGGATGGTTCTTATGTCTTGGTTTTCCTCTCTCATCCTTTTCTGTTCTTTTCTTTCAATGTTCATGTTTCGGATTTCCTCCGTTTCTGTTCATCCTCGTTCTTCTTTCTTGTTCTCTCAGTGTTCTTGGTTATATATAGAAGAAAGGGGGATATGTTGCATCTTGACTAATGTTATTCTTGCACTGCCAATGGAATCTTGCTGTAATGACATAACATGGAACGTTGGGAGTCAAATACACACAGTTGGCTGCGCTGAGCAGCATGCTGGCTGCTCCTGGTGGGGTCCTTATTGTGATCTTGTAATCTTCCTGAATAAACCTCCCTGTACCACACCTACCTGCGTGGACTTGATCAATACAAATAACTCTTAGAAAGGTGCTCCGCTAACAAAGTGCATCAGGCCCACCCACTCACATTAATTGTAGTGGGTGAGGATTGGATGATGAAGCATGCCATTGGTGGTACCTGTCGGTGAGGATCCTATAAAAATATCTAAAGGATGCTAGAATCTCACTAACCATCTCCTATAGCAGAGAAAGCGTAGGGGATAAAGTTAACCCTCCAAGATTGTTTAGACCCAACTACCTCAAAGCCATAAACAAGGAAAACAAATCAGGATTACACATGATGACTTTGATCTGCACAAATCTGACATTTAGACTTTGTAGAAACTTTCGACAAGAAGCCTTCTACTATGGATAGCCCTTAATTTTCAGACAATGTCATCTTCGGCAGGCAGTTGGAAAGCTTTACCCACAAGAAGATAAGAAAACTGGTCTTATTCTGGCTGGCCTGTTCTAGGAGCAAGGTCAGCTTAACCACTTCTAGTAAACAATTCTCATTGACAAGAGAAAAATAGAAATTAAACTGGGACTGCCCAGCAAATGTTTCATTTGTGAAAATTGGAATGAACATATTCCTCATGCAAGGAAGATGAGAAGAGAATCTCTGGGTCTGTGGTGTGGCTAGCAGGGTCTTTCTGAACTTTAATTCTCTCAGTGGAGATATCAATCTAACCCATCTCACTCTAATGTCCATATGTTTAGGATTCCTCCATCCAAGCCATTTGCTCTACAAAAGTCGCAAACTTCAAATAACTCCACTTCACAGACAGCCAGTTGTCTGAAATGAAGATTTTTTTATGGGCAGGGGAAACCTAATTTGAACTCCACATATGGAAATGATATAAGCAATGCTATGTAAAGTGCTTTAAGAATGACTAAATATTGATTGCAGAGGTAAAAAATAGCAATATGATGCACTGAAACCCCAAAAACGTGATAAACAGGGAAAGTCAAAATTGTTAAAATCCTGAGATGTGTAAGGTTCAGATGACAAAAAAAAAGATATTAAACTGACCAAAGTGCTGTTAGGGTATGTAGTCCTGTGGAACTAGTCCAACAATTACCTTTGGTCTACAGTGCCATATGCAGATCCAGGACAATGTTGTGAACCAGTGAACTGGATATTAAACAGCAAGAATAAAAAAAGAAAACAATGAGAATTAAAAAAAAGGACTGAGCTCTCGTGCAGAAGCCTGCTTACCCACAGTCCGTTTTAAAAGTAAATTAAATTGCAAGATTTGGGAGGTGGCTGAATTAAAAAAAGAAAACAACAAAAGTACCGTAAAAGCCCACCCATGCAAACTAAACCGTTACAAGTTTTAGTAAAATCCTCCTTAGATCAGGAGGAGAATCACTGAAATATACAAAAAAAGATGAAAGATGCAAGCTAAAAGGCTGATTGGATACATGATTCAGAAGATAGAGCAAAGTAGCGAATCCAACACTCAGTTAACCTTAATATTAAAAAGTTAACCTTAATTAAAGGTTAATATCCGAATAACTGAGGAGTTGGTTCCCATATAGCTGGCACTTAGACACTATCTAGGAAGTACCTACGGCTTGTTTTTATCCATTACCATGGTTTGTTCCGCTGTTTGAAAGTGCTAAGGAAATTATAAAAAAAAGGAAATTATCAGACTGTTATGAAAATCAGAAACAACTTCATCAGAAAAGCCAGAGGAATGCTAAAAATACTTTGGAGCTTTGAAAACTAGTAACCTACATTCCAACAGACAAACATTTCATACTAACATTCCAACCGAAGTATCGGCTTCTTCCGGAGCTTAGCACAAACAATGAAATCCCCTTTGGTTGCAGATGGTGTCACTAAAAGGATGTTTGATTTGAATTTTCAATCCTAAAAAACACCAGGGACAACCTAAATAAATACAACTAAATTAGCATCTACTAATAAACAATAATGCAAATATAGATGGAATCAAAGAGGCATTTACTGAAAACCTGAACTTCTTAAAACAACCTTGCAACAGGACAGCTGGGTGGCTTCAATATCTTGAAATGTAAGCACAACTTTTTCATCTAAAACAAAATTATTTTGATCAGGGTCCTTCTGATTTTCTCATGCATAAAAAATTGGTCCTTAGGAAATCTTCTACAAGTTAAAGCAGGTGGTGAATGGGCAAAATAAATCTTGTTTATTAATTTATTCACGGGTAAAGTGAAGGTAAAAATTTAAAGCATTGCAAAGAGTCTAATGAGGATACAAGCGCCCACCTCTTTCTGACAGGGCACGTGGACTATCGCTTAAGTGTCACACAGAGAACACAGGATACAACAAGCTCAGGTTCAACGTCCTAGTATTGAAACTTCAAGTGGTGGCTATAGGCCACAAGAGAGCTCTACTAGTCTCACAAAAGACCCTCCAGGGTGAGTGAACAACACCACGTTTCCCTCACATACCAGGATGGCGGACACTAAACTACCATGCAACTGAGTACTCGTAATTTCCATTTACTTTCATAGCAGTTGTGATGTTAATGTGTCACTATTTGATACAGGAGAATCCAGACTTCTGATTGGTGAGAATTTCAATTCCCTGGGATTTTCCAAATGTCCTTTTCAGCAGTGCAACAATCATCTCTTAAGGGCCTTCCCTTACTAGATTCCTAAATACCATGTCATATAGTCTGCTGTTACTCCAGAGTCCCTTTGTTGTTCCAGTCCAATTTTCCACTACAACTGCCAAATACATCTACAACAGTCAATGAGAGTATAGTCACAGCAGTGAAACATGCATCTCTCTCTCTCCATGCCATCCATTGGGAGCCATGTTTCTTACCTCCTCCTTCATTCCAGTCTCCAGAAGCATCATTACGCACGCTTCCAAGGGCAGGGCAATTTCTCTTGCGCTGCGTTTTAGATGTTCTTCCAGGGGTGTCCCAAATGCAGGCTTTTCCGTCCATTTATCTAGAGAGCAGCAAGCCACTGAGTTAGAAAGTGCTAAAATCTCTTTTTGATTCATTAATTGGCTAACCTAGGTCTTTACAGACGTGGAACAAGACAAGGCAAGCACCTGGAAAGCCAACACAGCAGAGGAAAGATGCATAGTTTGAATGATAAGAAAGGATTATAGTTATTTTGGGGGGAAAAGCAAAAGAGGTTCAGAAGCCCTAGTAGAAATGTCAGCCCAGCAAATGACACCTGCCGCCTAAAGCATGACTTATGGTCATGCAGAGGGCAGCCCCATACTCCTCACATGGAAAATCCCTTCAAACATTTTCCCATAATGTATTTAAATAAGCTTTTATCATGCAACAAATTTTACCTAAGTTACAAATGCTCTACGACTCATCCATATAATTTGTATCCACTTTGAATGAATAAATGGCCGAGTGGACGACTGTGATTCTAACTTCTGACCTTCCGGTTACCAACAGTTCTCTGCAGTGGATGCTTAAATTTACTGTGCAATCTTACTGACATCCTCTTCTTCAGACATTATGAACAGTTCCTCCGATGAGGTATTACGAAGGAAAAAACATTTGGATCTGGCATGCGTGAGCTTCGAACACTGCAATATTTCAGGAGAATCAGTAAATATTAGGAGAGGGAATAGATCTTAATGCTCCCCACTTACAGTTGAGGTACAGGAGAAGAAGGAAAATAAGGATTTTCTCACAATTGCACTATTATTTATTTATTTTGAAAGTTTTATATAGCGCGAACATGACCGAGGGTATCAGAGCGCTTTACAGTTTATACATCAGGAAGAATACAAGCAATCAAAACAGCATCAACAAAAACAACAGATTAACAGTCTAAAAATTGCCCGAGCATTCTCGTGAGCCCGGCAGCTGGGCCACAAATCTACGTCTCTGGCCCCCGAATCAGATGGGGGGGCCCGACAGAGGCAAAAATGTCTTCATCAGGAGCCCTTTGACCTCTTTTTTGAAGAGGACCGTGGAGGAGTTCACCCTGACTTCGGGGGGAAGGGAGTTCCAGATCCTCAGTGCCATACCCGAGAAGACTCGATTGTATGTCTTTTTTTCTTAAATTTTTGTGGTTTGAGCAAAAGGGTGCTGGCGCTTCTGGAGGCTCTGGAACCACATGAGAGCTCCAGTTTCTGAGCGAGGTACAGCGGGGACTTGAAGTGTATGGCTTTGTGTGCCATGCATGCAATTTTTAACTGTATCCGCGCTTCATAGGGAAGCCAGTTCAGGGCCAGCAAGTCCAGAGAAATATGGGTGAATCTTTTAGTGCCCGTTATGAGCCTAGCAGCAGAATTGAGGGCAACCCTTAGAGGAGCTGTCTTTACTCTGGGCAATCCGCAAAGCGTTGCTCTACCATAGTCCAACTTGGAGATCACTAGTGCTTGAACAGCCACCTTTAGGTCCTGAGCCGGTAGATATGGTTCGAGTTTCCTCAAGATACTGTGTTGGTAGTTAGCTCCTTTGGTAAGGGAGCCGATGTGCTTCTGCATGTTCAGGCTTTTGTCTAGAATGATACCCAGAGAAGATGCCGAATCAACGAGGAGAGGTCTGCAGTTTAGAGCAGTAAGTTGATTCAACCATTGTTCCAAGACCGGGGAATGCTTGTGGGGTGAGATTAGGAGGAATTCAGTTTTTAAAGCATTTAGTTTCAGGTGGTTACGTGTCAGCCAGCTTTGTGTTTCCAGCAGGATTGAATTGAGGGATTGAATCTCCTCAGGGGAGGCAATCTTCAGGTATAGTTGGGTATCATCCGCGTTCATGTGATAGTGAATGCTGGATGATTTCAGAATTTCTGTCAGAGGCTCCATGAACAGGTTAAAGAGCGTGGGAGACAGTGCTGAACCTTGAGGAACCCCCAGCGTGACCGGTGCAGGATGGGAAAGGGGTTGGTTCACCTTGAAGCTTTGGGATCTATTCTGAAGGAACAAAGAGAACCAGTTAAGTACAGGCCCAGACAGCCCCATCCTGTGTTTCAGAGGAGGTCAATTAGGTTATCGTGTTTGACAGTATCGAATGCTGACGAGAGGTCAAGAAGGATCAGTAGGCACGACTCATTATGGTCCAATATTCTTAGAGCATCATCAACGATGTGCGTTAGTGCAGACTCTGTACTATGGCCCGGGCGGAAACCAGATTGGTATTGGTCTAGGAGTTGAAAATGTTCAATATGGGAACAGAGTTGGGCGAGCACACATTTCTCCAGGAGCTTTGCCAAGGTGGGGATGTTAGAAATTGGGCGAAAGTTATGAAGGTCCGTGGGATCCGCGGATGGTTTCTTTAAAATCGGGGTCACTTGACCCGATTTAAGGCAATCAGGAATTGCATCTTGCCGAAGTGAAGCATTGACGATCGTAGTCCAGAGTGTTAGTAAGGAGGCTCTAACCTTCGGGAAAAGGTTAGCTGGCAAAGGGTCATTGTAGTGATTGGAAGATTTCAACGTCCCCAGCATTTTGCGAATAGTGCCTTCATCCAAGGTTTGGAACAAGATGCGTTGTTTTTGGGAAGGTAGGGCTGCGCAGGGTCAGTGAAATCCAAGCCTGGGGGATGGAGGGTGATCAGAGGACTGATCGAAAGGTGATTAAGGGCAGAGCGTAATTAAGTCTCAATCTTGATAGTCTTATCCGTGAAGAAGACCGCAAATTCTTCACAGTTCGGCAGAGACCCTTGACCCGGTGACGAGAGATTAGGATGGCTGTTAGCTTGGGACTTGAGTTCGAACAGTTTTTTGGGACGGTTTTTTGCTTGGTCTAGTTGAGATCTGAAAAAGGTGGCCTTCGAGCATCTGATGCGTTTATTGTATAGGCTTCGCAGGGATCTCAAATGGTGGAGATGTTCAAGGGAGGGGTTGGATCGCCACGACCTTTCTGCAAGCCTTAAGTTTCTTCTATCGGAATTGAGACTCTCATTGAACCATGGTTTGAAGAGTTTAGAGGACATTCTCTTAAGCTGCAGTGGAGCAACCGAGTCTAGAGCATTGAGCAGTTATAGTGGGCCGTGAGGTCGTGGACGTCCGACATGTGCAAGGGAGGGGGCAGGATGTTATCGCAGAGAGCAGTCAGATCTTGCAAGTTAATGTTCCGTAGACATCTTTTCAGCTGTTTAGGGTTCTTAGGCTGGGATCTATTTACTCTTACGCAATCCAAGATGAGGAAGGTGATGCAATAGTGGTCTGTCCAATCACATGGGAGGATCGACTCAAGGAGGATGGAGTTGGGCTTACCAATGACAAGATCTAAGGTAGCTCCTTTGATACGAGTCGGGCAGTCACAAATTTGGGCTAGGTTGAGGTCAAGTAGGAAGGATTTAAGGCTATTAACCACCATATCATTTGCATCATTCCAGTGGAGGTTGAAATCACCCAAGAAGATCTGAGTACCATGGAAATCAGCGTTAGCAGAGATAATGTCCATGATCTGTTCTGTGAAGGGAAGGTTTTCACGAGGGGGGTGGTAGAATGTGTGCAGTTTACATGAGAGATTGTTGCCACCAGTCACTTCAATGCAAAGGTATTCACAAGACGGCAGAAGGTCGGCATGAAGTACTTTCACTATTAGATTGCTGCGGTGCAAACATGCTATGCCTCCACCTTGCCCACAAGCTCTGTCCAACCTAATGATATCATAGTTGGGAGGCATTAAAAGGTCCAGGGAAACAGCAGCCGAGTCATTTAGCCAGGTTTCCGTCAACATTACAAGGTCAAGATCCTGGGCAAGGATGATGTCGGCAATGTCCGCCGCATGTTTAACAGCCGATCTGCAGTTTAGGAGTACGCATTTGAGTCTTATGTTGGTGAGACAACTGACATCAGAATTCATGGTTCCAATGGCACTTTAAGGACCTAGTGCAGCTTTCAGCTGAACACCTTGAACATGCTTCTCCCTTCAAGGGCATGCATAGAACGCTGCAGCAAAAACAGTAACAAACGTTGTGCATTACGCAACAATGTCGGCCAATTAAATTACAAAAAAAAAGAAACCACAAAATTAAAGCTTTGATCATTTACAAGCCATTCCTAATCGAGGCACGGTTTACTATCCTTTCACAGCTTTGCTTGGTCAAACACGCTGTACAATCCGATGAGAGCCGTGTGACAGAGTAATATAAATTCTGAACACAATATCTATAAATATATCCAACGGGCCAATATCATCGGGTTGCTCAAGAAAGACCTCAACTATAAATTAATGCGTGAAGCATGTTATGAATGGAATGTTTTATTGGTCAGCAGGGAACTTGCTTAGTGAAGGTCATTAGGTGACTAACATTCATCTAGCATGCACGGGCAAAGAACGCTCGGGATGGCAACAATGCAAAATGCGAGGAGGAAAAAACAGAAATACTAAGCATAAAATCTGATTAAAAAACCAAACATAAAATGAATAAAATAGATATAAAATGTGTTTCATCATTTATGGGGTCTGGCCAAGACCGATTTGAACTTGGCTGGTTCCTGACTGTAGTGGCACAGTAAGCAGAACATACAGAGTGAACAGTGATACAGAACAATAGCTGAAATTAATTCTGGTATCCCGTCCATCAATTTTTTTTTTTTTTTTTTTAACTTTATTTATGATTTTATGAGAGATGCTGTGAATCAAGTAAATACAGGTACACCACTTCAGCACAGGCATGAATTCGTACAACCTATAACATAATACATAGATGTAGGTAGTCTCGGCTCCCATGCAGCACATAAAACATTAGCATTTTGCTTTCCTTGGCATATTACAACATGACAGTCCAGCTTTCTAATATTTCATTCAGAGCCATACCATAACATTCTACAGGGCCTGTTGTCAGTGCATTGAGCGTAGCATACGGCCAGCGCATCACCCATATAGGTCAACATATTTACTCTACAGATTCAGTGTGATCCTCTCCTTCTGAGACAGTCGTGACCTCTTCGTTAGAGCCCCCCCTAATTCGCAGCCACTCCACAAATGGGACCCAGATGTCTTTAGGACGTGACGCTGTAGGCATTAGATCCCAGTAGCCCGCCAACTGCTCTTGACAATACACCGCATCTTGTATCCAAGTTTTTACTAGCGGTTTAACCTGTGATCCCCAGTGTATGGCCAGACGGCGTCGAGCAAGGACCAACAACATTGCGATTAAGCGACGGCTCTCTAATTTATATTGTTCCACATATCCCAGTAGTAGGATCAGTGGAGAGCAGCCCAGTGTCTGGCCAGTGATGGCTTCAATTACTGCCGATACCTCCTCCCAATACTGAGAGACGACAGGGCATTCCCAGGCCACGTGCAAGAAGGCGGCGCCCTCACGCCTACATTTCCAGCAGGATGACTTGGCGCGTAGTCCTATTTTAAAAAGATGTAGTGGGGTGTGGTAGTAGCGATGTAGAAATTTAAAATGTATTAATCTCAGCCTATAATTGGGAGATAAGTGTTTCATTTGCAAACAGCAGAAGGACCATATGTCGTCCGTAAGTTGGTCGGGAAGATCCTCGCGCCACTGTTGAAGCGCCCCAGGATCTGACCATGGCATGTATGATTGTGTACTAGTGTAAAGTCTGGTGACCAATTTTCTCGGTGACGGAGAAGCAAGTAGGTTAGCCAGAGGGTGTAGCGTGGGTGGGGGAAGCGGAAAGGAAACATGTAGTTTCTTGCAGGTAGCTTTAAGTTGATGGAGCAGGAACCTCTCCAGTAATGGTGTAGGGCCCCCCAGTTGTGTGACAGGTTCTGGCAAAAACGACTCCGCCGGATATAAGTCACCCATTGTCTTAATTCCCATGGTATGAGCTCTATCTATGGCACCTTTGTCTTGTAAAAAAGGGAAGTTTGGATGATGAGCTACTGGCACCGAGGGAGCATATAGCAAAGGTACTTGGGCGCGGCGTCTCAGGCCCTCCCAGGCCCACCTGACCGTCTCCACAGTGTTTATTTCTTTTGGGGTTTTACGGTAGGGGTGGTACACCGCTGTGTGCAACGGAATCCCATCCGCTATGTCTCGCTCCGTCGCCACATGTGGCTGAAATGGGGTTGGATAAATCCAGTAATGTAAAAATTGAGCCTGCGCACTCAGGGCATACAACTCAAAGTCAGGGGCTCCCAAGCCGCCTCTAGATAACGGACGCGTGAGAATGTCCCAACTCACCCGTGGCTGACCGCCCGCCCAAACCATGGATATTGATGCAGAGCGCAACTGCTTAAAAAAGGCCTGTGTTAACGGGATAGGAATATTCACAAATAGATACAAGAATTTAGGGAGGACGATCATCTTAAGTATTGCTATTCGGCCTGCTAGCGACAGAGGGAGGGCGGACCAGAATTTAATTCTATCCAAAAACCAGTCTAACTGTTTCCCAAAGTTGAGACTCCAGATGAGCTGAAGGTCTCTGCTAAGCCAGACCCCCAAATATTTAACTGCTTCCTCTTCCCACTTTAGCGGGAAGTCCAAATTTTTATTGATAGGAGCTGCGGTTAAAGACAGTATAGAGGATTTTCTCCAATTTATAGTAATACCAGAAAGGCCACCAAATCGAAGTAGCTCACGCAGCAATGGGTTCAGATTATCGTCTGGGCGCCTAATATACAGGGTGATATCATCCGCATACATAGAAGTGATGAGATTACGGTCTGTAAAAACTAGTCCCCTCGCCGAATGGTATTGCCTAATTTTCGCCACCAATGGCTCCATTGCTATTGCAAATAATAAGGGGGAGAGCGGGCAGCCCTGTCGGGTGCCGCGAGAGACCCCAAACGCCTCCGAGATGAGGCCATTAGCAAGTAGGCGAGCTGTAGGCCTTGTGTACAGTAATTGAACAAGTTTAATAAAGTGGAGACTCAGTCCCAGTCTGGGAAGTACAGTAAACAAGTATGTCCACTCCAGGGAGTCAAATGCTTTAGTCGCATCTAGAAAGACTGCCGCCGATGGGAGCTTGGGGTCAATTTGATGGATGACCGAAAAGAATGTTCGGAGATTATGGGCTGTCGATCGTCCTGGTATAAAGCCTGACTGATCAGGTCTAGCAATAAGGGACATCAGTGGTTGAAGCCTGTTGGCTATGAGTTTAGCTAAAATTTTAGTGTCCACGTTTATCAGGGAAAGGGGCCTATATGAGTCACAGTTTGTTGGTGGCTTGTCTGGCTTTAAAAGGGTTATAATTACCGCCTCTCTCATTGATTGGGGGAGGATCCCCGTCTCCAAGGACTCCTGATAGACATTGAGGAGCCGGGGAGCAAGAGTTTCGACATAGGTCTTATAAAAAAGCGTGGTCAATCCGTCCAAACCAGGCGCCTTACCCGATGGGAGGCCTCTGATCACCTGTGTTATGTCCTCTAAAGTAAATGGGAGATCTAAGTATTCTCTGTGTTCAGGACTCAGCCATACAAGCTGCAGAGCGTCTAAGTATTCCGTTAGGTCAGTGGGGGCAGAGTGCTGCTTTGTGGCATAGAGAGTTGTATAGTATGACGTCAGGTGGGCATGTGTGTCCACTTGGCCTCTGATAGGCGGGGCATCCTCTACAGTCAGTTCAGTGATAAATGTAGGTGTAGTTGCTTGCCGCAACAAGTTAGCTAGGGTTCTTCCCGGTCTGTCTCCCTCTCCATAACTTCTGGCTCTGGCCTCCTTACCTAAAAACTGGGCTTCTCTCTCCGCTTCCCTTTCAAATTCTGAAATGGCTTGTCTTATGGAGGCAAAGATAGTTGCGTCATTTGTAGCGTAAAAGGTGGTTTCTAGGTCCTTTATGGCGTTCTCAATTTTCAGCAGGGTAGTACGTATTGAATGCAAGACCCCTGACCTCTTTGATATGCATGTGCCCCTTATAACTACTTTGAAGGCCTCCCAGAGTGTGGCTGCAGAGTCAACCGAGCCCTCATTTATGGCAAAATAACGATCTATTTCCGTGGCTATTTCTGCACGAAATGCCTCATCCAGGAGGGCATGAGGGGGGAGTCTCCAGCTAAATGCTCTGGGACGTGTGCCAGGGACGTGCCATTGCATCAAGACTGGGGCGTGATCAGAGAGTGTGCGCGGAAGGTGGCGCGCCCCCACCATCCACGACAACACATCAGCTGAAAGCAGCCAATAATCGAGGCGGGACCAGGCCTGTTGGTAAGGTGTAATACAAGTGCCCTCTCGTAGTTGCGGGTTAACCGCTCGCCAGGCATCACGTAGTTTGTGCTCCTGAATTATGGAGTTTAATAGCTGGGTTGATTGGGGGTGTGGATTGCGTGCCGCACCCTCTCTGTCCAGGATGTTGTCCAACACGACGTTGAAGTCACCCCCCCATATAACTGTGTCACAGCCCATAAGTGTTATTTTTGCCCAGATATCTAAAAAAAACTGCGAGTCGTCAGTATTGGGGCCGTATATGGCTGCAAGTGTAACATGTGTCGAATGTAGATAGCCAGACACCAGTACATAACGTCCCTCCCTTTCCACCAGTGTTTCGAGTGTGGTCCAGCCCAGCCCCCGTCTGATCAGTATGGAGACCCCTCTCGCGTAATTCGAGAAGGCCGCAGAGTGGATTTCACCCCAGTATTTATTTTTGAGCTTGGGATCATCAGTGCCGCGTAGGTGCGTCTCCTGCAGAAAACATATATCAACATGGTGTCTACGCAGATATGCATGTACCCGCCTAGCTTTCTTGAAATCGTTTAGCCCACGTATGTTCCACGTCAAGCAATTAGCCTCTGACATGAGAGGGGTAGTGAGTCTGTGTGTGAACTATATGTGACCCAAACCTCACCTCCGCCGTGCTCAGCGCTAAAAATAGTGTACCAGAAATGTCATCTCTCTTTAAGGGAACCCCCAACCCTCCTACCCCTCCCACTACAACCCCCCAATCAGGTTGAGAATATAGATCCACCCCCCCTATCAAACAACCCTTAAACAAACGTTTGAAATACCAACACATAGGAGATCTCCCTGTGGGGACAGGCAGCAACGGTAAGCATCCGCCAGTAGGCAGGGTGGTCGGGCTGAGGAAAGTGTCAACAGCAATGACCCAAATCCGCCCGCCCCGGGCACCCCGCGGGGGGACATCAACATTTCAAAACGATCAGTACAGTACATTCGGTTGACCCTTCATTTTCTCCGGTACTTGCGCATGGCAGCGGTGCTCGCCTCCAGCGCAGTCGGCCCCCATTTCAAAGAGTGTTCTTAGACCCACATAATGGAGTGGCTAATGAGGAGCCATCAACAGGTTAGTCATTTTCTATCAAGTGTCGGCGCTGGGTGCTTGTTTTTGGTGAGCCCTGCTGTGGTTTCCGAGGACAGACGTGCTTCGCATATTTTAAAGCCGATTTGGCATCTGTAAAAAAATGCGCCTGGCCGTCGTGGGTGATTTTGAGCTTAGCTGGATACAGCATTGAATATGGAATGGCGGAGGTCTGTAACATTCGCTTTGTTGGAAGGAATTCTCTCCTCGCCGCCTGCACAGTTGGAGTGTAATCAGGAAAGAAGGATAAAGTGTTGCCCTGGTGTAGAACCGGGCTCCTTACTCTTGCCTCTCTGAGTATTGCATCTCGGTCTGCGTAGTTTAGTAATCGCGCAATGATGGGACGTGGTGGCAGACCAGGCGCCGGCCTGGGGCCCAACGAACGGTGGGCGCGTTCTACAGTCATAAGTGGTGACAAGGCAGGGCCAAACAGCTCCTGGAGGAGAGTAGTGATATAGGGCTCCATTTTTGTTATAGCTGTCGATTCCGGAAGGCCAATCAATCGGATATTGTTTCGTCGAGAACGTGCTTCTAAGTCTTCATTTTTTGCTCTGATCACCTCCAACACCTTTTCCATATTCAGTATCTGTGTTCTGGCCTCAGTTTGAGAGTCTTGAGTGTCAGATAGTCTGTTCTCCAAAAGGTCCAAGCGTGTCTCGTGAACGTCGACTTTTTTCTTGACAGTTTCTAGGCTGGCCGTTAATGAGTCTATCTTCCCATCGATGGTTTTCAGACTAGAGCGAACGTCCTGGAGGATTGATCGCAGATCTTCTTCGTGATGTTCAGACTCCTCCTGCGGTCCTTGAGCTCCCCCCTGCTCAGCCGGGGTGTCCATGTTACGGGTTTGGCATTTCTCAAAGGGGATTTTTGTTTGTTTTGGGTCTGTCTTACCCATCCTGCCCCGGAACAGATTTCAGGGGGGCCGCTTGTGTATTAAAGGTTCTGTATTGAAGTAGACGTGCCTTAAACCTCAGAGGTTGTCCAGCCAGCCCCACCCCAGCCACCAGTAATCACCAGAGCCGTTGTAGTCAAAGAGGCAGTGTCCTTGGTCGTCCGAGTAAACCCCTCCGGCACTATGCGTGGCACACCCTGAAGGGGACCGCGCGTAGAGGACAAATCCTGCAGGTCCTAGATCTCCCAGCCGTATAGCAGATTGCAGTCCGCCGTTTAGTTGTGCTCGACTCCCCCACGACAACGCAGGCACCAAGGCGGCGCAACGTCAGCAGGTGTCCCCCGGGCCGCCCCCGCGTCCCACCTGCAGCACACCAGTTTATATTTCCTTTGGGGTCCGGGGCTCCGAGGCACGGCCGGCTCACCCCGTTCCACAACCCCTGTCCCCGCAGTTGTCGCAGCAGGAGCGCCCGTCGGAGGACGCGATTGAGCTCAGGTCCGCTGTGTCACGCCGGAGAGCCAAAAGTGCAGCGCTGGCTATACGCTCCAGGACCTCTCAATGTGACGGTTCTTATGGCATCTACAGAATGGGCCGCAGGGAAACGACCACGGACCTCTTATATCGGGGCCGGAATCAAGGGCGGTCCAGTAGCAGCTCCCACGTGGCACGCCGCTGTGACCAAGTCAAACCCCAGGTAGGGAGCAGTGTCCAGTCTCGTGCGTTGCGGCAGGATGAAGGGCTTAAGCGCCCCGGGGCCTCCGGCACTGTGCAGGCGCAGCCACCATCAGGATCCGAGGGCAGGTCCAGCAGGCTCGCGCCCGGGCGGCGAGAACCCCGCCAGGCCGCACAACAACGGGTCCCGTCACGCCTGCAGTCACAGGTAAACGGAACCCGCCGGCAGCCCACCGCGCTCCCACAGCCGCCCAGACGCCGGCCCCCAGTGCACCACCAGGTCGCCGGAAGCAGGCAGGTGTCCCAGTCCCCACCGTCTCCCTCGGCCCGCGGCACCCGGTCTTGACTCCCCCCCGGTTGAGTATGGCAGGGAGTCGACCAAGCGCCAACGCACCAGAAGGGGTCCCTTAGCGGGGCCGGAGCTCCGCACCTACCTCTCCTGCAGGCCTGCTAATCTTCTCCTCAGCGTCCCTCCTTCGATCACCCAGCAGGGCCTCCCCGTCGACGGCGGAGATCAGGCCTCGGGCCCCCGCAGCACGGCCGACGTCAGGCCCGCTGTCACTCCACCACGGGCAGCTCCCGGCCACGCCACCCGGACCTCCAGCAGAGCTCTTCGGGACAGGCGCTGCAATATTTCAAGCACCAGTGCCCACCAGGGCCAAGGGCGCCACTTGACAGCCAGATCCGCCGCTCGGATCTGTGAGCTACGCACCATCCATCACAGCGCGGGAAGCCATTTTCTCCGCAGCTCCGGTCTCGGCGGCCCAGGATCAGTTCAGCAGGATCCCGATCAGTGTGGCGTGTCAAACTTCCCCCAGGGCCACCCAGGGTGACGCGTTGTCTCTTTCCGCTGTGTTCTCCGGAATCAGCCGATCCGGGCCATGGTATTTATCGAATGTTCAAGCCCGACCTGCAGAGCCCCTTCAACAGGCGGCCATCTTGCAGTCCGTCGTGGCCACGCCCCCATCAATTTTTGTTCTTCACAGCCATTAGCCATAATTATAACAGACATGGCCAGATGGGGTCCTGTTGCTCGCTGTGAAGCAAGATTCCAACTGCACCTTACTGATGTGGCCAATGGAGATAGGGTTGCTCCTGTTCCTGTGCACAAGAAACATGGCCCAACAGGGGGGCGTGGCCAAGATGGCGACCAGAGCAGATGCTGAGTAGAAAAGCTGCTTGCCCCAAACCAGCCCGACACCATCCTGATGGTTCCCGCACTCTGCAGTAGGTACCAGCGACTGCCCTGGACTCTCCTGGAACGGCTGGGTTTGCTCGCTGCACTAGAGAGCGCCCCTGCTCACGTCGCGACCGCCCAAGTTCAGCAGCCTGGCCAGGCCTGAAGCACTATCTCTCCAGCCTGCGCCACCCATAACAAGCAGGACTGGCACAGGCGGCCTATACTGTCGACTTCACGTCGGTGGTGTCCCTGGCCGATGACTTGGACTGCAGTGGAGTGCCTCCTATATCGAGGGACCATAGGCCGCAGGCCGTGCAGAATTCTGCTGTAGGCCCACCTGCAGGTGGAACCCCGCACCTGAAGGCCAATAGGAGCGCAATCTAACCTTTGCACGCAGGTGCTCTGACGGCCAAGAACTGCCCCTACCCCTCCTCGCCATGGACAGTTATAAAAGCCAGGGAAGTGCACGATTTTACCGTGGCGCCTAGCCTCATGGTGCCCCTCATGGTGCCTCATGGAGACTGCTGGGAGTGACTTCCACAGGACCTCCGCCGGCGGGGCTGCACAGTGCTAGGTGTGGGGGCTTTAACCACTGCCTACGGAACACCCCAGCCCTTGACATTGGCCTCAACACCCAGATTGGGACAGTCGAGAACCCTGGACGAAGGACACAGAACTGGTGGACATAGTGTTTGCTGTGTCTCATTGGAAGGATCCAGTGGCTGTCTGATTGATACAGGCACTGTGAGGGCCCCACATCAAGGTCACCGGGGGCCCGCCCACCTGAAAGGTGCTCTGTAGGATTGTTTGGGGGAGTGCCTGGGGGATTCCTATAGACCTTTACTCAACCACACGCCGACGGTTGGCATACTGATGACACCCCCTTTCGCCAAACGCGGAGAACTAGTGGAGTACCAAGGCCTGCAGCGTTCCAAAGGCATGACTGGGCTCTGGAAGCAGTGCTGGTGTCCCATTTCGGCCCAACACCGACAGCCCCCCCCCCCTCACTTGCTTGTAGCTTTGCAGAGATGATTAAACAGTGACCTCCCAGGAGTGGTGGAGAGGAGGGATGTGGCCCTCGCCTCCCTCCCCCCCACCCCCTATATAAAGCCGGGGAGAGAGACCTCCCACTCTGCTCCACAAAAGAATGGGGGGATACGCTTTGAGGAACTCCTAAGGGCCATTAAAGATATGAAAACGGGAAACATCCTTTACATCGCGGTGATTACACCGCGATGCATTTAAAACGCTGCCATTACAACGCAAGCGTTACATCGACTTGCACTGGAGGGCGCTATAACCTAAGGAATAGTAAGATTTACTATTCTAACACCTTCCCTACTGTACGTAGACTGGTGTTGGAATAGTAAATCTTACTACTCCTAAGTCCAGCGCCTCCAGCGCAAGTCGTTGTAACGACTTGCGTTGTAAAAACTGCGATGTTACATACCGCGATCATTTTGATCGCGTTGTAACATCACATATTCCGTGAAAACCAGCCTGAAACCGAAGCTGGATGTGCTGGTGGTTGATGTGGGAATTTTACAAGCTGCCCAAGCTAAGTTCAGAGACAGGGTGGAGGTAAACGAATAGACATTAGATGGGATGCACCCCTCACTGGTAGAGATGCAGTCCCATATAAAAGCACTCCAATCAGAAGTTTCACATCTGCGTGACAGGGACGAGGATGCAGAGGGCCGGTCGCACTGGAACAATATTCAACTAGTGGGCCTCCAGGAGGGGGCTGAAGGGTCCAACATGGAACTGTTCCTTGAGGACTGAATTCTGGAGGCGGTGTTAGGCTGCAAAAGATCCACGTTCTTTTCCGTGTAGAGGGCCCACGGGGTCCCTGACAGGGCTCCCCCGCCGGGCTTGCAGACTCAGTCAATGGTGGCACGCCTCTTTAATTACAGGGATTGAAACCACATCCTGCAAGTTGCAAGGACCAAGGGCCCTTGACAGTTCGACAGTGGGACAGTGAACATCTGCCCCAATTGCATCGCAGAAGTTCAAAGGCTCAGTGGCTCCTTCATGTCAGTTAAGCAGAAGCTACGTCAATTGGGCCTGAAGTATTCTCTAATGTTCCTGGCCTGCAGACGTTTGGGAGTGGTTGGAGTCAAAGGGAGTGTCCCTGACCTTCCAGAATACCCAACAGGACGGAGACAAGAGCCATCCACGCACAATAGGTTGAGCCTCTGAGTACCTGGGCAGCACACTCTCCGACCACAATCTCCTCAAAATGACACTACAATGAGACAGGTGGCTAACTCCGGTACCCACCTGGAAACTATACTCTGACCCTGGAGGACAGGGTTTTTAGTGAGATCTAGGGTGCGCAAATCACCATCTACTTCACTAAAAATAAGGGAACTGCCACCGATGCATGGATCGAATGGGATACCTTTAAAGGTGTTCACACAGGGCTTGTGCATCAAAACTTCATATGGAGTAAAGCACACACTGGGGACTCGAATCGTTGCATGGGTGGGGCTTCCTGAGACCCTTAGGCCATTGCAATACAGCGTTTCACCAACACATACGCTAAGTCTATAAATCTTAACACGTACTTGCTCTTGCACGTGTGGCGATTAGGAGTATTCACCACAAAGGGTTAGCAGATAATGCCCGTTCCATAATGTCCGACAGTGTCACTGTTACCATTTCCCAGAAGTGTCCAATAATGGGGCTGGACCACACCATCTGATAGAAGTCTGCCTAAAATGCAAGGCAGAGGGGGCACCCAGTGGCCACAGTCGTGAACATGCAATTGATGCGCACAGGCGTTAATTAAGTCTGGTGCAGGTAGTTAAATTGGGTTCAACTAAAGGTTTCTAGACACTGCATACTTGTTGGAGTGCCATGGTCCACTGCCTGTCTGCAAGTTCCTGGCCAGCTGCGTTCGCCCATTTGCCTCGAAGTGTGGGAAGTCCGCAATTTGGGTGCGTCTGTCATTCCCGTGATGCCAGGATCAACTTGCCTGACTGCCAAAAGAAGTGTCTTATAGACCAACAGAATGGCACAAAGCTCCTACAGGGCAGCGTTACTCCGACAGGACTCACAGACACTGAACTTCCACTTCATCCATAGGAATGTGTTGTGGGACTGCACGACTGGCACATGAAAGTACATACACATCCTGCAGGTTCAGGAACCCCATCTAGCCTTCACTGTCCAAGGTCAGCAAAACTTGTGCAAGAGTTACCATTTTGATTTTATCCTTTCGGAGGAATGAAGTCAGAATCCTGAGGTCCAGGATCAGCTGCAGGCCTCATCCTTTTGAGGATTAGGAAGCAAAGGGGAGAACAGCTGAGCCCGTTAGGCTTGAGGTATGGTCTCAACTGTTGGAAAGAAACATCAGCGTATCCCTGGAGAGGAAGTGAGCATGATCTGCCAAAACCGGCGTGCTAAACCAGGGGTACATGAGGAGGAGCAGTCCCAAAGGGTAGTGCGGTGCCAATTTACACAATTTGCAGGACCTGTTGGACTGAAGATGATAGAATGCCGGCAGGGCAGAAAGTGGTGAATCCGGCCACCCACTTTGATCATGTGTTAAACTAAGGATGAACTAAAGGAGTTTTGAACAAAGTTCCGAGCTATGCTAGATAGGCTGTGATGGTTCGCGTTGATGGAAGGTGAAGCCCCTGGAGTAACCTTGAAATTTCCCATATTGAGATGATAGAACTGAGGCACTGGGGAGATTAGGCTCTAAGAATGTGTTATTGCACAGCTACTGTTAAATTTCTCTAAGGCAGAACCAGCCTTTTCTTTAAAGAGCCAAGCACCATCAAGCCATTCCATTTCAACAGCAAACCATCTCTAGATTCCTCATCATCCATCTCTACACTGGATTCCCACAAAGACTATCTTTAAAAGAAGAAGCCAAGCAAGTGGATTTCATTTTCCAGCATCCATCTCAACAGGATGCCATCTCCAGATTTCCTATCAGGGTCCCTTAATATCCACTACAACATGCCTTTTGCCTTGGACTGGACTGTCCACTTCACAATCCTCTACACCAGTGGCACTTAACCTTTTAACTTCTTTGGACCCCCACTGAATCACTATTGGTATACGGGGACCCCTAAGGAGTCATTACTAGAAGCTGGGGAACCCTCCCTAAGCATTTTCTATGATTGAATCGCAAAACAATGCATCAAAATACAGAAACAAACATTCATCAAATACGGAAAGGAGGACATTTTTATTTAATTCACAAACCAATATATATATAAAAAATACATTTTAATTTGAATGGGAATTGTGAAGGTTTCTAAATTCAGTTTAGGCCACTCATCATCCATACTATATTCTATTTGATGCATTTGCATTGATGCTATGAATCAATCTGAGAATACTAACTTCATTTTCAGCCTCCAATCTCAAATTCTTTTGTATTTATAGAACATTTCAAAATTTTCAGTCTTACATTTTGCCTATTTATTTATATACACTTTACTGACCTGTTAATATTATTTAATTTTCTAAACAATCGTGGACCCCTTAGTAGGCTTTGCTGACCCCCTGTGGTTCTGGGACCCGAGGTTAAGAACCACTGCTCTACACTCCTGCATATACTACACCTCAGCATCAAGGACAACCAAAAAGAGGGAAAAAATAACCTTCTGCTCCATCAAAGACTTCATCTGGACAATATCCAAGAACTAAACAACCAGGCAGAACTCTTACTGCCTGCCACAAATGTTCATATTCTCCATGACATTTACAACATTACTGTAAGGACACATGTCAAGTGCTTTGCTCCACTGAAAACGCAATCCACCAGTTCAAAGGTCTCAGCACTTTGGTACACTCAAGCGCTTAATTAAAATAAATGTGACATCTGAAAACAGTAAAAACATGGAAAAGATCGAAACTTTTGTATGACCACACCCTACTCAAAACACTCCACTCTAAACATCGATCTCTCTTCATCAGAGCTAAAGCCTCTATGTCTGTGATTGCTTTTTAAATAAAGCATTTTTTTGATGAAATGCAGCCCGTTTTCCTTAAAGGAAAACGGGATGCATTTAAAAAAGAAAAATGAAAAGTTTCCTTTTCTTTTTTTAAGAGTAGGCAGTGGATCGTGGGACCACTGCCTGCTCTTAGAAAAGGTCTGTGCTTACATTCACAAAGGGGAAGAGGTCCCTTGGGGACCCCTTCCTATTTGCAAATGGGTTACCACCTCCTTCACAGAGTCGGTAAAATATGAATTTTGTGCAACCGCATTTCGGTCGGAAAACATTCATATATGCCACTGCGACTCGCTATTAGGAAGGGACGCCCTTGAAATGCCCCTTCCTATTAGCGACTCGCGAACCCTATTTTGCGAGTCGGTAATAGGTTACTGACTCGTAAAAGAAGGTTGGTACATGCTAACAGCTGTTTTAGCGTTCGCAAACGGCCCGATTCTCCATTTGAGACCGCTAAAAATGGTCTTAGATCTGGCCCCATGTACTGTGATGTGAGCGGATCAATGTTGTCGGAGCTTCGGCAGGTAGTAGCAACACATGATGCCGAGAGCGTATCAGGTAGACTTCCAACAGGGTCAGTTGGGGCCAAGGGAGAACTACTGGCAGAAGTGTTTCTGGAGACCCCAAAGGCTTTGTTTGTCCAGTTCAGCCTTAGAGAAGCAGAGTCAAATTAAACATTAGCAGCATGGTCCACTTGAAAGCCACGAATTACTGCACATTACAAGATGGCATTGGGAACTAGGGGCGCATCTGTACAAGAGTTGGAAGGGATCCAAGGAAGAAGATGCAGAGGTCAGGTTCTATGAACGGAGACTATGTGACCTCCCCCATGAATGGGAGCGTCTGAAAGTTGAGAAATCATATTTGTGTTTCTTGTGCTTCTTCTTGGTAACTTTAAATCAATCAACCTTGATTTTCCCAGATGCGGGCGACCTTTAGCAGTTTTCAGCCACAAAGTTTGCCTTCTAGGGTCCAGACATCTTCGGGTGCATCAGAGAGCATTTCTTGCGGGATATTAAGTCATGTTTGCCACCAAGACCCACAGATGTGGTGTGTGCCCCTGGCAGGCAACCGTTTTCAACATGTGCAACATTGAGGTCATCCTCATACACTGCCAAGATAATATTTAATTTGGAAGTCAAACTTTTGGTAAATAAACAAAATTGGTAGCTGAGGAGCTCCGTATCCACCATAAGGAGCGTAGAAGAAAAGGACCAACACCACCGCCTAGACACAGCTCAAAGTCATCATGTCTAGGGTGGGATGAAGCTGGATATGGAGGCTGGTAGCGCCACATACTGGCATGCAGGAGCAGATGCAAGTCTTTTCTGGATCCAGTTTGGCACCTGGAAGAATCAAAAGGAGCAGAATCTGCAGGTAGGAATATCCATCCAAGTTGATCAATATGGACAACAGATAGGCTACCAAAAAGATATTGTGTTTTAAAAATTGTCTTTTCTGAAGAAATAGTTTTACTTCGTATATACTTAACACATGTACTCGCACACATGAATTGGACTGTGAGTGTTTATTACTTCAATGAAGACTCCCCTGAAGAGGAACCATGATTAAAGGCAAGTTGATTTTTAATTGTTTATAAATCTTGAAACAGCAGAAGTGCTATGAAAAAAATTATTTGTTATTTTTAGTGCCACTAAAGAGAAGGCTTATTCATTTCTGCTAGATACCAGCACAGAGCCAAAAGACTGGGCAGATGCTAACTATTCTCCCGGGGACACCTAGTGTCCAAAGACACTGGTGGCATAACTGGGAGTATTAAACTACTCCTTAGCCACTGTCTGGTAGTTTACAGTTCACATGCCCTCTCAAGTGACCCACTGCAATCAGCTTTGTGTATATGCAGTGTACATATAGAGGTAGAAGCTATACCGGTCGACCTCTTCGGTTTACTGACTATCCTGAGGTGGAATTGATCATTAGAATAAGTCAATACAGGATGTTACTGTAATCTAGACTCCAAAATCTGTAATCACAATGCCCTTGGTGGAAGAACAATTTGAAAGAACTCAAACTGAACAAGCTGAGCCATGTTCATCCTTTTAGGCTTTTTTATGATCACTTGGACATCAGGGAAGGGATTGGGGGGTGCGCTATATGTTTGCGTAGCCATATATGAATATATGGGAATCCAGTAACTCAAACTATGGTACGAAAAACGCCAACCCAAGAATCGAAACAATGAACACTCCGTAGAGTAGCTCACAACAAGAATAATACTATTACAATCTGACAGTAAACCTACCAAACATGTTTTGAACCACGTACAACTCAAGAAGGCAACATCAAAGCTCATCATTTAGGAAAATACCAAAATACTAGTAAAGCAAAGCTTGTCCTTCTAAACCCTAACTCAAGAATGCAATTATTGAATCTGATAGGCAAGGATGAAATACCTAAAGAGCAAACATGCTGAACCTAGTAATCAGGACATTAGCACCAAAATTCAAACTAACAAAACCTTTTGTGGATGAAGAGACAGTGAGTTCAAGACTGATAAATTCTGCCATGGAGGAAGGGGTGCCAACATGCTAAATATTGGATCTTGTATCCAGGGACATGGAAAGCTCTGAGAGGGTGGAAAGGAGGGGGGGGTGAGGGGCGGGTTAGGAAGGGAGGGGACTGGTGGTACGATGCTTAATTTGAGCTGGTGGTTGCAGATGTGGCCCACTGGCATTCATCTCTAGGGACTGGGACTTATTTGTCATCATCAGTCTTTGACCCAAAACAGGAGAGAGAAAAGGAAGAGGAAGAGAAGGATGGAAAAACAATAAAAAAGGGAGAATGCAGGGATGATAAAAGAACCTGCAAGAGTGAAATAAAGGGACAGTGTATGCATTGTAGTGAATGTAAGAGGGATGACGTGGAGTCAAGATTAGGCAGCCTTGGCAACCTCGACATTTGGCAACGGGCATCTATGATAAACTTTGGGCCCCAAAACATATTTTTACAAATTAAGCACTGTACAATGATAATATGGACACAGCTACCACAGAACAAAAACAATTTCCTAGCCAGACAAGGTCCTTTATTGGTCGTTTTCATCACTCTACAATCAAGGTGATAAGACAGTAAACACTCTGGCATCATCTCAGAGATAATCTTGCAGGAGTTGGAGAAGGGATTTCAACTTCTCCTTCTTAGTACATATAGATCAAGCCAGTCTGTTTTTACCACCCAGCGAACATTTTCTTCTGTTCTATCAGATCTGCTATAAACCTTAGCATACAACTGAATCTCAAACATTAAGTAACTATCACCGCTACCTGGCCAGTTTGGGATTCAGGCCTAGTACCTGAATTCAGGGAGTACCACTCTCCAAATCTGCAGCCCAGTGTCCAAGTTGCTGGCTGCCTTGCCAAATTTCAACAGAAGACAGTGAGACAGTGAGCTGACACAAAACTTTCACTTAACAGAGCATCAACCTGAAAATACCTTATTTTCACAAGGGCTAGCCTTTGTCCACATAAGCAAGAAGTATGCCTACTAATGTCCATTCATGCAGTCACACAGCATTCTTCTACCAGCAGGGTATGCAATAGCTGTTCGGCTGAAGCCAATGGAGTGAACTCTGAAGCATAATTGATAAAAGTGAAACTCAAGCCCACCTTTCTTGACATGCCATCCCATGTGGTTGCATATTTACTACTTAAAATGCACTAAGGGGGGAACACGAGAGGGAAGCAAGGGAAAAAGTCCAACATGTTGGTGTAAAAAAGTGTTTTACTAATTGCGGTGGGTGACAACTCACCTCACAGAATAATCACAACCCATGTCTGCTGAACCCTTAAAGTCAATAAATTAACCTGAGCTCAACCCCCTGGTAACTACGCCACAGAGCAGATCGGCTTAAGTTAGGACAATGTATAAAGTATTTATGCAGTACTAAAACAGTAATAAAATGCAAGGGAAAAACAATTCCAAACCGAAGTAGAAAAAATAGAGTACATTTTAGTAAAAATTGACGTCAAAGTAACGAAAATTCAATTGAATTTTTAAAGTTTTAAGTAGGAACAACACAAAGAAGCATGAAGTGCCAATGATAGTCAATGGCTGCAGTAGACCAGGACCTAGTCACTATTTGAGACTGACTGCAATGGAGCACAGGTCGGCTACACCAACCAGGTTCGTCCTGGTCAAAGATTTTACTTTCTGACTTTAGGCCTTTACGCCCCAATACACCACAGAAGTACACTTCTAAAGATCCCAGGACCTCAGGGAAGACACTTAGAGACTTGCAGGGTTTCAGGCAGGGGACAGAGAGCAGGATCCACTCCAGGTCCAGTTGCCACTAGTTAGCTAGCCAGTTGCAGGAAGAGGCCTTGTGTAGCTGTTTGGATTTTTGTAGAGGTCAGCCTAATGACCCTTGGAGTCCAATTATTTGCCCTGGGTACAAGAGGGAGTGCAGGTCCAGTCCTTTAGGGATTTCTCATGTCTCAGACAGCAGGTTCAGTCCTCTTCTGATATTCCACAGGTCCAGAAGTATTCTGAAGTGGGTATATGGAGTTGCCAAACGTATGCCTGCCATGAGCTAGTGGGAGGGAATGTCTCCTGTGAATGCCATAACCATCGGCGCATAAATTCCTGGGGCCAAACCTACCCGCTTTGAGCATTTTCAAGGTGGCAGAGGTCTTCGGCCACACTAAATTTGGGCTCTGTGGACTGGGGCTGTATGTGGGAAGTGTACTATGATAATCCTAGTGTCTTCCCACATATAAGACTAAAATCCAGTTTGGGGCAGCCACTGTACCCACAATAAAGTCAAAGACAGTTGTCTGGGAAAACAAAAAGAGTTTTTCAGCAACCAGACAGTGAATACACAAGAACTGTTTGATATCTGTTTAAAGTGCGCCCTAGGTGTTACATGTAAAACCCCCTGGAGACCTTTCAAGCAGAATTTGACTTCAAAGCAGGATTTTGCATTATAATGTTAAAAAGGATGCTCACCGACTCACCTTGCATATTCTGCCAGGTTCAGAGGGGTCATCTCTCCCCATTCAGGGCAGCCTATTGTTTGCTCCTGGGAGACTTTTTACACCTATTCAAATGCTACTTACTGGCTGGCAAAAGTGGGAGAGCAAATGCGCCTCCAGAGGGTTTAGGGTGGTAAAAGGTATCTTCATAAAAGAACCTTTTCCTTAAAATCTATCAAACATCCAACTTTACGACAGAATTACATTTTTAATATACTAATAATTGTTTAATAATTTTTCTTGCCGTTTCATTACAGAAATTAGCATGATTCAATGGCATAATGTAACCAGGTGTTTTCCTGTGGAACAGCCAGCCTTGCTACAGTGAAAATAGCTTTTGGGGCTTTTTCACTGTAAAAACATGGTTAACAAAGATTCCTACATTTTCTAGTGCTAAATACCATACACCCTACCTTACGGGCAATAAGGCATATATAGGGGTGCACTATGAATAGTTAAAAGGAATGTTTTGACCTGTCAAAAGAGGTTATTTTGCCAAGTTAAATTTGCAGTTTAAAACTGTCACAGGCAGGCTACACATGGTAGGCCTTCAGTAATGATTACACGGACACTGTAGTAAATGGCATAATGGATGTGGCATTCCACTAGTGGCATTTAACGCACAGACCCTGGATATACTTTGTGCCATATACTAGTGACTTGTAGTTAAATTAAATATGCCAATTAGGTGTATACCAATTTCATCATGCTGAAAAGGGAAGCACATGCAGTTTGCTACTGGTTAGCAGGGGTAACATGCGCAGAGTTATAAGCTAACAAACCAGTTAACGCAAAAATCTGGGGGTACACAGTGTAAAAGGTGGCGATTTCCAAAAGTCTGCAACTTTACCTCAAAACGAAAAATCTAACCGTTGTAACCAACAGACAGGTCAAGGAGTTTGCTCATTCATGAGCTTTTATGTCTACCTTTTCTACACCTCTTTTTTGACTGCTCCACTACTCCCATTTACTTTAACAGTCCGTAAACATCTGTCAAAATGCACTAGGTTTCAACTAACAACATGTAGTAAATTAACCATTTACTTTCATCTCTGTACACCCTGACACTAGAATTACAGATCACAGTTTTACCTGAAAAGAAAAAAAATGTCAAATATATACAAGTTCTCAAAAGGTGCTATGACAAAGGCAAAATATAAACAAAGATTCAATTGAACAAGAAAAATGCATAAGACCTTCTCAAAATGCACACAAAAAAACACCTCTTCCACTCAAAGTAGAAATACGACCTTGCTGACTTTTGCCTTTTTCTCTCAAATAGCAGGACAATTGCTTAATTGCCCTGTACCTATGACACCAAGAGAGAGTCTCAACACCACACAGCGAGTGGATGGTCCAAACCGCAGAAATGTATTTCTAGCTGCACTGTGTTTTCTGGATTCATTAAGTACTGGTTTGTGCTCCAAACTCTGTGATGGGTAAATTATTATCTGCCACACAGCACAGTATGATTTGCAGTCCACTGACAGGCTGTAGAAATACTAAGTCTGTCACTATGGGAATATGGGATTTAATGGCTATATTTCTTAACACTGCTTTTTGATCTGTGACCAAATCCTGTGTGCAGTAAACCCACTGGGATACTCTTAAATTCTTATTTCTCTTCACTTGGGACTCTGTTCCCCCTATCCACCCATTAATAGATGAGTTTACAAACAGAAGTGTTGACATCTTTTCATCCTCGGCACCTTTTCCTCACCCACTGTCTCAGGGGTGAATGGCCACATGTTGTGCTGGATTTGGAAGGCAAACACCCTTTTTCAAGTTTTTGCCCTGTCAATTATTTCATGTCCTCACACACAGAGAAAAGCAGATGATGTAGGGTCCTCCTTTGTCTGAAACACTGATTTGGGTGTCCCAGTGTCTGGTGCATATTTGTCCTCAGTTATCGAAGACCTATCTCCGATGATCTCCTTCAAAGAATTTTCCAATGAACCCACAAAACTGTTTTTTTGTGAATTTTCACTAGAGTTTAATACATTCTGAAACAGGTTTTTGTAAATGTGGCATTGCTCAACTTTATCCTCATGTTAGCCTGATCCCAAGCCCAGAAGTAAAGCAGGATCAAGCAGAAGGGTCTCATAGCGACAAAGGTAGAATAAGAAGAGGGAGCAGCAGGAGCTGGAGCATAGCAGGGCACAGCAGACAGAATGCCCCAAGCAGTAGGAGGCAGACAAAGGGCACCGAGCACGGGGCAGGAGGACAGAGAGCATCTTTACATTACCTTGCTGGGCTTGAATTTCAGGGAGTACCTTTTCTAAGACCGCTAGTGCTTTTCTATGATATTCTGCTTGTGCTCCTAATAGCTGAAGACAGAATCCACCCCAAAAAAATGTATCACACTCAGTGTTAGATGACAAAAACAAATAAAAAATAAACAGTCAATAAACAAGGTTTTGTACATAACATATAGACTTTCAATGGAATATTACACATGAAAAGTAGGTAATACATTCAGATAGGTGATTAAAGAACAAAAGCCAATGAAATGAGACCCTGGAGAAATCCACCCCTCAGGGAAACATTTTATTAACCCCTCTATCCTGCTTATAGGCCAATACTTTGTGCAGATTTTATGACCATAAAAATTTATGCTATAAGCCCTGCATTGCCATCTCCATAGTATAGCTGCCTTCCATCGTATCTCACTATGTGGGTCCCTCTATCATGGTAGCAGTTGCCATCTGCCACCTGTTCTTGGTGGCTATGCTGCCTTTAAGCAACCCAGACCTTCTTCCTGCATAACAATAATCAACTTGGCCTGGAAGTTGAAGGAGCTGATCTCATTCACAAGCCTCTAGTTTCTTCAAGGTTAGTTTAGTCCAGTATTAAAAAGACATCTATATGGGAGTTCTGGTAAAGAGCAAGCGGACTGCCCACAGGCCGACAAACTCATCACAGCCCACCCAATATGCAGGACATTCCATTTTACACCGATAATTTACAAATCCTTACCAAAGTACTTTAGGGCCTGCTTGTCTTGTTAGATATTTAGCATCGCTATGATTTCTCTTTGTTCTGGTGCTGTGCATAGGCTATCCACGTTTCTCTGGTTTTGAGCATGGCTCACTTTGTAACCTAGCAATCTCCCTTATCCTACAATTTATTCCATATATATCACCAAAATAGACACATGCTGAGAATAAAACATTTCTATATTATAGTTATCCATAGTCTTCATGTGAACATATTTTCTGATGTTAGTCTGTGACAGTGCACTCTGCACTCAATTAAGTTGATGCCAAAAAGGCCTGATTGAATATCCTTTCTCCCAGTTCAGACTCCACTTGGCCCATCATATAATACACCACCAAACAGGGCAAAGAGTTGAAAGAACTGCATGCGAAGGAGATCAGATGTAAACATCCATGCCTGCTGACAATGAATAGCCTCAAGAACTAACAGAACAATTGCTTCACTAAAGACATCCTTAGGTCACATGTAGCTCTCACACATGAGTATAAATGAAATGCCAATTCTGATTGCCTCGAATAGTGTTACAAATAAACAAAACATAAACAGTATTTACCGTGACGAAGTAGCGCCCGTGCTCTCCTTCCTTGGAAACAAAGTTGTACATGTCAGCTGCCAGTTGATCCTTTCAGAACAAGAACAATAAGTAAAAATAATTTAAAAAAAATACAAGCTTATAAACATACTGGCTACATATGCTAAGACCCTTGTGCATCCGCTCCCTCTCCCCATCGGCAACATAAGCCAGACCTACTGCCATAAATGTCAGTCTGGCCCTCAGACATACCAGTTACGTTAGCTTAGGTTACTGACAGCTGTTCTAAAGATGTACAGAATAAAAGACTTCGGAAAACGTATTGCAAATAGAATAAAATAGAATGATGGTGGTATTCTATATTTGGGGATGAAGGGGGTCAACTTCTTGCACTACAATTGTAATGGCACAGGAATCAATGAGCAAAAGCCATAGGTGACATGAGGCACAGAGTGGGTAGATCAGGAGCCCTTTCTATACTGGGGACTCTACTGGTGGTGAGCTGCGCGTACCCTGCACTGTTCCACTTTGTTCTCAGCCTCGTCCATCTCTTCTTTAAGGACATCGATCTTTGACGGGTGCATCTGGAAATTTGTTCCAAGAGACTTGTTGGCCTGATGCCACCTGGAAAAAAACAAAATACAGGGTTCTTGTTTAGGAGACGCTTAGGATTCTTGTCTAGCTTCTCTCAATTCCCTCATTCCAATTTTAGCAGAGTGCTTAAACACTTTTTGGGTTGGGAACTTTATTTAACATCCACAACATTGGCAGATGTTTGACAGGAATAGTTGCATGCCATCTCTTTGCACCAGTTTCTTTATTATTTCACTTGCATTTTATGGTGTCTTTGCATTGTGTTTCTTATGCAAACAGTCTATGCAGTCTTTGCTTTGATTTTTTTCCCATTGTCTTACTTTTTTATTGTCTTTCTCGTAGAGTTATTAAACAAACAGTGGCGTATCACTTCGACACCATCTTCCAGTCCTAGACTTTTCCTTCTATTACATTTTGGAAGTTTCAGTCTTGATTCAAGTCAACTGAACAAATTAGATTAATGTAGCACATTGGAATGGGAAAAGAACTGCAACCTGATGACCCCCAGTGATACTGGGACTCCTGGTAGCCCTTCCCTTTTCTCCTTTGTTCTTTGACACAGATAAAACATTGGCTCAAAGCTTTTGGACCTGGCCACACTCCTAGAGTTACACTGCTGTAGCAATGGTATGAAAACGCATAGATGTTTACGCTGTAGACTATTCACCAAGTGCATCTCTCCTTCCGCAACTCTCTTCCAACCCTGTGGTACCAGAAAATGAAGAGATCACAGGTGCAGGACACCAATACCGCAAAGGCTTTCCTTAACTGAGATAGAGTAACATCTTCATACCTGGCTCTTGCTGAATCCCAGTCTAGCACCAGCTTGGCTAGTTGCTTCCTTTGCTTCTGAATGTTGGGTATGTCAGTCTAAAAAAAAAAAAAAACACCAGACAAGGTTATCATTTCCTAGTAGACTGACAAATTGAAAATGTGATGCTAAAACAAAGCCAAGTACCTTTATTGAAAAAATTTGTGTCAAATCAGAAGCAAAAGATTTTCCATACTGCAAAGGAACCGTACAGTTATAGCACAGTTTTCTTATTCCTAATATGCACATGTAAATAAAATACTACCCGCAAAATCCCACATACAGCCTGTAAAACTGCACATACAGGCACAAATGCGGGCGTGGGATGCACAGAAAAAGTTTATTCTAAGCAGCAGGAGGGAACGTCCTATGGGGATGCTGCGGTGAAAGCATGCACCGGACACATTTAGTCTAGCAACAGGTTGGCCTAATTGTAGATGGTGGACACTGGTGCACCTTCATGAGAACCCCAGTCCGTGCAGGTGCTCAAGATGGACACCCACGCACCCTCGAGTAGCAGTGGGCCCAGAGTCCCTTTGCTGTTACCCTAGATGTCCCTCTTCTGCCAGTGGAGAGATTCCCACTCAGCCATCTTAGGGCGAATGAGGTCAGGAACAAAAAGCAGCTGGGAAACCAGTTAGGCACTGCCCTTTTTGTGGATGTGGTAGAAAGGTATAACTTTATGAAATCTCAGATCATCATTTCATGACATACTCAAATAATATTCTGTACATGAGAACACTGCATGCTGTCCTGTACAGCATTGTCCGAAAGTACCGATCTATATTTAGGACCCAAGCATGCATGACCTGTACTACCTCTCAGTGTACCGGTTTCATAATGCCGGAACTGTTACTGAAGATAACTGCACAAAGCACATGTGCTTTGACTAATAAAGTCGTTTTTGGTATCCTCACAAAGAGAATTTTATAATGTCTCTAAAGATGTACCCAGAGAACCACGACACTCTGTGCTTCAAGAGAGATGTGTGCTATCAATTTGGAGTTGATGCCAAGGGGTTCAACTGACAGCGAGCCAAAATAATTTTTGATTAGTCTGCTTGTAAAAAAGAGCCCCACAGAAAAACAAAATTGAGTAAGAGCCTGGAAAATGATTTCTGCAGCTAAAAATCAACATGCGCCCCATCCAAAACTGAAAGTTGCAGTAGCATGTACAATGTGTAATACGGGTCCCCAATAGGGACCCACATTGAGTTCAGGTCTGGAAAGCAATTTGTTCAGGTCAGATGAAAGACTTCCCTCCTATGAACACGTCAACCACTGAAAAGGCTTTGTCAGATCACAGGAGGATTTATTCCAAAGGATGCTCCTTATTAGGCACACCTTCTTAAAGTAACCAGAAGGAACCCATGCCTCTTCGGATTTCCAAACTACTTGTTACGGATTGGAGAACACTTTACTCATATCCGAGAGATCACCTGTATCACAAGAACTTTATAATGTGATGGTTTAAAGAAAGAGGTTTTTGGTATGTAACACAAGCTCTTCAGCGTGGAAATCTTGCATCGTTGATGTTTATGAAATTGACAATCTTTCCTAAAGATGACACAATTCATACTGCATCACAAGACACTGTCTAACCTGTGTCAAAATGTCAGGAGGTCATCTGGAACAGTAATAAATGCTCAATGTTTTTAACTTCTTCATTTCCAAAAGTAGAAGAAATTCAGGGTTTGTGCCAAATAAACAACTACAAGAGTGTACCTCTTCAAAAACAAATAGCAATCTTAGAATAATTTTTCAGTTGAATATAAAATAACATCAATAAGACACTAACTGCATTACAACGCGGGACAAAGGAGATTCATATGTCACTTCAGAGAAGAAAGCCAAGTTTGAAAACTAATGTAATTTTGTTTCTATATTCTCCTCTCCAGTTCTCTCCTATCCACAAATTGTGGCAAAAGACCACAAAACACAGAAGTGTTCGGAGGAAGAGCCAGAATATTTTCAGAACAGGTTTCTAGAAAGGATGTTACTGTGGGCAACTTGTAAAAAGTCGAATTCAATCCTGGAAAAGGTATCCAAGTAAAAGTGCACTTAGAAAGTGTGTGGAGTCGCTCACAGTTTAATTGCAAAGCTAGCGCACTAGAGCATACCTCGTTCAGAGGAAACATGATGTCAGACCTACTGGCAGAATGAGAAGGAATACTAACGAGTCAACGATTTCCCTTTGAATGTCACTAAAGTGGGAAATGCAACATTCGGCAGAGTGTTTAAGATAAGTCCCAAATGTCCATGCATTAGTAGGGTTCCCAAAGCAAGACCTAAACCTCTTTGCTCTACAAACATAGTACTGGAGGGCTCACTGAACATTAATGTTATGAACATTACCTTTTTAATGTGGAGAAAAACCAAGAAAACCTTTAGAATGAAGGGAGTATGTGTACAGGGTACAAATGGGTTGGAGCTCATAAACAGTGGCAGAGATGAAGTCCAACAATAAGGTATACTTCAAAGCAAGAGGTTTCCTGTCGCAGGTAAGCGTGGATCTAGAACGCTCACTAATCATTAAGGCTAGCGGAAGAATTGCAACCTACTGAAGAGTTGGTTACTTGAGATCAGAAGCGTTTCATTGCCCCATTTGATGTGGAAAAATAAATGACCAAATATGTTTTCGTAGTCTCCCACACACTATTCACCAGGGCGATCTTGTTCTCTAAAGGGTTATAGCAGTATTTAGCCCTGTAAAAAGCCTTCCTTATTAAATACAGGTCTACTATACATAACAGGGAAAAACCTGAGTGATTAAAAGTGAATTCCTGATGGACCACGACTTCAATATCAGCAATGGCTTGGATATGGTTGGAAGACTGGAAACCTCCTGTAACACGTCAGCTTGATATTTTGGAAGTCCTCTGCCTGTAGAAGTCCAGTGAAAAGTCAGTGAATTAAGTGCTCATTCATAAGGTTTGTGCATAAACGGAAGGTTGGAAGATCAAATTCCTGTGCAGGAAACTCAACATCCTAACCCCTTGACACTGATAAATTGAATACAAATGTTATTTAGGGCTTAACATAAAAACAAAACAAAAAGCAAAAATATGAGGAAGGAAGCACTATATAAGAATATGTCCAGATGGTTGCTCAGGTGCTACTTCAGCTGCATGGCTGGTCTTGGTGGTCTGTGATACCAGTATGCTTAGTAATAAAGGGGGACCAATAATTGAAACTGCGTGGGAGAGCTCCGAATCTCAGATGCCCACTATGGTACCCTTCATCCCTCAGCCCTAAGAGATAGAGCACAAGATCCTGCTCTGTGAAATGGAACTGTGAAACTCATGCTGCTGGTGTCTGGCCCACTGTGATTGCTGAGTTTTCTGGGGGAGTAGTCGGGACATATAGGCGACATAGATTGTACTCAGTGCTCCATATGGGTGAAGGCCTGCAGTTCATCCGAGACCAAAATTTTATCTGAGCTTGAATCGTTGTGCCGCAAACAGGGCAGGAATGGCAACCATTGCTTGGAGAAGCAAAGACCCTCCAATATTTTGCAATTCAAGTGAACAAGCAGAAGAGACAAACAGTTTGACACCCAATGCTAGTCAACCGTATTTCAAATATGTAATGAAATAAGTGAAACAAAAGATTTACCCAAGGCAAAGCTTACATAAGGGCAAACACTTCTCCAAATCACTTGCACAATCTGAAGGCCACAGCACGTAGGACAGACCACAAGATCGCTTCAGTGAAATATCTACAACTTTGGACCCAATCAACAAATCTGTACCAAATTCAAAACTCACTTAGGATAGTCAACTAAGGGCCAGAATTCCAAATTTCATGCTGTTCCAAGCAGTCAAAAAAAGTTGAGGGGTCAAAAAATTAATTGTTTTTTCCATTTTAGTTCTCTTAGAAAATATTACCCACACCTACAGCCAAAACCACAAAAGAGATTTACATTCAAACTTGGCATGAAAGCAGGACTTTACTCAGAAAGCATGCTTTTGTTGGAAAGGTGTAAATCCTGTTCTGTAGCTTTTGAGATATTATTTGAAAGAGGTGTAAGTGGGCTTGAAAGAGTTAACATTTTTGTATATCTTCTTAGTTGAAAAGCCATTTGTTGACGCTTATAACTTTGGCGCTGTCTGACGAATAAGGCTGAAATTTGTCACACACTTAGTATATTGAAATGACTGCTGATATTTTCAAATTCGTGCAGATCCATCAGGGCGGGCAGTTAAAAAAAAAAGTGGGGCAAATGAGTGCCCCACTTGACACAATTTAGCAGAAGGTTGAAAGGAGTAGTATTCTACTGGATGTCAAGTTTTACAGCAACCCGTCAAGAAGAGTAAAGTTAAAGTGTGGGCAATAAACATTCATTCACGTATAACTTTGGCGCAGTTTAATCTGAACCTATGGCAGGCAGTTACCAAGCTACACCCAGTGCAGATATTTAGGGTTTTGTGAAAATACAATTGGGGGGCAAAGTTACCAGGGGTGGACCGGCACGAGGGAAGTCAAAAATATTTCCGATTTACTAATCACTTAGACACTGTTCTGATGAATCTACATGAAATCTGACAGACACATTCTCTTGTTTTTTTTTCTAAGTTTCCACCAATCCATCCATTGGGAGGCTCAGTAAATCAGGGGCAGGTCAAAAAGTGTTCATTTGCTAATACTGCTACTTTGGGTAGAATTTGCACAAAATTTGGTACAAGCTTGGAAGCCTTGACTTTCTATGTCACGTTTTGTGCCAATCCATCAAGGGGATTCAAAGTTAAAGGGGGCAGCAGTAACATTTTCGTTTGCTTATAACTTCAGTCCTGTTTGATGCATGAAATATGGCACATAGTTATTTGGTTACTCCCACTGCAGTGTAAAGGATGGCAGTAAATTTGTTGGTGGTGGGGGGAATTAGTTCAAAGTATTTTTGATTTACTAAAGACTTTGGCACAGTTTGAGGGGTCTGCACGAAATCGGACAGAGATTTTGCATGTTTGGACTACTCAAGGTTCTCTCAATCTCATGCAGGTCCATCAAGCTGTGGGGTGGAGGAGGGCAGTTTTCAAGATGGGTGGTGCCAAGAATGGAGCGTCAAAGAAGTGTTAACTTGCTAATAAATTTGGCACAATTTGATGAATCCGCGCAAAAGTTGACACAAATTTAGAAGATTTAGCTTTCTATGAGCTATGCCAAGTTTTAAGCAGGTTCCATTCACTAATAACTCTGCGGGTGTTTAATGAACCTTCATGAAATTTAGCATCTAGCAAATTAAGACCTGTACAAGGCCAGGCGGGCCCTGTGACAACACTTGCTGCACACAGCTGAAGCAGGTTGGCCAAAGGGCCTGACTGAAGTCAGTGCACCGTGCAGAACAGGTAAGCTGGCATGTGAATTTACCAAATCAATTAAAAAAAAAACATTAAGTAAACTGGAAAAGATCAGTTCTAGTTGAGCACACACAACCAAAAAAAGGCCTAAAGAACAAGTTAATCACCTTCAGCAACTCTTTCTGGTGGATACTCTAACTAAACACAGATTCTTCAACTTAGAATATTTCCCAAGCGCAGGACTAGATCTGGAGATTTTTCACAGCAGGGCTCCCACATGCCGCTAAGTGACACCGTATGGCTCACACTGCACCAGTACTGTGCTGAGTCAGTTTCTCCCTTTCCGCGTCCATGGACTCTGAGCATTACCAATTGTTGGTTACTGTGGGCTAGTTACTAACTTAGAGGACCTTTTTAAATGTTAATTTCTGTGAAAGATGTCATTCCACAGAACAGGGAGAAGGAGACTCGTGAGGAATCTGCAGCATCCTCCAAAAAGAGAAAGGAACCTGTTATTTTGATAGATACTTTTGTCTGCAGATTCCTCACTTTAGAATAGATACCAAACCAGTACTTCCCCAAGGAGGATGGTCTGTAGGTTGAACTAAGGCCAAGAAGTCTTTCAGAACCGAGAGAGCTAAGTGTCCATCCCGCCGAACCTGGCTGTAAATGCAGCAGTGCTTCCTGAACATATGCACCGACGCCCACGTAGCAGCCTGACAGATATCAAGAACACTTGCCCCTCGTGCCAAGGCAGTGGCAGCAGTATTTTCCCTGGTGAAACCAGACCTTTTAGGGGCTGCTTCTTTCCCAGTTCTTAGCAGATCTTAATGCAGTTGACTACTCGGCTCTACAAGGTCCTCTTCTGCACTGCCATCCCTTTCTTTGCTCCAGAGAACCCTACAAAAAGCTTATCGTCCACTCGATCCTTGGTATGATATATATAAAATCTTAGAGCCCTTTTCGGGTCCAACTGACAGAGCCTCTCCTCCTCTTTTGAGGGGTGAGGCAGAGCAAAGAATGCTGGTAGAGTGATGGATTGCCCAGTGTGGAAGGGAGTCATAAAGGCTGCCCCAGACCACAACACCAATTTGTCTAGCAAACATGTGGAGTAGGACTGTTGCACTAAAAAAGTACTTTTGGTTCACTCATGATGAACTAGCATGATTACAATGAGTAAGACTGTCTTCAAGGTAAGACGACGCAGGGAGCAGCTTCACATTGGCTCAAAGGGAGTAGACATGAGAAATATCAAGACCAAGTTAAGGTCCCACTGTGACATCACTAACGGCGTGTGAGAAAATGTGCATCAAATCTTCAATAAACTTCATTAGAACAGGTGACCTGAACAAGGACAGTTGGTTCGGCAAATGTGGAAAGGCCAAAAGGGCCAACAAATAATAGCTTGTAGTGCCCACAGCAAGAATTAGTTGGGCTAAAGCCAAAACAAATAAAAGGACATTCAAATGCTTCACCTGTAAGGGGGCGGGCGCCGCACCACATCACATCACAAATTAGGCCCATTGCCAGTAATGAATGAATTTTGTGAAGGTTCATCTGGCATTGAGGTTGACATCCATTACTTCAGGCAGCAAATCAAAAGCAGTGAACTGCTGCAACTCAATCTCCACCCATAGAGGTGTAGATTGTGTAGCCTGGTTGCCGAGACAGGAGGATTTCCCAAAGTGGCAGCCTGATCAGAGCACAAATGGTCATACTCAGAAGGCCTGGGTACCACACTCCCCTGGGCCACCATGATGACTTGAGCCCAGTTGTTCATGATCTTCTTCAGAAACTGGGGAAATAGACAAAGTTAAGGAAGGCTTGCAAGAGTCTCTTGTTAAGTTCCAGCCAGCATGTGTCTCCTAACAAGTGTACTTGCAGAAACTTCAACACACAACTCCAACACACAATACTGGTCACTCTTCACATTCTCGATGATGGATCCAACAAGGGTTCTCCCCAGTGGTGGGAGCCAAACTGAGCCACCTCAGGATGTAGCTGCCACTTGTTATTTGCCAGATGACCTCCGATTGGTTAGTCTACCCAAGCATTCAGGGACCCCGCTAAATGACTGGCAACAAGGAAGACACCCTAGAGCTTTAACCATCTCCAAAGATGCACGGCTACCTGGCACAGGACCCGGGACCTCACCCTTCCCTGCTAGTTGCAATACCAAATGGTGGTGGTGTTGTCCATAAGAACCTGAACCAGCCTCCCCATGGACTGCAGGAAGGCCTTCTTAGCCAAACAAATGGGCCACAGCTCCAGAAGATTGATATGAAGTCCTTGATCTCCACCTCTCGAAGTGACCAGGACATCCCCGTAGTAGTGGGCTCGTCACTACTGTCAGCTGCAGGTGGAAAGGGGGAGTGGGCTGTTGCACAGCAAACTGTGGTTGGTCAACTACCACTGTAGATCTTGAGCTGCCTTCCTTGAGAACTGGGCGGTGCCAGAATGATGGCCTTGGTGCTGGGTTTACCAAGACTTCAGGGCCCGCATGTGCCCCCTGGCGTGGTTGACAAGGGTGATGCACAAGTCTAAGTTTCAAGTGTAAGAAGCCAATAAGCCTCCAACCATGACTCCAGGAGCGAGCCTGAAACATCAGGACTATAGCCGAAATGTCTAGGTCGTTGCTGCGGATGAAAGCCCAGAACTCCAACGTTTCCTGGATTGCCTCAATGAATGAAAGCCTCTTAGACGGAATCAGGTGGGACTTCAGCTCGTTTATGGTTAACCCAGCAATGTTGGATGTTGTGCCATCATCCGGAGGTGGTTTGCGACTGAGTGCTGCAAGCCCACTTTCATCAGCCAGTTGTCGAGATACGGCACTATAGTGATTCCCAACCTCCGAAGATGGTCAATGACCACCATCATAACTTTTGTAAGTATCCACGGGTTGCTGGTGAGGCACAAGGGTAGCATGGTAAACTGAAATACTCCTGGCCCATCTTGAACCACAGGTAGCACCTGTTGGACTGCAAGACAGGTATATAAAAATACACAACCTGCAAGTCCAGGAACACCATCCAGTCAGTCGAGTCCAAAGCAGAGAGGATCTAGAACAACATTAGCATCTTAAATTTGTCCTTCCACTGGAAGTGCTCCTCTGTAATCTGTTCCAGTGTGGGAGGGATAGCTGTTGGCGAGGAAAGAAAGGGTAGCCATTTTGAATAATATGCAAGACCCATCTGTTGCATGTGATGAGTCGCTAAAAGAGGAGGACACGTTGGATCCTGCCTTCCACTGGGTGGGCTTGAGACACCGTGGGCAAACTAAAACGGTTGGTAAGTGTAGTGGGTGCAGAGGAGTTATAGGGCTGGTGCCACTGCTGGCCTCTGCGTTGTCTGCCACATCCACGACACTGAAAGGGCTCGGTTGACTGCTGAATCACTGGTAGTGAAGGCTGTCTTTGGCGAATATGGGAGCCCCCTGGAGTAGCCTCTAAATTTCCAAAAGTGGTGTAGAAACTGTTTTGCGGGAGCCAATAGCCCATAGGAATGTGTGTCAGCTCTACTATCTTTAAAGTGTTGCAAAGTGGAGTCTGCCTTCTCACTACAGAGGCAGGGCCCATCATAGGGCATGTCTATCAGTAAAACCTACTAATTGCCAGAGAACCCAGTAGACCTCCTCCATGCATGGAGGAAAGACCATACTGGAGCAACGGTCATGCCGAGGTAATCCATGGTATTCAAACCTTTGCAGATAACATATTTGGCCTCATCTTGTCCATCATGTATTGTCCAACCAAAGAGGCCTTCAGATCTGCTGGCAAGATCTCATTGGCCATCTAACAAAGGGCATCAGATTAATGCCCCAAGAGGCAGGATGCACTGACAGACCAACACCAAACTAGATGAAGAAAACATGTGTTTGCCAAAAGTGTCAATCCTCTAGATTCCTGATCTTGGTGGGAGAGGGGAATTAACTGGGATTCACTTTACTGGTTAAGGCCCCCACAATAAGGCTCTCTGTATTGGGATGCTTGGTGATAAAATCCAGGTCACTGGCTGCCAGTCTATGATGTCTGGTCATCTGCCTGCTCACAAGCATACAAGACCATATTTTTGACCGTAAGAACATATTTCGACAAGGCAGCCATCACAGTATCTGTAAGAGCATCACCGAAAGGAACCGCTCCACTTATTACCAGTGTCTGGTAGAGAGTGCACCAGTACGTCTCAAAACAAATTCAGTTATTTTAACATTCAATGTTCCTGGGTTGCGGATTCTTTCAAAACTACATCGTTTACCTTCAGAGGGCTTCCACTACAAGACTATCAGTTAAGGGAGGTTGCTTCCCTTTTGTCCTGATGAAGACCCCTGCATGTACTGTTGGATGAGTCGAAACATCGACAATTGAACTTGTTGACTATTAATTACCTTTGTGTCAGCAAACTGTACTCAAATCTGGAGTCTTTTGGATTGAATAATTGCACTACATTGTCAACAATGCTTTTTGAATACTGTTCTTAAGAAACACTAAAGGCACTTTTGCACCATTGTCATTTATCACTTTTACTGCGCCGTTTTAGGAGCACCTATTGCATTCTTTTCTACTTTAGTAATACACCTCTATTAATTAAAAAACTGTTTGGATTAATGCAATTGTATGAATCTCTTGCTATACAAGCATAGATGTATTAAACTTCTCCCAAGGGAAACTTTGTTTCCAAATGTATGCATACCCAGGTTCCCAGGGTTGCCCCATAATTATTTTGCGTCACTGAAAGGAAGTATGGGCTCTGATGTGCTGGCACAGTCTGTTAAATTTCTGTCAAAACATTTGATGAATAGAGGGCAGCTGTAGTTCTAGTTGCAGCTCCAACACCATTGATGCCCTATAAAAACCTCTGAGAATGAGGTACTCGCCTCCATTTATGGTCAATGTGTCTAAATAAACTCTGTCTCGGGGGGGGGGGCAATCAAACCCACTGGTGTTTTGTAAATCAAGGTATAAGGCATCATAGGTGTAAATAAGGGAGCAAGCCATCCCCCTCAAATCATTTTCATCATCAACATCCTGGAGCACATACTGTTCTGGCACAGAATCAGAATAAGAACCAAAACCAAATGGAGCCTCCGTTGATAGCTGAAAGTGGTAGAGGCACAGGATTAGAGTCAGACTGCAGGACAAACAGTTGAGCTTTTGTAATTTCCTAGTTTGACATTTGTTGAGCTTGGGCTGAGTTCTGTTTAGAATCGGACACAGGCATCTGTAGCAGTTCATCTTTCGGTGCCGGCATTGTGGTGGCAAGTGGCAAGAGTACTATTAAATTGGGCTACCTATGCAACTTTTATTTACACTGTTTAGAAATTACAGATGTACCTACCACAACAAGAGTTACAATAATAGTTTTTTGTTTGTTTTGCATAAGATCAATAACAAGGAACATGTGGTTCAAGACCCTTTTCAAAATATTCATGGTTTACCAGCTCAGGGTGAAAGGGTAGTGGAATCTTAATTAAATCAATCATGGCAGCTCCACTGCCTCTATGCACTAAAACCACTTTTTGTTGCAGGATTAAATGTAAATGATTTTAGTTTATTGAGCAAATGGTCAAACTTTCAAAATATGTGTCGGCCATTTTATAGCAGAGTGCATGTATTGTCTCATAAAAAACATCTGCAAACAAGAATATCTATTCGCCAATAAGAAAGCAGAATCACAAGTAATCAATCCTAAAAGAGAAATCTGTTATTAAAAATGTCTTAGACGCAGGTAAAAGAACACTCCAAATCTTGGAACATTTTGATCTAAATGTGACACTTGATCTTTGATTAGGGAAAAAAGAAATTCAAGATACTATTAGTAGTGGGGGCAATACGTCATTTCAACGTAACAAATCAGAGAAGCTAAAAAGTGAATAATCACCAAATCCCCCTGGGACTGCCTGCCTTGTCTTGAGAGAGGTGATCACCAGCAGATTTCAGAAATATATATAATGCTGGAGAAATGCATGCCCTGTTGAGGTGCTTGGGGGGACTAGCTCCCAAACCCTTGTAATCACTGCTTAATTTTAAGTGGTGGTTACAGGCGGTGAGCACCAAAACATTTTAGGGGATCGGCACTTCTTTTTCCTCATCAGTCCTTCACCCAGACAAGAGACAGAAAGGCAGGAAAAGGAAAACTAAGGAAGAGAATTGCAGTAAAACAGTGACAAAGGGAGAATGCAGGCATGAAAAAGAACCTACAAAAGAGATAAAGAGACAGGGAATATAGAGTGGCAAAAAAGAGGCTGAGGTATGCAGTCTTGATATTCAGATTTCTACAACGTTTGGGAGGTGGACAGCTTAGGTAGAACAGGATTTTCTTTCTCACCGCATTCATTTACTACTAGCATTGGTAACAACGTGAACAGAAAGCTCTGGATTGATTCAGACAACACGAAACCTCGGACTCGGAGAACTCTCCTCAGCAGCAGAGCAACCCCAGCCGTTTCTATGGCTGGAGCACAACTGTGCTCGTGAGTTTTTTGCTGCTTGATCCAAGAACAGCTAATGGCACCAGGGACAGTTATATTTAGCCTTGTAAAGGCACAGTATTCTCTCAGGAGGACCTTGCAGCTATGCTGGCCCTGCGACCACAAAGTAAAGTTACCTCTGCCAGAAGGTTCAGTGGCTCCAAGATTTCCTTTTCGAGCTGCACCTCGTGCTGGGAGAGCTCCATGGCCAGTTTACTCTCTGCCTCACCACAGGAATCCAGCATTTTCCTTAAAAAGAGGTAGTGGGTAGACATAACAAGAATGATAAGTGCATTATTGGACAAAGGGGACACTGTGGCTCTCAGAGGAACTCTGCAACAATAAAGGGGGGAAGGAGTGAAGCGACAAACAGGAACACAAGGCCACAACACTGGCCAGACAGTAGAAGAAAATTCAAAGGACCCCAAAGGGAATCTCATTTTGCTTTGATTGAGCAGGTTTATCCCTCCCTGTCCTGCTCCTTCCTTTGTTTAACAGAGACTCTCAATTTAGAGCATATGCCATAGGGAAACCTTTGTTTCAAGTTCATCTGAAGGAGGGAGAAAAGAGAAGTGTAAACATGCCCCACAAAGGAATTATAAAATGTGGAAATTGCATCCAAGTTATCAAAGGAGAAAAAACAATAACACATCTAATGAGCAACTTATAATATACGGAATAGGTTACTTCATAACACCACAAAGTCACAGAATGATCTTGGGGCCAATTGCTGAAGCCGGAGCAGAGTTTGACCAAGATGAGCTATAGCACGTGTCCATTCGAGCCCAGTACTGGGTTATGCAGACACTGTAATACAACTCTTGACTATCTCAACACCAAAGCCGAGCCTGAAGCTAAGTCCAAGCTGATGAAGTCCAGTCCTGAGTTGCTTTCCCACTAGAGCCAAGTCCTGAACCATGATCACGCGCCCAGCCCAGCGCCTTGCCCACACCAGAGCGCAGCCCATAGAGTTTTCCACACTGGCGTTCAGCCCACAGCCTTGTCCAAGCTGTAGCCTAGCCCACAGTCTAGCCTCGCTAAAAGCAAGTCCTGACCTGTGTTTATGCTGGGGCTCGACTTTGACTTAAGTCATACGGGAGGGCAGCCCTGAGATAGCCAAGCACTAAGCTATTGGACACACTAGAATCCAGCCAGGAGACAGACACACAGGAACCCAAGCTTTATCTATAATGGGCAGCTATACTCATGCTGAGGCCACTGAGCTACGTCAGCATCGGGGCCAAGCAATGAGCTCAAGGTAGAGTGGAGTCCAGCCTTGAGGTAGATAGACTGGAGCCCAAGCATGAACTATGAGCAAACTAAAGTGCTGCACCTAGCTATGTCCTCACAGGACCCAGCTCTGGGTCATGCCTGTGCTGGAACCTAGCCCCGAGCCACGTCTGCGCTGGGGTTCAGCCCCGAGCAACGTCTGCGCTGAAGTTCAGCCTCAAAGCCATGTCTGCTCTTGGCTCCAGCCCCAAACTACTTCAACGCTCGGGTCCATCCCTGAGCACATCTGGGCCCAGCCACGAGCTACATATGTGCAGGGACTCTGTCAAGATTGGACCACAGTTGTTACCCATCATTAACTACCCAGCTCCTTCAGGTTATTTTGGGGTCACCTCATTGTTATGTAATGGCCCCCTAGGCAATGGACACACTGGATTCCCATAATCGGCCACGGGCACACTTAAGTCCTGCCTGAGCCATGGGCACTCTGAAGCTACACCAGAAGCCCATCTTGGGGAACGAATATCCTGTAACCCAGCCTGCAGCAAAGGACACAGCCTGTAACTCAGCAATGAGCAATGGGCACTCTGGAGCCCAGCAATGAGCAATGGGCCCGCCAGAGCCCAGCAATCAACAATGGGCCCGCCAGAGCCCAGCAATCAACAATGGGCCCGCCAGAGCCCAGCAATCAACAATGGGCCCGCCAGAGCCCAGCAATCAACAATGGGCCCGCCAGAGCCCAGCAATCAACAATGGGCCCGCCAGAGCCCAGCAATCAACAATGGGCCCGCCAGAGCCCCACACAGAGCCACGGGCCCGCCAGAGCCCCACACAGAGCCACGGGCACGCCAGAGTCCCACACAGAGCCAGGGGCACGCCAGAGTCCCACACAGAGCCACGGGCACGCCAGAGTCCCACACAGAGCCACGGGCACGCCAGAGTCCCACACAGAGCCACGGGCACGCCAGAGTCCCACACAGAGCCACGGGCACGCCAGAGTCCCACACAGAGCCACGGGCACCCCAGAGTCCCACACAGAGCCACGGGCACCCCAGAGTCCCACACTGAGCCACGGGCACCCCAGAGTCCCACACTGAGCCACGGGCACCCCAGAGTCCCACACCGAGCCACGGGCACCCCAGCGTCCCACACCGAGCCACGGGCACGCCAGCGTCCCACACCGAGCCACGGGCACGCCAGAGTCCCACACCGAGCCACGGGCACGCCAGAGTCCCACACCGAGCCACGGACACGCCAGAGTCCCACACCGAGCCACGGGCACGCCAGAGTCCCACACCGAGCCACGGGCACGCCAGAGTCCCACAGCGAGCCACGGGCACCCCAGAGTCCCACAGCGAGCCACGGGCACCCCAGAGTCCCACACCGAGCAACGGGCACCCCAGAGTCCCACACCGAGCCACGGGCACCCCAGAGTCCCACACCGAGCCACGGGCACCCCAGAGTCCCACACCGAGCCACGGGCACCCCAGAGTCCCACACCGAGCCACGGGCACCCCAGAGTCCCACACCGAGCCACGGACACGCCAGAGTCCCACACCGAGCCACGGACACGCCAGAGTCCCACACCGAGCCACGGACACGCCAGAGTCCCACACCGAGCCACGGACACGCCAGAGTCCCACACCGAGCCACGGACACGCCAGAGTCCCACACCGAGCCACGGACACGCCAGAGTCCCACACCGAGCCACGGACACGCCAGATTCCCACACCGAGCCACGGACACGCCAGAGTCCCACAGCGAGCCACGGACACGCCAGAGTCCCACAGCGAGCCACGGACACGCCAGAGTCCCACACCGAGCCACGGACACGCCAGAGTCTCACACCGAGCCATAGGACACGCCAGAGTCTCACACCGAGCCATAGGACACGCCAGAGTCTCACACCGAGCCATAGGACACGCCAGAGTCTCACACCGAGCCATAGGACACGCGAGAGTCTCACACCGAGCCATAGGACACGCCAGAGTCTCACACCGAGCCATAGGACACGCCAGAGTCCCACACCGAGCCATGGACACGCCAGAGTCCCACACCGAGCCACGGACACGCCAGAGTCCCACACCGAGCCACGGACACGCCAGAGTCCCACACCGAGCCACGGACACGCCAGAGTCCCACACCGAGCCACGGACACGCCAGAGTCCCACACCGAGCCACGGACACGCCAGAGTCCCACACCGAGCCACGGACACGCCAGAGTCCCACACCGAGCCACGGACACGCCAGAGTCCCACACCGAGCCACGGACACGCCAGAGTCCCACACCGAGCCACGGACACGCCAGAGTCCCACACCGAGCCACGGACACGCCAGAGTCCCACACCGAGCCACGGACACGCCAGAGTCCCACACCGAGCCACGGACACGCCAGAGTCCCACACCGAGCCACGGACACGCCAGAGTCCCACACCGAGCCATGGACACGCCAGAGTCCCACACCGAGTTATGGACACGCCAGAGTCCCACACCGAGCCATAGGACACGCCAGAGTCCCACACCGAGCCATGGACACGCCAGAGTCCCACACCGAGCCATGGACACCCCACACCGAGCCATGGACACGCCAGAGTCCCACACCGAGCCATGGACACGCCAGAGTCCCACACCGAGCCATGGACACGCCAGAGTCCCACACCGAGCCATGGACACGCCAGAGTCCCACACCGAGCCATGGACACGCCAGAGTCCCACACTGAGCCACGGGCACGCCGAAACAGAAATTAGATAAAAACACACTTAAGGCCAGCTCAGAGCCTTCAACTGGCAAGATTGAGGCAGAAACCAGGTACACTGCTAAAGTTATGTTGCAAGAGAGAATATTCTAGGACCAAAGCAGGGCTGTACAGCCACACCTAAGCAAAGACTACATATTCTGACCATGTTCGAAGCAAACAGTTCTTTTTTGGAGGGCAGCATGTACCACAGGAGAGGTAGTGATTAGGCGAACATTAGCCCTAATCGAAGCAGGGACCGTATACCATGGTATTAAAACTGAACATTTTAAAAACTGCGAGCTCGAAACTTACCCCAGAAGTGAGTCATCGCCCAGCTGTTGGGAACCCTCCTGCATAGTCTGACACAGAGCTGTCAGTGTGAGCTTTTTCTGGAAAGACAAAGAGATAGAAATGTACTAACTGATCTCACTCAGAATCCAAAACAACTTCATAAAAATAAAAGACACTTTGGGGCAAGGCAGGGAAGCCTCCTGTTGAAGGCCCACATAACTCACACTTCCAAAGCCTGGAGCCCGAGTATTTATTGAATTCCTAATCCCAAATATTTAGTGATTCACAATAATGTCTTTCTAAAAGTAGAATGGGTAGCTTTCCTAGCCTTACTGCAAGATACTGACACTGGCTGAAAATGTGGAATCTGGCCTATGACCTCAGTTCGGCCTGTAAGACCTCATCACAGCAGACCATCGCTTTTCTGAGAATAAATGCTGCAGTCCTCCAAAGGGAAGCTCGGAGCCCTGGTGAACCCGAACTGTGCAACAGACAGGAAACCTGCACCCTGACCTCTGCCCTGGAACATTTCTCCTGTAAACAGTCTTTGTTTGCTATGACTACAAGGAAGCCCCCACCCACAGCACTGAAACACCTCAGAAACTGCTGCTTGTAGAGTAAAATCTCTGAACCGAGGTAGGATGGCGAGGAAAGGCAAGGGAACCTTGGAACGGAGACAGGCAGATGAAACTGTAAGACCCATCAGAGGTGCCGAGAGGTCTCATTTTGCCACACAGTAACCAAATACACCAAGTACAACATATTTAGTAAAGAGGTGGGTTTTCAGAAGATGGGTCCTCAATCCCTTTCATTTGAAGAAAAGAAAAAAATAAAGGAGAGAAGGAACCAATATCCATTCCTGACAATCAATAGAGAGGAGAACTTCGAAGGTAGAGAAAGACCAGATTAAGGGTCTCCTTGGCATTCACCTTACCCAGGTGAAATCAAGGGGAGAATGGCATAGATGGTGCTGACCAACATATATCAAAAGGTACAAGGGAGAATTAAACAAATCATGGCTTGTTTCCGTGACACAAAACTGCAATGGCCCGACAAGCTTGGAGTTTTCTCCCACCACATGGAGAGAATCATTGCTGATTTTATTTTTCTGCCCAAATCCACCTTACATGAAAGACCAGAGAGGTCACAATCTGTTTTGAGAGGGCAGAAAGAAACCGAGCAGGCTTTGCGACTCTCTGCAGGGGCATCGCTGTGGTGGATGGGCCATTGGGGACTTGTTCCAACAGCAAAGTCATCAGAGTCTCTGCTGTCAGAAACTCAGCAGTTCCTCTACAACTAAATAATTTGGGAACCATTATAGTGGTGGAAAGAGTCATATGCAGATTAACGATGGACGTCCGGTTTCACAACACTCTAAATGACAACCCCTTAATCTGTTTAAGTAATCTGCCTAACAAACTACGCCTGACCAGAAGGAGAGGACCCATGCCAGAACTCCTAAACCCACCCACATTTGGAGAATGGAAAGCAGTACCCGTAGCTAATCGTATAAAAGGCAGACATATCTAAAAAGGTAACATTGTTGGCACCATCACCATTAAGAATGCAGGGAGTGTGCACAACAAGTGTGGCTGTCTTGGTACTGCAAAGAGAGCAAAACCTTGGCTGGTACGTCTCAAGAAGATTGTGCATCTGTATTTGATGTTTTAGCCGGATAGGTGACACTTTACACAAAATGCCACCCAGAGAGAGAACAATTGTATTGGGACAAAAGTTCTGAAATTCACATATAAAAGATGGATTAGGCAGCCGGTGGACAAATTTGTACAATCGTAAGAAGCATGGTAGTGGTTTCAGTCGTGAACATAAAGCACTAATGTTATGCACTGCAGGCAGTTTCTATGTAAAAACTCAAGCACTACAGTTGGGTCAGCCACACGTGCAGAGAAGGTAATCTCTATTTCATGTTGGGATTGCTCGCCCTGAAGTAACTTTCATGGCTTAAAACTCACAAGTACTTTGTGATAAAAAGAACAGACTGAGCCTTCCTAACTCGACTTCCAGTCGAGTTTTGAGGCAGCATGGACAGGTGTGACATGTACTCACGTGTCTTTTCTCTGCATCGGTGCCAGGTTGTCCTTGAAGGCAGCTGGTCAATCTCTTGTGGGAGTTGTGACAAACCATCCTCATTGTGTCCAGCCGCCTCTCGATCTACAGAGAAAAATAACAAAAAAGCATTAGGCCTACCTTAGTTCTCAATAGACTATTCAAGGACACTGCGGTAGCGTAAGGAGACATATAAACAGCCGTCATCATCATCAGTGTACGGCCACCGATACTTCATCAGGCTTTAGGGAGTTTAAAGGTTGTGATACAAGACTGGTTTCATATATTTAAAAACAGCCACTAGGTGGGGGGGGGGGGGGAGAGAGGGAGGGAGAGAGAGAGAGAGAGAGAGAGAGTGTGTGTGTGTTAGAAGTTGTTTTACATGTCTCCATGTATGTGGTGTGTGAATAGTGTTGTCTATCAGGTTATGGTGACTGCAGTAAAACACTGAGATTCCCCTCCATCTTGCCTGTGGATGTGCATCGTCCCTTACATATTATCCACATGCAGGGCACGTAGTCCTTCTGCGAGGGAACATGGCCTCTACATCCATAACTTGGCTGGAGAACAACAGTCTGACCAAGATGGTTTTAGATGCCTGTGCACCTCTGCCTTCGGATGCACCAGCAGCAGGCTACTCATGCTTGTGAGGTCTGAACTGTAGAATAAACATCCCATTAGATTCCGTCGCAAGCATCCAGCAGAGCCGCAGTGGAGGTCGATCCTTCTCCTACCTAGCCGCCAAGTTCTGGAATGACCTCCCTCCTCTTCAGTCGCCGAATTCAGGAAGGAACTCAAGACATGTTTCTTCGACTAAGGCTCCCCTTACCTCAGCACCTGGATCCCCCCCGGGTGATAAGGCGCACTATGCAAATACTGACTGATTGATTGCGCCCCCCCCCCCTTTTGTCCTGCACTGGGACCAGAAGAGGTCCCAATGAGGGAGTCTGGCTTAGCTTTCCTGGAATACCCATCCATCTCTCTCCGCTGTGCAACCCTCTAAAGTAGAAAATCATGAGACAATGTGCTCTTTATTGACTGCTCAAAGTGCTCAGCATATGGATGTATAACTTGGCAGCCATTCAATTGCCCTGTCCCCCATCCCTCCAACTGTGCATCCTTAATGGGATAAGAAGCTGCTCACCAGAACCAGTGAGCTGTACTTGTCGGAAATCAGAAGGCATTTCTACAGCACCAGCAGCAGCGCAGGGACATCAGGCTGAAAACTATTCTGCAGCCACCAGCCCTCGAACCCCCTCCAAGACAGAATCAAACACTATGATCCGAGGCGGCAATCCCGCTTTGAAGATTGGAACTGTACTTCTCCTTTGCCCTTTCTTCCTTGCCGGTTGTGTTCTTCTTTTTTCCTCGTTTCAGTTATCAATTAGTAATCGCTTTAATGAAGATATGGTCTACAGTTGGATTATGGACCAGCATTTTACTTTGTTGATTTTCTCGCCCTGCGTGGTGACTGGTCCGTGAATTTCTATTGTGCCACTCTCGTTACAGTAATGAGAAAAACTCAATAAAGAATTGAACTACCGGAACTTTACTTCTCTGGAGGGGAGGGAACGGGAACAATGTCATGGTCTGGGTTATTGAAGCCTGCTTGGCTGACAACTTGAGGGCAGAACCTCAGCTACCTGTGCGTGGTGTACAGCCTGCGCTATCCTTTGACTCCAGGAGCTCGAATCACCCTGCTTACAGCCAGAGAAGCGCACATGAATTTTGTATTTTACCTTAGGTACCTAAAGTGTGCCCCGCTGACTGAGGCTGGCCATTCTGATTCTGGAAGTTTGAATTGTCCTTCGACTAATCTGGAGACAATAGGATTTAAAAGTATGGTAGGCTCCCAACCCTGAACGCCACTGCTTCCCAGGTGCATCAAGGGAACCAGTGGCTCATGTGAGCTCCTGGTCTTATGTATATTGCCACTAGGGACAAATTCCAACTGTGGCAGCCATTTGTGAGATAGAAGGTCCTGAATTTCAACACCTCGAGGACACACTTTGGTTGGTAAGCCCATTTTCAGCACCAGTAGTTCCCATACTGTAATCTTGCCTTTGGAGAGCAGATGGGGCTGCGATCAGTCTTCCTCTGATGCGTATAAGCGCACTAGTTGGCCATTTAAATGGACATAGGAATTTTGACTTCTTTGTGTGTTGCAATCTTAGGTCATTTTTACGTGGATGGTTTTTAGGCAGCTCTCAGCTGTATGACTGAACACTCACCAAGTTCCCCAGTCCCTGTACCCATGGCCTCTGAGAATCTAGGGAAAAGAGTAGAAATCCTATCACTTGATATCTTAATAGCATTCTGTCAGACATCTTTAGTCATTAAGAATCGCTGAGCGCAGGTCAGAAAAGAGACCATATATTTCTACAAACTGCCCAACAAAGAAAATACAAGACCTATAGGATAACACAGAACATAGCTCCAATGCTATATTGACTGTAGCAGCTGGCAGTTTGAGGGCTTTAAACCTGTCTGGGGGCGTATTTCCTAGCCAGAAGGTGATAGGACGTGCTGTACTTAGTTTTAAGAACCTAACATTGTATACGTGTAAATAAAGACCTAGTAATTTTATATTGAATAATGTGTAAATATGAGCTCTAACTCTGAACTCCGATTGCTTGATCTAGCTACCCTTGGAGAGTCAAGTGTAAAAAGCGAGGGAATTTATTATACAAGAGAAGTGCAACAATATCCCGAGAAAGCATTATGAGAGTCTGAGAAAGGTTGCGAGACTTGTACCACTGGTATTGACACTGCCGGCTACAACTATAAAAAATATGGTGGGGCACTACGGCGCCAAACTCACCATATACTGCTCCCCTGGGTGCGCACCCCTCTCCCTGATCAGCGTCCACGAGCAGGTAAGGGAAGTACTTCCTTCCTGCTCAGTGGACACCAATACAACCAATCCTGGAGCTGCTCTCAAGCGGAGGGCAGCTCCAGGATTGGTGGGAGCAGACTAATGCAGCGGCCATTTTGAGGCAAGGAGCCTGTGCATGCAATCCAGATTGCTGGGTTTACAGTGCGCATGTCGGGCTGGCCTGAGCAATAGAGCCGGCCAACTCGACATGTACACTGCAGGGGCATCTGTAATCCTGCAATTGCAGGATTCAGCCCTGCCCCCTGCCATCACACTACGGGGTTTAAGTAAAATGGCATGTCAATGCCATTTTACTTATTGTGTGTGCCTGCTGCGCTTGCAGCAGGCGGGGCGACGCTCCTCCGCTCAAACGGAGGAGCCGCCTATTGAGCACATTACATGCAAGAGAGGCTGACCTGTGGTTGATCATTAGATGGTAGCCAACCCGAGCCCCAGGCCTGTGTTAAATAGCAGCCTGGAGGGCAGTGGACTCTCAGATGCTGAATGGATCAGAAGACAACCAAGGGGCTACAGGAGGAGGGTGCAGGTAAGGGTGCTATGGCATGAAGGAATCGACAAGACAAGGGCACAAGCAGCGCACATTGTGGGAACGAGTGTCGCTCCCTCCCCTGAACTCACAAATCATGATCTGATTGAATGAACTGATCCCCAGTGTTTGTCATGTGGGGTCCTTCACAAGCATACCAGAGAATGAAAGCTCTCAGTCTCTGGGTGAGGGCAGCATGCCCAGTGGCACATGCAGCTCTTCCCTGCTGTAGGAGTACTGTGCAGCTGCCCACTGCAGACCCAGACACGCCCACTTATTTACTGTCACCATTCTTCTATCTGTACTAGAGCAGGCCTCCAGGCACTCAGAGAAGCACCACAGTGACACACTGTCACCTCCAGAGAGCTTGCTTGAAACACAGGGAAGGCTGCTGGTTAAAAGTCTCCTAGAGACCACCAATGGCACAGTTATACCGGCCCAATGATGTCAGAATACACCTCCCACTCACTGTACTCCTCAATATATTGTCAAGTGTGTGATCTACAGAAACGGCATAAACCGACTTTATGGAATTGGTACCATTATTAGTTCATGGGCAGCAGCCAATGAAGGACCTGGAAAGTGGCTTGCTGCTGGATGACGCCTTGTTATGCTCCCACCGAGGTTCAATACTATTCAATGAATAACATTAAAGTCTATTAAACCAAACACAAGAAGGTTTAGGACAGCACACACCGTGAACTCATGTATTTCAAGGTTCTCTCATGTGAGATCATGAATAAAAAAGAGACTAGATGAAATAAAAGAATTGTCTACAAGCACACAATTTAGTCACATGGGAAACCAGGATTTCTGGTTACACACTTTTCAGCCACTAAATGGATATCTATTGCTCTCTCTCGTTTTACATCAAACGTTAACGCGTTGTCTTAATGTCTTGGCACAGGAAGTTAGAGTGCGGGTGGCAGCCAAGCCACATGAAGGCTGGGCTCATTTTGGTCTCCAGGATCCAACAGAACTCAAGCTGTGCCAGAACCAGTCATCTAGCCCAAGCTTTGCTCAAGCCCTTAGTGGCTCGTCCACTCTGTCACATAATGGAAATTAGGGGACAAAGGCATAGGAAAGACATGATTGGATCAAACAATTTGGAGGAACAGGGGTACCAAAACCACAGTCCGGGACCCCTTGTTTCAAGGTCCATAAGATTCTCGGTACACCACATTTTAGTGAATGGACTATGAGACTGGGCGTTCTCTCCCACAAAGGTAATATCAAATGCTTTTTGGTTTACAACAGTCCTGTTTTCTTATTACATACTTTATACCAGTATTGAAGTCATTCCTATCTCTGTTTAAAAACAGAATCAGAGAAATCTGTTCAAAAGTGAAGAGCACACATAAGAAGAGGCTGGGATTAATGAAAACCAGGCCTTCTGGTCCCATAGTTTGCATTTTGCTCATTACACAACAACTGGGGTGTGAGTCGTTCCCCGATGAGATTTGGGGACTACTCTCCCTGAAGAAATGCCACTGTATAGTGGCGCCTGCCCAGGCTTCCAATGCAGAGTTCACAACCGGCAAGGTAGTAAAGCCAGGTTTACACATCAGATCTCCTAGTGCTGTGGCTAAAACTTCCCCACTGTACTAGGTCTAGGGGTAGAAAGTGGTAGCCTGCGTCTGCATCTTTCTCAATTGCACACCTTTTTTGGGGGTGAGGGAACCTTGGACCACAATTTTTTGTACAGCAATCACTACCTTAACTTACCTTGTTTTTAACATTCCTAAATTACACAAGAGATTAAGGAGATTGTGAGGCCTAAGATTCTATTTCATTCCAATTGAAACATTAAGCTATTTCCTTTGTACACTTGATTCGCCTGAGATAGACAGTAAGCAGAGAAGGCTTACTCCTGGGTGGGGCAGAGGTATAGCAACTCAGGTACAGCATGGCACAGTATTGTCAAATCTATGTCTACTAGAGACTAGGGGGTTAATTTAGAGGGTAGCTCGGAATGAAACCCTTGAAATAACTCCATACCATGTACAAACTTCGCTCACCCTACATCCACCTTAAGACCCGCACACACACACATGCCCATCCTGCTGGCATTAATGTGGCCCTCGGTCACGCCACAGACCATACATACTGGCCATGGGAGAATGTCCGAGTACCCATGATCTAGGGGGGGGGAGCACCTCCTTCCAGGTCATTACGGAGACTGTTTTCAGCCCTGGACTAGCGTGCTAGGCTAATGCATTCTAGGTGCTGTGGTCTCGTTTAGCTTCCATGTTACTTATTAGACTACAAAACGTGAAATCCGCGATTTGTAAGTTCGTGACTGGAGATAGTGCCTGTAATGACCAGGGGTGAAGTGGTCAGCCTAGCTCGGTCACAGATGCCAGCTCTTGTGGTATTTCTTGTTGACAAATGGCTCCGTTTTTATTATATATAATGGCAAGCACGTTCTCTTACCCTAACCCTTTAAAAATCAATTAATGAATGCAACGTCAAAGCCTTAGAGTGTCGTATTTGGGTTTCCTTTTTGAACGGTGACGTGCGTCTTTCAAATGCCGGCCCGAACCGGTTACCCCTCGGGGTGCGAGTCCTTGAGCCCGTCTCACCGCCAGAGGACGCTCGAACCCCCGCACCAAAGGCGACCCGTGTACTCTTTAACTGCAGCGCGTCACTCAGAGTTGCCATTATTGGAGGAGATAGTCAGAAATTCTCTTGATATTTGTGTAACTGCCCCGCACCCCAGGAAAGTCCCCTTACTTTGTTTATTCACGTTAGATTAGCTAAAAATATGTTTAAAAAACACAACCCTGAGCTGCGTGCCAAAGGCTGCTTACTCCGATAACAATTCCCAAGACGGCTTAGCAAATCTTTCCATGTGGGTGTATCCCGTTTCTATCGGGCCTGAGAAAGCCTCGGTCTTTGATGGGCCCGGGACGGGCGGCGGTGTTCCTGGCTCGGTGTGCGCACCCTAAGCCGAGGGCGGAAGGCAGGTGGCGCCCTGCGCGGAGATCTCGGTCCCAAACACTGGATGGTGCACCGACGTGAACGGATCAATCAATCAATCAATCAATCACGGCATTTATAGAGCGCGCTACTCACCCGGGAGGGTCTCAAGGCGCTGGGGGAGGGGGTAAGTTACTGCTCGAACAGCCAGGTCTTGAGCTGCTTCCTGAAGGAGAGATGGTCCTGGGTTCGCCGAAGGTGAGTGGGGAGGGAGTTCCAGGTCTTGGCTGCCAGGTAGGAGAAGGATCTTCCTCCGGCGGTGGTTCTGCGGATGCGTGGTACGGTGGCGAGGGCGTGGCTGGTTGATCGTAGCTGGCGTGTGGGCGTGTAGAAGGTCATGCGGTCGTTGAGGTACTTTGGGCCCAGGTCGTGGAGGGCCTTGTGTGCGTGGGTGAGGAGTCTGAACGTGATTCTCTTGCTGACGGGGAGCCAGTGCAGGTCTTTCAGGTGTCCGGTGATGTGGCTGTGTCGGGGGATGTCCAGGATGAGTCGTGCGGAGGCGTTCTGGATGCGCTGGAGTCTTTTTGAAGTTTGGCTGTGGTTCCGGCGTGAGGGTGTTCCCATAGTCCAGTCGGCTGGTGACGAGTGCCTGGGTGACGGTCTTCCTGGTTTCAGTGGGGATCCATCTGAAGATCTTGCGGAGCATGCGCAGGGTGTTGAAGCATGAAGATGAGACGGCGTTGACTTGTCTGGTCATCGACAGGGAGGAGTCCAGGATGAAGCCCAGGTTGCGTGCGTGGTCCGTTGGCTTGGGCACGGTGCCCAGGGCCGGGGGCCACCAGGAGTCGTCCCAGGCGGAGGGTGATGAGCCCAGGATGAGGACTTCCGTCTTGTCTGAGTTCAGTTTAAGGCGGCTGTTCCTCATCCAGTCGGCGACGTCTCTCATCCCGTCGTGTAGGTTGGCTCTGGCGGTGGTGGGGTCGTTGGTGAGGGAGAGGATCAGCTGGGTGTCGTCGGCGTAGGAGATGATGTTGAGGTTGTGTCGGCGTGCGATGGCTGCGGAGGGCTCATGTAGACGTTGAAGAGGGTTGGGCTGAGTGAGGATCCTTGTGGAACGCCGCAGATGACTTCGGTGGCTTCGGATCTGAACGGGGGAGGCGGACTCTCTGGGTTCTTCCGGCGAGGAACGAGATGATCCATTCCAGTGCTTTCTCTCGGATTCCGATGTTGCTGAGGCGCTTCACTAGGGTGCGGTGGCAGACGGTGTCGAACGCCGCGGAGAGGTCCAAGAGGATGAGGGCAGCTGTTTCCCCGTTGTCGGTTAGGGTTCTGATGTCGTCGGTGGCTGCGATAAGGGCGGTCTCGGTGCTGTGGTTGGCCCGAAATCCGGACTGCGAGGGGTCGAGGGATCCATTCGTCTCGAGGAAGGCGGCAAGCTGTCTGTTGACGGTCTTCTCGATGACTTTGGCCGGAAACGGAAGGAGCGAGATGGGACGGTAGTTCTTGAGGTCGGTGGGGTCCGCCGTTGGTTTCTTCAGGAGGGCGGTAAGCTCGGCGTGCTTCCAGCTCTCCGGGAAGGTGGCGGTGTGGAAGGAGGAGTTGATGATGTCCCGGAGATGGGGTGCGATGGTGGCGTCGGCTTTGTTGAAGACGTGGTGTGGGCAGGGGTCGGTTGGTGATCCGGAGTGGATGGAGTTCATCGTGCGGGTGGTGTCTTCGGTGCTGATCGGGGTCCAGTTGCAGAGGGTGGTGGTGGCGGGCGTTGGTTCGGCGGTAGGGTGCGTTGTTTGTGCGTCGAAGCTGTTATGTATGTCGGTGATCTTGCGGTGGAAGAACGCGGAGAGTGAGTTGCAGAGGTCTTGCGAGGGGGTGATGTCGTTGTTTCCGGCGCTGGGGTTGGAGAACTCTTTGACGATGCTGAAAAGTTCCTTGCTGTCATGGGCGTTGTTGTCCAGTCGTTCTTTGAGTGCCGACTTCTTGGTGGCACGGATCAGCTGGTGGTGTTTGCGGGTGGCGTGCTTGAGGGCGGTCCTGTTGTCTGTGGTCTGGTCGAGTCGCCAGGTTTTCTCGAGAGTGCGGCAGTTCTTCTTGGATTCCTTGAGTTCGTTGGTGAACCAAGGGGTTTTCTTGCTTCCGGGTCTGCTGGGAGGGTTTTTAGTGGTGCGAGGTCGTCGGCGCAGGCGGTCAGCCACTTGGCGAGGTTGCTGGCTGCTTCGTTTGGGTCCGTTGTGTTGGTGGGTGTGTTCTGGCTGAGGGAGGCGGTGAGCTGCTCGGCGGTGATCTTGCTCCAGCTCCGGCGGGGAGCCTGTTGCGGGTGGTGGTGGGTCGCAGTCTTTCTGAAGCTGAAGTGCACGCAGCTGTGGTCGGTCCAGTGGAGTCCGGTGGCGTGGCTGAAGGAGATGTGCTTGCTGGACGAGAAGACGGGGTCAAGCGTGTGGCCGGCGTAGTGGGTGGGCGTGTTCACCAGTTGCTTGAGTCCGAGGTTGGCGAGGTTGTCCAGCAGGGCGGTGGTGTTTCTGTCGTTGTTGTTCTCCAGGTGGAAGTTGAGGTCCCCTAGGAGGATGTAGTCGGCGGAGGGCATGGCGTGCGGGCTGATGAAGTCTGCGATGTCTTCGCTGAATAGTGTGCGTGGTCCCGGGGGTCTGTAGATGAGGGTGCCTCGGAGGGTGGTCTTGGGGTCAGTGTGTATCTGGAAGTGTAGGTGTTCGGCGGCGGTGAAGGTCTCGTCGGAGTTAGTCGAGATGCGGATGGTGTTCTTGTGTACGATGGCGAAGCCTCCTCCCGTCTGGTTGACGCGGTCCCTCCGGGTGATCTTGTATCCGTCCGGGATGGCTATGGCGATGTCGGGCGCTGAGGAGGCGTTCATCCAGGTTTCGGTGAGGAAGGCGATGTCCGGTGCTGTTGCGTCGAGCAGGTCCCAGAGTTCCACGGCGTGCCTGTGGACGGAGCGGGTGTTCAACAGGATGCATTTCAGGTGGTTGCTGCTGGTGCTCGACTTGGCGGAGGTGGTGCACGTCCGGGGGCAGGTGAATCGGCAGGTTTGGCAGGTGAAGGGTCCGTGGGTGCGTCTCGGTGAGGCTCGGTAGCAGGCAGGGTTCCGGCCGGCATTGAGTGCGGTGAGTGTGGCGGCGTCGTAGGTCCGTCGAGTGGTGTTGCATCAGTGGGATCCAGGGGTTCTGGCGCTGGGCGCGGTCCAGTCGCGGACGGGCGCAGACGGGCTTGCCTTAGGCGCGCCTTCGGCGCGCCAGCGCGCGGCCGCCATTTATGGGGAGGTGGGAGGGAGGAGCAGCTGGGAGGCGGGAGGCAGGGGCAGCGAATGGGCAGTCAGGGGGCGGGGCCGCAGGGGACGCAGCGGCGGGAATGGCGAGAGGCAGCGGGGGCACAGAAAGGAAATGGGGGGAAAGCAGACAAAATCACGGGCACAACGACAATGGGGCAGCGAGGGGCACAAAAAGGAAAAAGGGGAGAGAGCAGACAAAATCACGGGCACAACGACAATGGGGCAGCGAGGGGCACAAAAAGGAAAAAGGGGAGAGAGCAGACAAAATCACGGGCACAACGACAATGGGGCAGCGAGGGGCACAAAAAGGAAAAAGGGGAGAGAGCAGACAAAATCACGGGCACAACGACAATGGGGCAGCGAGGGGCACAAAAAGGAAAAAGGGGAGAGAGCAGACAAAATCACGGGCACAACGACAATGGGGCAGCGAGGGGCACAAAAAGGAAAAAGGGGAGAGAGCAGACAAAATCACGGGCACAACGACAATGGGGCAGCGAGGGGCACAAAAAGGAAAAAGGGGAGAGAGCAGACAAAATCACGGGCACAACGACAATGGGGCAGCGAGGGGCACAAAAAGGAAAAGGGGAGACAAGCAGAAAACGGGCACCGGGGCCACAAGCGGAGGGCGATCTTACCTGCAGAAGCAGCGGGCAGACAACACAGGCGGAGCTGTGTGGTGGGGAGCGACCTACCTGGCAAGGTCAAGGGTCGCTCTCCTCACCGCGCAGCGGCCGCCATTTATGGGGAGGTGGGAGGGAGGAGCAGCTGGGAGGCGGGAGGCAGGGGCAGCGAATGGGCAGTCAGGGGGCGGGGCCGCAGGGGACGCAGCGGCGGGAATGGCGAGAGGCAGCGGGGGCACAGAAAGGAAATGGGGGAAAGCAGACAAAATCACGGGCACAACGACAATGGGGCAGCGAGGGGCACAAAAAGGAAAAAGGGGAGAGAGCAGACAAAATCACGGGCACAACGACAATGGGGCAGCGAGGGGCACAAAAAGGAAAAAGGGGAGAGAGCAGACAAAATCACGGGCACAACGACAATGGGGCAGCGAGGGGCACAAAAAGGAAAAAGGGGAGAGCAGACAAAATCACGGGCACAACGACAATGGGGCAGCGAGGGGCACAAAAAGGAAAAAGGGGAGAGAGCAGACAAAATCACGGGCACAACGACAATGGGGCAGCGAGGGGCACAAAAAGGAAAAAGGGGAGAGAGCAGACAAAATCACGGGCACAACGACAATGGGGCAGCGAGGGGCACAAAAAGGAAAAAGGGGAGAGAGCAGACAAAATCACGGGCACAACGACAATGGGACAGCGAGGGGCACAAAAAGGAAAAAGGGGAGAGAGCAGACAAAATCACGGGCACAACGACAATGGGGCAGCGAGGGCCACAAAAAGGAAAAAGGGGAGAGAGCAGACAAAATCACGGGCACAACGACAATGGGGCAGCGAGGGGCACAAAAAGGAAAAAGGGGAGAGAGCAGACAAAATCACGGGCACAACGACAATGGGGCAGCGAGGGGCACAAAAAGGAAAAGGGGAGACAAGCAGAAAACGGGCACCGGGGCCACAAGCGGAGGGCGATCTTACCTGCAGAAGCAGCGGGCAGACAACACAGGCGGAGCTGTGTGGTGGGGGAGCGACCTACCTGGCAAGGTCAAGGGTCGCTCTCCTCACCGCGCAGCGGCCGCCATTTATGGGGAGGTGGGAGGGAGGAGCAGCTGGGAGGCGGGAGGCAGGGGCAGCGAATGGGCAGTCAGGGGCGGGGCCGCAGGGACGCAGCGGCGGGAATGGCGAGAGGCAGCGGGGGCACAGAAAGGAAATGGGGGGAAAGCAGACAAAATCACGGGCACAACGACAATGGGGCAGCGAGGGGCACAAAAAGGAAAAAGGGGAGAGAGCAGACAAAATCACGGGCACAACGACAATGGGGCAGCGAGGGGCACAAAAAGGAAAAAGGGGAGAGAGCAGACAAAATCACGGGCACAACGACAATGGGGCAGCGAGGGGCACAAAAAGGAAAAAGGGGAGAGAGCAGACAAAATCACGGGCACAACGACAATGGGGCAGCGAGGGGCACAAAAAGGAAAAAGGGGAGAGAGCAGACAAAATCACGGGCACAACGACAATGGGGCAGCGAGGGGCACAAAAAGGAAAAAGGGGAGAGAGCAGACAAAATCACGGGCACAACGACAATGGGGCAGCGAGGGGCACAAAAAGGAAAAAGGGGAGAGAGCAGACAAAATCACGGGCACAACGACAATGGGGCAGCGAGGGCACAAAAAGGAAAAAGGGGAGAGAGCAGACAAAATCACGGGCACAACGACAATGGGGCAGCGAGGGGCACAAAAAGGAAAAGGGGAGACAAGCAGAAAACGGGCACCGGGGCCACAAGCGGAGGGCGATCTTACCTGCAGAAGCAGCGGGCAGACAACACAGGCGGAGCTGTGTGGTGGGGAGCGACCTACCTGGCAAGGTCAAGGGTCGCTCTCCTCACCGCGCAGCGGCCGCCATTTATGGGGAGGTGGGAGGGAGGAGCAGCTGGGAGGCAGGGGCAGCGAATGGGCAGTCAGGGGGCGGGGCCGCAGGGACGCAGCGGCGGGAATGGCGAGAGGCAGCGGGGGCACAGAAAGGAAATGGGGGGAAAGCAGACAAAATCACGGGCACAACGACAATGGGGCAGCGAGGGGCACAAAAAGGAAAAAGGGGAGAGAGCAGACAAAATCACGGGCACAACGACAATGGGGCAGCGAGGGGCACAAAAGGAAAAAGGGGAGAGAGCAGACAAAATCACGGGCACAACGACAATGGGGCAGCGAGGGGCACAAAAAGGAAAAAGGGGAGAGAGCAGACAAAATCACGGGCACAACGACAATGGGGCAGCGAGGGGCACAAAAAGGAAAAAGGGGAGAGAGCAGACAAAATCACGGGCACAACGACAATGGGGCAGCGAGGGGCACAAAAAGGAAAAAGGGGAGAGAGCAGACAAAATCACGGGCACAACGACAATGGGGCAGCGAGGGGCACAAAAAGGAAAAAGGGGAGAGAGCGGATGTCACTGTCCTTCCTGTCCCCTCGGCCCTGCCTCTGGAGCAAAGACAGACCCACAGCTCTCAAGCTCCGTAGGTTCATCTGTGCGTGGTTCCATGGTCACGGTATTTCTTTTGCATTCTGGGACTTGTAGTCCTTGATTTTAAATGATTCCAACAAGATTCTGAAAAAGCAAAAACCGCGAATGGACGAACTTACCCCCTGCCTCCCGGCATTGAAGTTCGGCAAAAGGAGCTCATTTCTCGGCCCTGGGAGACCGGGCAGTCTAGCACTGATGGTCAGCAGAGGGAGCTCATTCATCAATTCTCGGCCCTGGGAGACCGGGCAGTCTAGCACTGATGGTCAGCAGAGTGAGCTCATTCATCAGTTCTCGGTCCTGGGAGATCGGGCAGTCTAGCACTGATGGTCAGCAGAGGGAGCTCATTCATCAATTCTCGGCCCTGGGAGACCGGGCAGTCTAGCACTGATGGTCAGCAGAGGGAGCTCATTCATCAATTCTCGGCCCTGGGAGACCGGGCAGTCTAGCACTGATGGTCAGCAGAGGGAGCTCATTCATCAGTTCACGGCCCTGGGAGACCGGGCAGTCTAGCACTGATGGTCAGCAGAGGGAGCTCATTCATCAGTTCTCGGCCCTGGGAGACCGGGCAGTCTAGCACTGATGGTCAGCAGAGGGAGCTCATTCATCAGTTCTCGGCCCTGGGAGACCGGGCAGTCTAGCACTGATGGTCAGCAGAGGGAGCTCATTCATCAGTTCTCGGCCCTGGGAGACCGGGCAGTCTAGCACTGATGGTCAGCAGAGGGATCTCATTCATCAGTTCTCGGCCCTGGGAGACCGGGCAGTCTAGCACTGATGGTCAGCAGAGGGAGCTCATTCATCAATTCTCGGTCCTGGGAGATCGGGCAGTCTAGCACTGATGGTCAGCAGAGGGAGCTCATTCAGCAATTCTCGGCCCTGGGAGACCGGGCAGTCTAGCACTGATGGTCAGCAGAGGGAGCTCATTCATCAATTCTCGGCCCTGGGAGACCGGGCAGTCTAGCACTGATGGTCAGCAGAGTGAGCTCATTCATCAGTTCTCGGTCCTGGGAGATCGGGCAGTCTAGCACTGATGGTCAGCAGAGGGAGCTCATTCATCAATTCTCGGCCCTGGGAGACCGGGCAGTCTAGCACTGATGGTCAGCAGAGGGAGCTCATTCATCAGTTCTCGGCCCTGGGAGACCGGGCAGTCTAGCACTGATGGTCAGCAGAGTGAGCTCATTCATCAGTTCTCGGCCCTGGGAGACCGGGCAGTCTAGCACTGATGGTCAGCAGAGTGAGCTCATTCATCAGTTCTCAGTCCTGGGAGATCGGGAAGTCTAGCACTGATGGTCAGCAGAGTGAGCTCATTCATCAGTTCTCGGTCCTGGGAGATCGGGCAGTCTAGCACTGATCAATCAATCAATCAATCATGTCACTTATAAAGCGCACTACATACCCGCGAGGGTCTCAAGGCGCTGGGGGAAGAGGGGGGTGGTGCTGCTACTGATCGAAGAGCCAGGTCTTGAGGAGTCTTCTGAAGGCCAGTAGGTCTTGGGTCTGTCGGAGGTTGGTGGGGAGGGTGTTCCAGGTCTTGGCGGCGAGGTGGGAGAAGGATCTGCCGCCGGCGGTCGTTTTCCGGATGCGGGGGACTGTGGCGAGGGCGAGGCTGGTCGAGCGGAGCTGGCGGGTGGGGGTGTAGAAGCTGAGTCGTCTGTTGAGGTAGGCTGGTCTGGAGTTGTGGAGTGCTTTGTGTGCGTGGGTGAGGAGCTTGAAGGTTATCCTCTTGTTGACAGGGAGCCAGTGCAGGTCTCTCAGGTGGGGTGTGATGTGGCTGCGTCGGGGGATGTCGAGGTTAAGACGTGCAGAGGCGTTCTGGATGCGTTGCAGCCGTCTCAGGAGCTTAGCCGTCGTTCCTGCGTAGAGGGCGTTTCCGTAGTCCAGCCTGCTGGTGACGAGGGCCTGGGTGACTGTTTTTCTTGTTTCGGTGGGGATCCACTTGAAGATCCTGCGGAGCATTCGGAGGATGTTGAAGCAGGATGAGGAAACGGCGTTGACCTGCTTAGTCATGGAGAGGGTGGGGTCGAGGATGACCCCTAGGTTGCGTACGTGGTCGGTGGGTGGCGGGGCTGTTCCCAGTGATGTTGGCCACCAGGAGTCGTCCCAGGCTGAAGGGTTGGAACCAAGGATGAGGACCTCCATCTTGTCCGAGTTCAGCTTCAGGTGGCTGGTACTCATCCATTCGGCGACGGCCTTCATTCCTTCGTGGAGGTGGGCTTTGGCGGTGTGAGGGTCTTTGGTGAGGGAGAGGATCAGCTGGGTGTCGTCGGCGTAGGAGATGATGTTGAGGTTGTGCTGTCGGGCGACGTGGGCGAGGGGTGCCATGTAGATGTTGAACAGCGTTGGGCTGAGGGAGGAGCCTTGGGGTACGCCGCAGATGATCTTGGTGGCCTTGGATCGGAAGGGGGCGAGGCGGACGCTTTGTGTTCTGCCGGAAAGGAAGGATGTGGTCCAGTCCAGGGCCTTCTCTTGGATCCCGGCGTCGTGAAGGCGTGTTCGTAGTGTGTGGTGGCAGACCGTGTCGAAGGCGGCTGATAGGTCCAGGAGGATGAGGGCTGCTGTTTCTCCGTTGTCTAGCAGGGTCCTGATGTCATCGGTGGCGGCGATGAGGGCGGTTTCGGTGCTGTGGTTGCTGCGGAAGCCGGACTGGGAAGGGTCCAGGATGTTGTTCTCCTCCTGATGGTCAGCAGAGTGAGCTCATTCATCAGTTCTCGGCCCTGGGAGACCGGGCAGTCTAGCACTGATGGTCAGCAGAGTGAGCTCATTCATCAGTTCTCGGCCCTGGGAGACCGGGCAGTCTAGCACTGATGGTCAGCAGAGGGAGCTCATTCATCAGTTCTCGGCCCTGGGAGACCGGGCAGTCTAGCACTGATGGTCAGCAGAGGGAGCTCATTCATCAGTTCTCGGCCCTGGGAGACCGGGCAGTCTAGCACTGATGGTCAGCAGAGTGAGCTCATTCATCAGTTCTCGGCCCTGGGAGACCGGGCAGTCTAGCACTGATGGTCAGCAGAGTGAGCTCATTCATCAGTTCTCGGCCCTGGGAGACCGGGCAGTCTAGCACTGATGGTCAGCAGAGGGAGCTCATTCATCAGTTCTCGGCCCTGGGAGACCGGGCAGTCTAGCACTGATGGTCAGCAGAGGGAGCTCATTCATCAGTTCTCGGTCCTGGGAGATCGGGCAGTCTAGCATTGATGGTCAGCAGAGTGAGCTCATTCATCAGTTCTCGGCCCTGGGAGACCGGGCAGTCTAGCACTGATGGTCAGCAGAGTGAGCTCATTCATCAGTTCTCGGCCCTGGGAGATCGGGCAGTCTAGCACTGATGGTCAGCAGAGTGAGCTCATTTATCAGTTCTCGGCCCTGGGAGACCGGGCAGTCTAGCACTGATGGTCAGCAGAGTGAGCTCATTCATCAGTTCTCGGTCCTGGGAGATCGGGCAGTCTAGCACCGATGGTCAGCAGAGGGAGCTCATTCATCAGTTCTCGGCCCTGGGAGATCGGGCAGTCTAGCACCGATGGTCAGCAGAGTGAGCTCATTCATCAATTCTCGGTCCTGGGAGATCGGGCAGTCTAGCACTGATGGTCAGCAGAGGGAGCTCATTCATCAGTTCTCGGTCCTGGGAGATCGGGCAGTCTAGCACTGATGGTCAGCAGAGTGAGCTCATTCATCAGTTCTCGGCCCTGGGAGATCGGGCAGTCCAGCACCGATGGTCAGCAGAGGGAGCTCATTCATCAGTTCTCGGTCCTGGGAGATCGGGCAGTCTAGCACTGATGGTCAGCGGAGGGAGCTCATTCATCAATTCTCGGCCCTGGGAGACCAGGCAGTCTAGCACCGATCGTCAGCAGAGTGAGCTCATTCATCAATTCTCGGCCCTGGGAGACCGACCAGTCTAGCACCGATGGTCAGCAGAGTGAGCTCATTCATCAATTCTCGGTCCTGGGAGATCGGGCAGTCTAGCACTGATGGTCAGCAGAGTGAGCTCATTCATCAGTTCTCGGCCCTGGGAGATCGGGCAGTCTAGCACTGATGGTCAGCAGAGTGAGCTCATTCATCAGTTCTCGGCCTGGGAGACCGGGCAGTCTAGCACTGATGGTCAGCAGAGTGAGCTCATTCATCAGTTCTCGGCCCTGGGAGATCGGGCAGTCCAGCACCGATGGTCAGCAGAGTGAGCTCATTCATCAGTTCTCTGCCCTGGGAGACCGGGCAGTCTAGCACTGATGGTCAGCAGAGTGAGCTCATTCATCAGTTCTCGGCCCTGGGAGACCGGGCAGTCTAGCTCTGATGGTCAGCAGAGTGAGCTCATTCATCAGTTCTCTGCCCTGGGAGATCGGGCAGTCTAGCACTGATGGTCAGCAGAGGGAGCTCATTCATCAATTCTCGGCCCTGGGAGACCAGGCAGTCTAGCACCGATCGTCAGCAGAGTGAGCTCATTCATCAATTCTCGGCCCTGGGAGACCGGCCAGTCTAGCACCGATGGTCAGCAGAGGGAGCTCATTCATCAGTTCTCGGCCCTGGGAGACCGGGCAGTCTAGCACTGATGGTCAGCAGAGTGAGCTCATTCATCAGTTCTCGGCCCTGGGAGACCGGGCAGTCTAGCACTGATGGTCAGCAGAGGGAGCTCATTCATCAGTTCTCGGTCCTGGGAGATCGGGCAGTCTAGCATTGATGGTCAGCAGAGTGAGCTCATTCATCAGTTCTCGGCCCTGGGAGACCGAGCAGTTTAGCACTGATGGTCAGCAGAGTGAGCTCATTCATCAGTTCTCGGCCCTGGGAGATCGGGCAGTCTAGCACTGATGGTCAGCAGAGTGAGCTCATTTATCAGTTCTCGGCCCTGGGAGACCGGGCAGTCTAGCACTGATGGTCAGCAGAGTGAGCTCATTCATCAGTTCTCGGTCCTGGGAGATCGGGCAGTCTAGCACCGATGGTCAGCAGAGGGAGCTCATTCATCAGTTCTCGGCCCTGGGAGATCGGGCAGTCTAGCACCGATGGTCAGCAGAGTGAGCTCATTCATCAATTCTCGGTCCTGGGAGATCGGGCAGTCTAGCACTGATGGTCAGCAGAGGGAGCTCATTCATCAGTTCTCGGTCCTGGGAGATCGGGCAGTCTAGCACTGATGGTCAGCAGAGTGAGCTCATTCATCAGTTCTCGGCCCTGGGAGATCGGGCAGTCCAGCACCGATGGTCAGCAGAGGGAGCTCATTCATCAGTTCTCGGTCCTGGGAGATCGGGCAGTCTAGCACTGATGGTCAGCAGAGGGAGCTCATTCATCAATTCTCGGCCCTGGGAGACCAGGCAGTCTAGCACCGATCGTCAGCAGAGTGAGCTCATTCATCAATTCTCGGCCCTGGGAGACCGGCCAGTCTAGCACCGATGGTCAGCAGAGTGAGCTCATTCATCAATTCTCGGTCCTGGGAGATCGGGCAGTCTAGCACTGATGGTCAGCAGAGTGAGCTCATTCATCAGTTCTCGGCCCTGGGAGATCGGGCAGTCTAGCACTGATGGTCAGCAGAGTGAGCTCATTCATCAGTTCTCGGCCCTGGGAGATCGGGCAGTCCAGCACCGATGGTCAGCAGAGTGAGCTCATTCATCAGTTCTCTGCCCTGGGAGACCGGGCAGTCTAGCACTGATGGTCAGCAGAGTGAGCTCATTCATCAGTTCTCTGCCCTGGGAGATCGGGCAGTCTAGCACTGATGGTCAGCAGAGGGAGCTCATTCATCAATTCTCGGCCCTGGGAGACCAGGCAGTCTAGCACCGATCGTCAGCAGAGTGAGCTCATTCATCAATTCTCGGCCCTGGGAGACCGGCCAGTCTAGCACCGATGGTCAGCAGAGTGAGCTCATTCATCAATTCTCGGTCCTGGGAGATCGGGCAGTCTAGCACTGATGGTCAGCAGAGTGAGCTCATTCATCAGTTCTCGGCCCTGGGAGATCGGGCAGTCTAGCACTGATGGTCAGCAGAGTGAGCTCATTCATCAGTTCTCGGCCTGGGAGACCGGGCAGTCTAGCACTGATGGTCAGCAGAGTGAGCTCATTCATCAGTTCTCGGCCCTGGGAGATCGGGCAGTCCAGCACCGATGGTCAGCAGAGTGAGCTCATTCATCAGTTCTCTGCCCTGGGAGACCGGGCAGTCTAGCACTGATGGTCAGCAGAGTGAGCTCATTCATCAGTTCTCGGCCCTGGGAGACCGGGCAGTCTAGCACTGATGGTCAGCAGAGTGAGCTCATTCATCAGTTCTCGGCCCTGGGAGACCGGGCAGTCTAGCACTGATGGTCAGCAGAGTGAGCTCATTCATCAGTTCTCGGCCCTGGGAGACCGGGCAGTCTAGCACTGATGGTCAGCAGAGTGAGCTCATTCATCAATTCTCGGTCCTGGGAGATCGGGCAGTCTAGCACTGATGGTCAGCAGAGGGAGCTCATTCATCAGTTCTCGGCCCTGGAAAATCGGGCAGTCTAGCACGGATGGTCAGCAGAGGGAGCGCATTGATTTCTGTAGCCTAGGAGACAGGGCAGTCCACTACAGGGAGCTCATTCATTTCTCTGCCCCTGCACCGGGAGCAAGGGCAGCCCAGTCCTGATGTTCAGGAGAGGAGTTCAGCGATACCAAAGGGGATGATGGACGGAGCGTTAGAGCAAATCAAACACTCACCCCCAGTCAACTGATCTGGGTTTAATCCATCATCATTCTTTAGCTCACTCCACCACCCCAGTTCAGACATGGCCATATGCAAATCAGTCTGACCCTGTGCCTCATGGGAACAGTCCAGCACGAACTGCCAAGCCATGTCTTCCCTGGACCGGAAACAAGCATCTCCTGGGACCGGTTTCGGGTTCAAAACCCTCATCAGCCAGGCTATCTTGAATCCAGTGGCAAAGTGAGCAAGGGACCCACGTCTGGGCATACCCTGCCAACTTAGGGCGAACAAAGCGATACCAAAGGGGATGATGGACGGAGCGTTAGAGCAAATCAAACACTCACCCCCAGTCAACTGATCTGGGTTTAATCCATCATCATTCTTTAGCTCACTCCACCACCCCAGTTCAGACATGGCCATATGCAAATCAGTCTGACCCTGTGCCTCATGGGAACAGTCCAGCACGAACTGCCAAGCCATGTCTTCCCTGGACCGGAAACAAGCATCCTGGGACCGGTTTCGGGTTCAAAACCCTCATCAGCCAGGCTATCTTGAATCCAGTGGCAAAGTGAGCAAGGGACCCACGTCTGGGCATACCCTGCCAACTTAGGGCGAACAAAGCGATACCAAAGGGGATGATGGACGGAGCGTTAGTTGGCGGGGGTATGCCCAGACGTGGGTCCCTTGCTCACTTTGCCACTGGATTCAAGCAAGCCTGGCTGATGACGGCTGGAATGCCAGAAACCGGTCCTAGGATGCTTGTTTCCGGTCCAGGGAAGACATGGCTTGGCAGTTCGGGCTGGACTGTTCCCATGAGGCACAGGGTCAGACTGATTTGCATATGGCCATGTCTGAACTGGGGTGGTGGAGTGAGCTAAAGAATGATGATGGATTAAACCCAGATCAGTTGACTGGGGGTGAGTGTTTGATTGGCTCAAACGTTCCGTCCATCATCCCCTTTGTATCGCTTTGTTCGCCCTAAGTTGGCGGGGTATGCCCAGACGTGGGTCCCTTGCTCACTTTGCCACTGGATTCAAGCAAGCCTGGCTGATGACGGCTGGAATGCCAGAAACCGGTCCTAGGATGCTTGTTTCCGGTCCAGGGAAGACATGGCTTGGCAGTTCGGGCTGGACTGTTCCCATGAGGCACAGGGTCAGACTGATTTGCATATGGCCATGTCTGAACTGGGGTGGTGGAGTGAGCTAAAGAATGATGATGGATTAAACCCAGATCAGTTGACTGGGGGTGAGTGTTTGATTGGCTCAAACGTTCCGTCCATCATCCCCTTTTGTATCGCTTTGTTCGCCCTAAGTTGGCGGGGGTATGCCCAGACGTGGGTCCCTTGCTCACTTTGCCACTGGATTCAAGCAAGCCTGGCTGATGACGGCTGGAATGCCAGAAACCGGTCCTAGGATGCTTGTTTCCGGTCCAGGGAAGACATGGCTTGGCAGTTCGGGCTGGACTGTTCCCATGAGGCACAGGGTCAGACTGATTTGCATATGGCCATGTCTGAACTGGGGTGGTGGAGTGAGCTAAAGAATGATGATGGATTAAACCCAGATCAGTTGACTGGGGGCGAGTGTTTGATTGGCTCAAACGTTCCGTCCATCATCCCCCTTTTGTATCGAGGAGAGGAGTTCAGTACAGGGAACTAATGCATTTCTCTGCTCCTGCCCCAGACCAAGGGCAGCCCAGTTTTTGATGTTCAGCAGAGAGAGCTCATTCATTTATCTGACCTAGGAGGCAGAGAAGTCCAGCACAGGGTGCTCATTCATTTCTCTGCCCCTGCCCCAGACCAAGGCCTGCCCAGTACTGATGGTCATCAGAGAGAGCTCATTATTTCTGTAGCCCAGGAGGCAGGGCAGTCCAGTACAGGGAGCTCATTCATTTCTCTGCCCCAGACCAAGGCCTGCCCAGTACTGATGGTCATCAGAGAGAGAGCTCATTATTTCTGTAGCCCAGGAGGCAGGGCAGTCCAGTACAGGGAGCTCATTCATTTCTCTGCCCCAGACCAAGGCCTGCCCAGTACTGATGGTCATCAGAGAGAGAGCTCATTATTTCTGTAGCCCAGGAGGCAGGGCAGTCCAGTACAGGGAGCTCATTCATTTCTCTGCCCCAGACCAAGGGCAGCCCAGTATTGATGGTCAGCAGAGAGAGCTCATTCGTTTCTCTGTCCCCACCTTGAGAGCCAGGGGTACCGGGCATTGATACTCAGTTTATTCCCTTCTCTGCCACTGCCCTGGGAGACAAGAAAGTCCACCACTGGCACTCAGCAAAGGAAATGTATTAGTTTCTCTGTCGCTACTCCAAGAACCACGGCAGACTGATAGTGATACGCAGTAGAGGGAGCTCATTCAATCCCCTGCCTCAGGAGCCGGGGCCCCATAGCACTGATTCTCAACATAGGACATTCATGTATTGCTCAACAGAGGGAGGTCATTCATTTCCCTGCTTCAGGGGCCGGGGCCTCAGCAATGATTCTCAGCATAGGGTGTTCATTCATTTCTCGGTCCCTGCAGGGGGAAAGGTCAGCCCAGCGATCATGCTCAGCAGGGGTAGGTCATTCATTCATTTCTCTGCCCTACTCCCCAACCCGCATCCTAATATTGATGCTCACCCGAGCGAGCCGATTAATTTCTCTGCCCTAAGCGCCAAGACCGTCCATTATTGATGCTTAGCGCTGCTAGTCCCGCACAGTGCGCTCGTCCAAACGCAGGGCAGCAGAGGGGGGAATATTCAGCCCTCCATGGGCAAGGGGCTCTCCCCGCAGTACCCCCATCGCCCTCAGGCCTTGCCCACACGAATCGATACTGGGGCCCGGATTACGAGTAGTGGGAAATATCGAGACCTAGAATTGAGAGTTATTCCCGCAACCCCACCCCTCGCCCTCATGCAATATCCCACGGCACATTTTGCTTACAAAAACCCGGCTAAGGTTATCGGATTTGGCGCAGTAAATACTGATTCCGTATGTTATGCCTCATTCCCTCTAACTAAACTCCGGGAAGTATTTACCGCACCCCGGGTTAATGGTAGCTACTGGGTGCAGTAAACACCGATTCCGTATGTTATGCCTCATTCCCTCTTACTAAACTCTGGTATTTACCGCACCCCGGGTCAATGGTAGCTACTGGGTGCGTAAATACTGATTCCGTATGTTATGCCTCATTCCCTCTTACTAAACTCTGGTAAGTATTTACCGCACCCGGGTTAATGGTAGCTACTGGGTGCAGTAAACACCGAGCCCTGGTCTGACCTGCTCTTAGCCAGTGCCTGGGAGTGGTACAGATGATGGAGGCCTGGATCTATGGAAATCCACCTATGTAAACTTCACACGAGAGGCCTCTTATTCCAGATATAAGGTGTGGAGCGCTCCCGAAGCCCTGGAACTGATACAGTAATGCAGCCTGGACACTGTACATAGTATACATACATCCACTTGCTGTAATTGTTCTTCCACACTTGTGTAATATTTCATAAATGTGTGTAGTTTCATCTGTAAGGCACGTAACAAACTACATTCCTTGGCTCTGGTTCACCATGTAGAACCTGCTATCAACCCATCAATAAATAAACACTTCACAATTAGCCGAGGCGGGGTGGGGCTCATGTCGCTGGGCAGCGATCACACAGGGGGGGGATGGGATATATGCTGAGGGGAGGAGTTGTGGGTGTAACCAGGAGGTGGGAGGGCTCCGAGCATGTGCAGTGTAAGGACGCCAAGCAGACACACTGATCATTGCCACTGCGGTTCTTTACACTGTTGTGACTGAAACCTCAATCCAAGTGCACACAGCCTTGGGCAACCAGATTTTGAGAAGCAAAAACCGGGACATGCCAGACATAGAGGTAGGACTAAAGACTGCCAATGACTGAAGGGGAAGTAGGTGGTGTGTAACTGATATATATAGCAAAGCAGAATTGAAAGCATGTTCTCCTTTCCACAGCGCTTCTAAAGTCTGAAATTAACTTATGTAATTTATCTTTTTATTTCAGGCTGAGCAGGAAGAGGTCAGATGTAAACGTGGCCTTGTAACAAGCATCCTAGACCCGGTTTCGGGGTATCACCCCTCATCAGCCAGGCTAGCTTGAATTCAGTGGCACGCAACTGGCTGTGCACGTGGAATACCATGTGCACAATAGTACAAACACCCCAACAGCACAGCCAATCATGTATAAAGAACACCCCAGCAGCACAGTCAATCATGCATAATGAACACCCCAACAGCACAGCTAATCATGTATAAAGAACACCCCAGCAGCACAGCTAATCATGTATAAAGAACACCCCAACAGCACAGCCAATCATGTATAAAGAACACCCCAGCATCACAGCCAATCAGGTAGTACAAACACCCCAGCAGCACAGCCAGTCATTCGCATCTGGAGGGAACCACTAAACGTCCGGAGGGGGCGCCATTTTAGCCAAGGGCTGAAAGCTCACTGATCACTGGGCGAAGGCACAGGCGAATGGCAGACTAGAGCACGCTCACGGCTTGTGGGCAGGAGAGCCGATAAGAGTCATTAACAGGTGCGCCCGGCACACGAGAACAGACAACCGGAACTGCTCCAAAGCATCAGGCCCGGTTGATCGCTTCCAGAACTTCCATGGTGGGAGGGAGGCAACTTTAACTGTACCACACTGAGGAGGGTGGCGCACTACATCTGCCTCTGTAGGGATGATGCGACGTCCGGAACGCTATGGGACCTGATCAAAGAGGGTTTTAAGAGGGACTTTAGCCAGTTCGAATGGCAAGAACTACTCGAGTCACTGTAATAACTGTATTACTTGGGTTCACTGCCATAGTGACCTTATGTTCATATCCACATGGATGCAGAGCCCAGTGCAGACTGCTCACCACAGAAAACTCCTGTAAAAGGGGAACTTGTCACGTCACCGCCTGGGCGGGTGCCCCCTCGGAAAGCTTATTTGCACACCCATGGAAAGGAGAACAGGTGATCGCAGCCATCAACAAGCATCGGCAAAGCAAACATGTTTTGCCTTTATAATGCGAGTGTCAAGCTGTTGCTTTTGCTAATGTTTGTAAATTATTGGTTAAAAAAAATTCAAGCTACTGGAGGAAAAGCAAACATACCCTATGGTATCTAAAAACTGTACATTGAATTCAACGTTTTCCATCTTTAATAATGGCATGGTTTATTTTTCAAATACTTCAATATACATTACTGCAAATTACTGATGTAACTGCATTCACTAAAGTAGTGAACAAGGCAACCAGGAAGCTAAACACTAAAGAAATGGTGTTTCAAGTACACAAATCCATTCTTTCAGAGACTGCAACCTCAAACGTCTTAAAGAACTCAAGTACATTGAAATTTGGAACCAATGAAAAGTTCTTACAACAGCCTCCGTGAACTAAAAAGGAAGCAGGAGAAAAAGTACTAGCACCAGAACAATAACCAATAATCCTAAATCAATCAAGTGACTTGTAAAGCGTGACTACTCCCCCAGAAGGGTTTCAAGGTGCGCTGGGGGTGGGGTGGGGTTGGGGGTGGGGGAGTGGCTACGACACTGCTAATCTGTCGAAGGCACTGTGGTTCAGTCGAAGAGCCAGGTCTTAAGGTCTTTCCTGAATTGAGGCAGTGACAGTGATTGCCTGAGGTGGAGAGGCAGGGTGTTCCAGGTCTTTGCTGCGAGGTAGGAGAAGGATCTTCCTCCGGCTGTGGTCATGCGGCTACGTGGGAGAGTGGCCAGGGCCAGTTGGGCGGAGCGGAGTTCTCTGGTGGGTGCTTGGAATGCGAGGGGGTTGTTGAGGTACGCAGGTCCTGCGTGGTGTAGAGCTTTGTAGGCATGTGTGAGGAGCTTGAAGGTGATTCTTTTGTTGACTGGGAGCCAGTGGAGGTCTCTCAGGTGGCCGGTGATGTGGCTGTGGATATTGAGGATCCTAAAAAATAATGCTCCTCCAGATTCATATATGGATTCAGCAGCCAAAGAGAGGGTTTCATTTTCGATTTGTAGGATTCCACCAGACAGGGAAAGCAAACAGATTAACACTACACCAGACAGACTTTGGAAATTTAAAGGGTACAATGACTTTGCTAGGCTAAGCTAATGGTTCATCTGAAGTTGCATTAGAAATTCAGAGATTTGCACAGACACAAAAGACAGATATTAATCCCTTGAAGGGGTGATCAATTGTGGCCAAGTTATCTGTCCTGTGGCAGACATTTCTAGCCATGAATGCGCACAGGAAAGCACCACAACACATTCCACATAGCCGGATCATGATGCCCAACAGAAGATCTTAGATAAACATTTCAGGTTTTGATCTGTTAGATTCCAATTCGGATGACATAGCGCACAAATTGCCACAGTTCACAAACTCCGGGAGAAGGAAACACCAAACCACAATACACAACCTCAAGAGGTTCTTCTTAGCAGGTGCTTTAAGTTATATGCTGGTGCCAAAAAGCAGCACCAGAGGCATTATTTTCTAGAAAGGCAGAGGCATCAGTCAACGAGCTTAGAGTGGAACCGCTTGTGAGCATCATTAGGATTTTTTCCCCGGGAATGTTGAACAATTTGCTAAATGCTAAATCAGAACACAAAAAGAGCTCCCTGATAACATGCTGAATGGATACACAAAGTTTCGAAAAGAAGTTTCAAAACAAGTCATCAACGGGAACAATAAACCCTCAATACGCCAACAGGTTATTTCAAGAGATACACACTCTGCTAGAAAAGTAAACTGGAGAAAAATCCCCAAACATCAAAAGGAACCAATTTCCACTAGTTTCTTGGAAGACCACAACCCATAAGGAGAGTGTAGGCTCATGCTTGATATTAGATCTGCAAATAAAGTGGTTAAGCATAAGTTCAATAACTACTAATATAGAGTACTGCTCTTTACCGAAAGACTGCACCACGTGCTGGATATTCTAGTATCTAATCTCAGGAGAAGAAGACTAATCACCTCCTAACTTGCAGGGCAGGCAATCGAAATATACAGAATATTGTCAGTGCACTCTAAATGAAGCAGAGGTTTCAGAAATCCACACGTTGACCAGTAAAGATGATTTAATACTTCCACTGAAATAGTGGAACATCAGTAAAACCATAAAATAAGGCTCTATGATGTTGATTAAGGTGTCCCTATACCCTAGACGGTGTATAGGGGCTAGTAGTACCATAGAGATATCTATATAAAAATGGATGTCTAATTAACGCGCATATCGATGGGGTAAGGTGTGTGTTTCTTATTATGGACACAACGTTCAGATTATCATTGTTTTTAGTATAGTATTAAAGTCATTATACTAGTTGTAGCCACGGGATTTCATCGTTAAGGCCTGTATCCCATGTGCGTAAGAGGGCGAGGACGGCCTATGATGAAGCATGACACCAGGTGGTGTGGGAGGCCAGTCCTTCACTCTTTGTGAGATGCCCCCACTGGAAACGCATCTCTAAAAAATCCTGTAGAATTTCCTACTAGGGACAGCCCCATTTGTGTTTACATATTAGTTTGGAGGCTGGCTAGTCCCTAGGCCCTGTGCCTCTAGTTCCCATCCCTAGTTAACAGCTAGGGCTAGTGTGTGTGACTTTCCGTACAGCTGTAAGCTGTGGGAACGTTCTTAGGGCAATTTTTGGTCATAGATGATCGGAGGACCGGCTATTTAAAATACCGACCCCGTAGAAATATAAATATAGAGTGCCACAATTGACTGCGCTCGCACTGCAACACCCTAAAACACTATAAAATGGATACCGAACTGACATTCGATGAGAGTACATATGCAGAGATACTAAGAACACCTTCGCTGCTAGCTGAAACGGTGGTAGCACAAACTGTAAAGAATTCTGACGAGTGGGAAGCACTGTCAGCAAAAAAGAAAGAACAGATCCGAACGGCCCTACATGGGGCCTTCATGACAGAATACCGGAGAAAGAACACGGCACCATGAGGACTCGTGGTTACCAACGAGCCCAGGTTGTTCCTAAACAATAAGGAATTTAGGATCAATTGGTCGAGCATTGCTTGGAAGTGACTAAAGATTGGTTGGTCCTAATCATTAATACGGCTAGACAACTAGCGGATGCCCTAATGGTCGAGATTCAACAGAGTGAGAGCAAGTTGAAGACTACAGTCCATATATCACTGTTTATAAAAAGAAATTGGAAGAAATAAATAATGACCATTCAGCATATAGGGAATACCTCACACAATCCAAAATTACTAAACTACAAAAGGATGTGCAAAAATTTAGCCGGGAAACAGTTTACCCTTACACTACCGATGAGCACTATGAGAGACCTCCACAACAACAGGCCCAGAGACGTCAACAACGGTTCAGACCTACTCCCCAAAACTGGACTTTCAGTTCAGGTGAGGAGAGAAGCGACAGTAGCAGCGATGAGAGTACCGGAGGACAATATGTCAGAAGACATCAGAATCCCCAACAGCCAATGTTCACACCACCTATGCACCCCTTCGGATTTTGGCCAACACAATACTACCCACCCGGGTTTGGTTTCCAACAAGGCCCGCAGCCTTTTTTTATCAAGGGGCCAAGGAAGGGGAAGAGGCAGGCAAAAACCGAGAAGAACTCCCAGAGTGCAATGGGAAAACGAGCCCACTACCAGCGAAGGAACAGTTACACGGAGCAAGGGCAGAGGCAGTGTCCAAGCGATGAACAAGGCATGACAAATATCGGGAACCTGAGCGATTACATAAATCAGCAAAGATGAAGAAGCCGTGCTCGCAAAAGGTCTGGGTTTTGTCCCTACACCGAACAATGACCCTTTTTTACTTAACACTGAACTGGCACAGTTCTTTAGGAAAATCAAGCTGAGAGATTTCTTTGGTGAAACGCAAGGAGCTGATTTTGGGAAGCAGAACACAGGCTTACGAAAGAAGTCCACTTTCACTCCACCAACCCAAAACGTTTCATGCAATGTTCTGGCATTCGAACAGGCAGTACTCAAAGAGGTCGAAGCGATTAACTTTAACAACACTAAGGGGTTCCAGAATCTGACCAAAGGAGAGAGGACAGCACTCCAGCAGCTTAGAAACAACCATGAGTTAGTTATAAAACCAGCTGACAAAGGTGGGGCAATAGTCCTAATGAACTACACTATGTACAGAGAAGAGTGCCTACGCCTTCTATCAGACACTACAAGCTATGAGATACATCAGAGCGACCCAACGACACGGATTATGAATAAGATCAAAAGCATGGTCAGTGAGGGCATGACCTGTGATTGGATCACAAAGCACGAAGCCGAGTACCTCATTAACACCGAACCAAGAACACCCCGGTTCTATACCCTTCCAAAAATCCACAAAAACAGGATGCCACCCCCTGGGAGACCTATAGTGTCGGGCATTGGCTCAGCACTGGAACCTTTATCGCAATTTTGCGATTGGTTCTTAAGACTCATTGTACAGAAGTCCCCGTCGTACCTGAAAGACACGAAGGATGTCCTATGCCACCTTAGGGACCTGGAGACTAACATCGAAGAGGATTTGTTCATAACTATGGATATCGAAGCGCTCTATACGAGCATTCCCCAAACGCGCACTTTGGAGGTTGTGGAACAAATCCTGTTAAACCAAGAATGGCCCTACATGACACCGAGACACTTCATCATGGAGTGCGCTGAAATGGCCCTCACTGAAAACTTTTTCGAGTTTGAGGGCAGACTATACCATCAGGTCAAGGGCACGTCTATGGGCAGCACCTTTGCTCCCAGTATGGCGTGCCTGTATGTCCACCAGTTCGAGGAAGATTACATCTTTAACACCAATAACCCGTTCATCCACCAGATGAAAACGTGGGAGCGATACATAGATGATATCTTTATCGTATGGCGTGGTACACCAGAGGATGCTTCGATTTTTGTAGAGTGGGTAAACAGCAGAGACATCCATCTTAAATTCACTCACACCATCGAAAAGAATCATGCTATTTTCCTCGACCTGGACATCACCCTGACAACCGAGGGAATATCAACCAAAGTGCACATAAAACCAACGGATAGGAATAGTCTATTACTATACGAAAGCTACCATCCGAGAGCCCTACGCCAGAATTTACCAGTGGGACAATTCCTCAGGGTGCGGAGGAATTGTTCTGAGTTAACAACATTCCAGGAACAGGCAGAAAACCTAGAAACCAAATTGTTGGCGAGACACTATCCGAAAAAAATGATTAGGAGAGCAAGAAAAAGGGCAAGGAATAACAACCGGGAAGCACTGCTGGATACTACATCAAAAGAGAAATCTGAACGCATGGTATGCGTGACCACGTACACCCCTGCATCAAACAAAGTTCAGAGCATCATAAAGAAGAAATGGTCAATACTTAACAGCGGACAACAACAGTGGGAACCCCCCCTTTTCGCCTTCAAGAGAAGCAGGAACCTCAGGGACGACCTTGTGCACTCCGTAACTACACATAAAGAGGACAATGGTCAGAACACCCTTTGGAGTCAACCGAAACCAACAGGCCATTTCCCATGTGGCGGTTGTGTATGCTGCCCACTAACCATGACCACGAAAGAAGTGAATATCGGCACAAACAACCCATTAAAGAACTTCAGTAATTGCAATACTGAGAATGTGATTTATCTTCTGAACTGTCCGTGCAATTTGAAGTATATTGGCATGACGATAAGGAAAGTAAAAACACGGATTAGCGAACATCGCAGTACAATCCGGTGTAAAAAAATCTAATACTAAACTGACTAAACATTTCTTAGACGCAAACCACATTGAATCAGATCTCCATTGGGTGGTACTGGAGGTGATGAGGAAACAAAAAACAGACATCACCAGACAACTGCATATCAGGGAACAACGCTGGGTATACCGGTTACGCACATGGGATACAGGCCTTAACGATGAGATCCCGTTGCTACAACTAGTATAATAACTTTAATACTATACTAAAAACAATGATAATCTGAACGTTGTGTCCATAATAAGAAACACACCTTACCCCATCGATATGAGCGTTAATTAGACATCCATTTTTATATAGATATCTCTATGGTACTTCTAGACCCTCTACACCGTCTAGGGTATAGGGACACCTTAATCAACATCATAGAGCCTTATTTTATGGTTTTACTGATGTTCCACTATTTCAGTGGAAGTCCTGCACACTTGAAATACAGGAAGGGTCTATATCTATTTCTTTGACCTTTTCTACCTCCTAATGTGATAACATCTAGACCCATTGGATGCATCAAAGGGCCCATCCCACCCTCTCCTGGCATGATTATCCGCGTGCATGCGCACACAATTGAGCCGCTGTACACCATTATTGGAGTTTAGAACGTAGGTGCGAGCATTCCACCTTTCGCCCTATTTTGACACAGAGTGTACTGGTTTTAATATAATTTACTCTCGCTCACACTTCCTGGGGACTGTAGTCACTCCCAGATCAGTTGAACACATGAGGTTACACCCTCAACCAGGCAATTAGATACTTTTCCGGTGATATTCCGGATCTTGCTATGGGTTCCGCATTGCCTAATGTAGTATTTAGCAGTTGAGCCGCTATACACTAGCGTTATTACATAACAGGAGTTTTGGACGCATGCACGAGTATTCCATTGAGCGTAGTGTTTTGGATCAACTCACTCTCGCGCACGCTCCATGGGGACTGTAGCCACTCCCTGTTCAGGTGACCCATGAGGTAACTCCTTTAACCAGGCAACCAGGCACTTTTCCGGTGATACTCCGGATCTTGCTCAGGTGTTCCTACTGCCAGAATCAGTACCTAGCAATTAGGCAATGAACAACAGTATAAAAGCCCGCTCTTTTTCCACCATCACTCACCGGCGGGGAGGCGAAGCGGATGACTGTAGGAGACACAGCTGGAAGCGCTGAAGATGACAGTAAGAGTGTGTGTGTGTTTCGAATGAATGGTAGAGCGTATTTTTACGCTTTCTGGTGCAACTTCATCCCTCCCACGTGGAGTACACTTTTTTTGACCCTTTTAATATGAAACTATATGAATGGCTTTTTCCCTATCTTGGACCTGATCTACCATGATCAGGCCATGATTTTATGTCTCTCTTTTTCAGAATGTCACAGTAGGCCCTTCCACCCTCGACCTCCTTTGGAGTAAGTAGGATAGTGACCTAGGGTAAGCGGCAAGAAACATGTTTTTTTTCTCCCCTGATAAGTTCAGACACGTATGAGTGACACGTGTTTCACTTAGAATCCACCACACGCGCTTTATAAGTGTGGGGATGTATGTAATGCAACATTACAATCAGGATACTTACACATTCGGTATGTATTTGTTGTTTTTTTGTTTTTCTACAGGTTTCACGAATGAGCATTAGGCTTGCGGGGCAGTTGATCCTTACAACCCCCGGTTTTGTTTTAGTGGTTGATCCTTTATACAAAGTGTAAAAGGCGGAGCCCTCTATTAATATTTGGTCCTGACGAATGCTATGTACCCTCCGGGGACCCTAAGCAGAAACATGTTGACCTTTCTTAGCACGGTGATGGGATAATTAGTTCCCAAATCACCGCCCACTTCCTTTTAATACCATGCAGTTGTCTTTTTATTTAGAAATTATTAAATCAGTCACTGACAACTGGAATGGTTTTTAGATCACTTTTTCACAAACTCACGGGCCACCACTTAGTTTTTAGAAGTGCATCCCTGTCGTCAGGTGTATGCCCGCCCTCTATCAAACAAAGTTTTTAGAGGGCGAGGACGGCCTATGATGAAGCATGACACCAGGTGGTGTGCGAGGCCAGTCCTTCACTCTTTGTGAGATGCCCCCACTGGACACGCATCTCTAAAAAATCCTGTAGAATTTCCTACTAGGGACAGCCCCATTTGTGTTTACATATTAGTTTGGAGGCTGGCTAGTCCCTAGGCCCTGTGCCTCTAGTTCCCATCCCTAGTTAACAGCTAGGGCTAGTGTGTGTGAACTCATTCGGTTGACACTTTCTTCTGCAAGGGATAAAAGGGATTTTTGTGCCATGTTTATATGGCGATACCAAAGGGGATGATGGACGGAGCGTTTTAGCAAATCAAACACTCACCCCCAGTCAACTGATCTGGGTTTAATCCATCATCATTCTTTAGCTCACTCCACCACCCCAGTTCAGACATGGCCATATGCAAATCAGTCTGACCCTGTGCCTCATGGGAACAGTCCAGCCCGAACTGCCAAGCCATGTCTTCCCTGGACCGGAAACAAGCATCCTGGGACCGGTTTCGGGTTCATAACCCTCATCAGCCAGGCTATCTTGAATCCAGTGGCAAAGTGAGCAAGGGACCCACGTCTGGGCATACCCTGCCAACTTAGGGCGAACAAAGCGATACCAAAGGGGATGATGTTTATATGGTGCACAATTTATGACAAAGAACTCGCAGCAGTCCAGCTCTGAGTGCCAGGCTGGACAAGATTATGTTTTGAGGCTGCTTACTTCATAGCATCCAAAAATAGTCAAAGTTCCCGATTCCATAAACTCTCCACTTTGACGACAAAGGACCCACCGACTGAATGCAATGATGCCGTTCTGGATTCCTTCCTAATCCCGAAGTTCAAGTCAGTAGTGATTTGATGTTCTGGTTAGTATCTGCTGCCAATTGGAGTATTAAAATCAGTTAAGAACCAAACAGGGTTTTATAGATTTTCAACTGGGGCAGATGGAATAGTGTGCAAACATCCACCATGAAGAACCTTAGGGTACCTTAGTTAAGATGCCACATCTCAATAGCCACCTGGAATTGTTCAGAGGCAGGGTCACTCCGTATAAAGAGGACATCAAATAAAACCCAAGGTTTGACAAGTCACCATTTAGAACTATACGTAATGGGTATGGATCAGAGATGGTTCAAATGTTTATTGAGTCAATCAAAAGAACAAAACCCCAAACTAGAAGTGTGAGAAGAGAGGGCAACTGGGGCACCCTAATGGTACAGGAGTTGGTAGGCATGGTGCAAGCTCATTAACTGGGAAAAGGCAGTGCGAAAACAGCTCCAAGACCTTGATGTTAGTCTTTAATTTATATTATTAGCTTCTTCTTCTGGCCAGCTTGGCTGTAGGTATCTCATGGCGCTTGGGCGGTCTTTGCCAATCAAGGCATCCTCAGTTTGTTGAGGCCTCCATGAAGATGGTCGGATCACTATGCTATGTGAGGTCATTCCTCAATCAAGTAGCTCTCCTCTCAAGCACACACTCCAGCTTCTCCTGCAGACAGTTAGGTCTCGGTCTCTCTATGGGTCACAGCAGCAAAGCTTCACCCAGGAAACCAAACTGGGACCCAGTGCGAAGGGAGAGCAGCAACAAAACAGCGTTCAGTGCCTAGCAACACATCTGTTCTGCACAGGGGCATAGAGTCTCCTTTTTCGGACATTCAAAAGCTCTTGTAATCCCACAGAAGTGCATTTACCCAGTGTGTCCAGCAGTCCCATACTTCCAGAGTCACTTGTCAGACCTCTTTGAACTGGTCAATGTATTCCAAGTTAGAGTAAGCTAACGGCCACTGCTGCTAATTGACAAAGAGCAATATGAAAGAGGGCGGTTGGTGGTGTGTGTGTTCATTGCATAGGAGAAAGCCTAAAATAAAAAGGGTAAGGGGCTGGAAGGCTACCCCATCTGCAAAAGAGAACAGGTTTTGGGATGCGCTCCTGGCCTGGAGGCCCGCGTGTTCTTCCTGGATAAAGGTACCATGAATGAAGAGGGGATACTCTCTTGTGCATAATTCAAATGGGATCCAAGTGGACACCACCACTCCCTAAAGCACACACACACCAAACATGCACACCGCCTTCGCAGATAAAAAAAAGAAAAGGACCCCGTCAGGGGAACTGAAAGGACCTTTAACTGGAGCGAGCCCGTGGGAACTTTCTCTAGGTGGTACAGGTAAAAAGACCCATACTCCTGGACTAGTATTCACTACCACCACCATCAATCACCACATAGCATGGCATGAGGGACAACACCCACACTCATTCAAAATGGATACATCGTTTCTGGCGTGCCCTATCCTCATGGCCTCTGCTCTGAAGATTACATAATGAGATGGAGCCCCACCAGTTACTTGCACGGTTGGTGAATTCAATGGAGGAAAACACAGTGTTAATCCAGATTAGTGATAAGGTCCTGCGACACAGCATTTCCAAGCTATCTCAACACCGCTTGCTTCAACCTCCCTCAAAAGACTAAGTGCACAAACTCTGCAATGCTCTCCCAACCTACACAACAAACAAAACAAAAATCTGCTACACAGCTTCAGGCATTGCTACCACCAGCCCACAAGACCAGGCACCGCATCAGAATAGGATGTTAACAGCACACAAAACAACCATCGAACTATAGGGCAGGCAGTGCCCAAAGAACTTCCATCAAAACATGATGATGTCTCACAGTGGCTTGCACTCCTTCCCTTGATCTGTAGTTCGTTTTTTATTTCTTGCTTCGCTACCTCATTCAGCTTCCTGATCTCTTTCACTCCTCCTCGCTCTAACCCCAGCGCCTCCTCGTCTCCTTTCAGTTCTCTCTTTCACTCCTCCTCGCTCTAACCCCAGCGTCTCCTCGTCTCCTTTCAGTTCTCTCTGGCACTCCATTCCAACTCGGAATCGTTCAATCCCTCATCAGTACTGCCTCCTTCTCCATTCTCTTTTCGATTCTTTGATGATCCCTCAACTCTTATCTTGACGTCAGTGCTCCTCTGAGAACTGCCCACTCTTGCTTTAAGTTTTCGCTATGTTAAGGTATCTGTCAAGAAATACTTTAATCTCCGGTGTTCTCTGTATAGATTGTTGACATCTTTCAGCTTAGTTGCACTTTTTAAAAATGCAAAATAAAATAATGATGGTAACAGCACACCGCACTACTCTCAATCATTGATGGTGGAAGTAAACATCAGGACCATTGTTGAACCAAGGTCCCAGAAGCACACCTCGGTACCAGCCACCCACAGTGATAGCAGCACTCGGGAATCGAAACAAAGCGCAACACTACTGTTGAAAGGTGGTACCGTCTACAGTCCGGCTGAGGCCTACGCAGGGAATACCATTACCACTGAACCACATATTTGTGGCACACACCATTAGCAACAAAACAGTACTGGAATCCTGCGTCAACACCATCATTATATGATGTCGTAAGCACAAAGTACTACAACCAGAACAGGACCTACTCTGGTACGCCATGGATGGAACTCCAAGAACTCAGTTTAACATTTTTTAACAGTAATTTCTACCCTCCATAGGAATCTGTATCACATACAACAATGCCCTCAATTGAGTGGTCTGCAGGCATTCGAGCTGCACGAATCCATCACACACCTTCCTTGGGGACGTCCTCCTAACAAGATCCTCGATCAGCTAAATACTCTTGTAGGACTCATCTCTCTTTTGGCTATCGGTATGCTCAGTATGTGTAAGCAGGAGTCATGCTTGCACTAGGATCCCATGTATCTGCTGCTCTCGCACGAGGGCCCTTTCCAATGAAGCCCCTGGTCTGTTCAGCAGGAATCAGGCCTGCACTAAGATCCCATGTATCTGCTCTCGTCAGAGGACCCTTTCCAATGAAGCCCCTGGTCTGCTCACCAGGAGTCAGGTCTGCACTAGGATCCCATGTATCTGCTGCTCTCGCCCAAGGGTCCTTTACAATGAAGCCCCTGGTCTGCTCAGCAGGAGTCAGGCCTGCACTAGGATCCCATGTATCTGCTCTCGTCAGAGGACCCTTTCCAATGAAGCCCCTGGTCTGCTCAGGAGGAGACAGGCCTGCACTGGGATCCCATGTATCTGCTGCTCTCGTCGGAGGACCCTTTCCAATGAAGCCCCTGCTCTGCTTACCAGGAGTCCGGTCTGCACTAGGATCCCATGTATCTGCTGCTCTCGTCCAAGGGTCCTTTCCAATGAAGTCCCTGCTCTGCTTACCAGGAGTTAGGCCTGCACTAGGATCCCATGTATCTGCTCTTGTACGAGGGTCCTTTCCAATGAAGCCCCAGGTCTGCTCAGCTGGAGTCAGGCCTGCACTAGGATCCCATGCATCTGCTGCTCTCGCACGAGGGCCCTTTACAATGAAGCCCCTGGCCTTCTCAGCAGGAGTCAGGCCTGCACTAGGATCCCATGTATCTGCTGCTCTTGTCCGAGGGCCCATCCCAATAAAGCCCCTTGTCTGCTCAGGAGGACACAGGCCTGCACTGGGATCCCATGTATCTGCTGCTCTCGCACGAGGGCCCTTTACAATGAAGCCCCTGGTCTGCTCAGCAGGAGTCAGGCCTGCACTAGGATCCCATGTATCTGCTGCTCACGCACAAGGGCCCTTTCCAATGAAGCCCCTGGTCTGCTCAGGAGGAGACAGGCCTGCACTGGGATCCCATGTATCTGCTGCTCTCGTCCGAGGGCCCTTTCCAATGAAGCCCCTGGTCTGTTCAGCAGGAATCAGGCCTGCACTAGGATCCCATGCATCTGCTGCTCTCGTCTGAGGGCCCACTCCAATGAAGCCCCTGGTCTGCTGAGCAGTAGTCAGGCCTGCACTAGGATCCCATGCATCTGCTGCTCTCGTCGGAGGACCCTTTCCAATGAAGCCCCAGCTCTGCAGGAGTCAGGCCTGTACTAGAATCCCATGTATCTGCTGCTCTCGCACGAGGGCCCTTTCCTATGAAGCGCCTGGTCTGCTCAGCAGGTTCAGGCCTGCACTAGGATCCCATGTATCTGCTGCTCTTGTCCGAGGGCCCGTTCCAATGAAGCCCCTGGTCTGCTCAGGAGTACACAGGCCTGCACTGATCCCATGTATCTGCTGCTCTCGTCCGAGGGCCCTTTCCAATGAAGCCACTAGGCTGCTCAGCAGGAATCAGGCCTGCACTGGGATCCCATGTATCTGCTCTCGTCGGAGGACCCTTTCCAATGAAGCCCCTGCTCTGCAGGAGTCAGGCCTGTACTAGAATCCCATGTATCTGCTGCTCTCGCACGAGGGCCCTTTCCAATGAAGCCCCTGGTCTACTCATCAGGAGTCATGCCTGCACTAGGATCCCATGCATCTGCTCTCGTCAGATGACCCTTTCCAATGAAACCCCTGGTCTGCTCAGGAGGAGACAGGCCTGCACTAGGATCCCATGTATCTGCTCTCGTCAGATGACCCTTTCCAATGAAGCCCCATGTCTGCTCAGGAGGAGACAGGCCTGCACTGGGAATCCATGTATCTGCTGCTCTCGTCCGAGGGCCCATTCCAATGAAGCCCCTGCTCTGCTCAGCAGGAGTCAGGCCTGCATTAGGATCCCATGTATCTGCTGCTGTCGTTTGAGGGCCCTTTCCAATGAAGCCCCTGGTCTGCTCATCAGGAATCAGGCCTGCACTGAGATCCCATGTATCTGCTCTCGTCGGAGGACCCTTTCCAATGAAGCCCCTGCTCTGCTCAGCAGGAGTCAGGCCTGTACTAGAATCCCATGTATCTGCTGCTCTCGCACGAGGGCCCTTTCCAATGAAGCCCCTGGTCTGCTCATCAGGAATCAGGCCTGCACTGGGATCCCATGCATCTGCTGCTCTTGTCCGAGGGCCCGTTCCAATGAAACCCCTGGTCTGCTCAGGAGGAGACATGCCTGTACTAGAATCCCATGTATCTGCTGCTCTCGCATGAGGGCCCTTTCCAATGAAGCCCCTGCTCTGCTCACCAGGAGTCAGATCTGCACTAGGATCCCATGTATCTACTGCTCTCATCCAAGGGTCCTTTCCAATGAAGCCCCTGCTCTGCTCACCAGGAGTCCGGTCTGCACTATCCCATGCATCTGCTGCTCTCGCACGAGGGCCCTTTACAATGAAGCCCCTGGCCTTCTCAGCAGGAATCAGGCCTGCACTAGGATCCCATGCATCTGCTGCTCTTGTCCGAGGGCCCGTTCCAATGAAGCCCCTTGTCTGCTCAGGAGGACACAGGCCTGCACTGGGATCCCATGTATCTGCTGCTCTCGCACGAGGGCCCTTTACAATGAAGCCCCAGGTCTGCTCAGCAGGAGTCAGGCCTGCACTGGGATCCCATGTATCTGCTCTCGTCGGAGGACCCTTTCCAATGAAGTCCCTGCTCTGCTCAACAGGAGTCAGGCCTGCACTAGGATCCCATGTATCTGCACTCGTCTGAGGGCCCTTTCCAATGAAGCCCCTGGTCTGCTGAGCAGTAGTCAGGTCTGCACTAGGATCCCATGTATCTGCTGCTCTCGTCGGAGGACCCTTTCCAATGAAGCCCCTGCTCTGCTCAGCAGGAGTCAGGCCTGTACTAGAATCCCATGTATCTGCTGCGCTCGTCCGAGGGCCATTTCCAATGAAGCCCCTGGTCTGCTCAGCAGGAATCAGGCCTGCACTAGGATCCCATGCATCTGCTGCTCTCGTCCGAGGGCCCACTCCAATGAAGCCCCTGGTCTGCTCAGGAGGAAACAGGCCTGCACTAGGATCCCATGTATCTGCTGCACTCGTCCGAGGGCCCTTTCCAATGAAGCCCCTGGTCTGCTGAGCAGTAGTCAGGTCTGCACTAGGATCCCATGTATCTGCTGCTCTCGTCGGAGGACCCTTTCCAATGAAGCACCTGGTCTGCTCAGCAGGAATCAGGCCTGCACTAGGATCCCATGTATCTGCTGCTCTTGTCCGAGGGCCCGTTCCAATGAAGCCCCTGGTCTGCTCAGGAGGACACAGGCCTGCACTGAGATCCCATGTATCTGCTGCTCTCGTCCGAGGGCCCTTTCCAATGAAGCCACTGGGCTGCTCAGCAGGAATCAGGCCTGCACTGGGATCCCATGTATCTGCTCTCGTCGGAGGACCCTTTCCAATGAAGCCCCTGCTGAGCAGGAGTCAGGCCTGTACTAGAATCCCATGTATCTGCTGCACTCGTCCGAGGGCCCTTTCCTATGAAGCACCTGGTCTGCTCAGCAGGAATCAGGCCTGCACTAGGATCCCATGTATCTGCTGCTCTTCTCCGAGGGCCCGTTCCAATGAAGCCCCTGGTCTGCTCAGGAGGACACAGGCCTGCACTGAGATCCCATGTATCTGCTGCTCTCGTCCGAGGGCCCTTTCCAATGAAGCCCCTGCTCTGCAGGAGTCAGGCCTGTACTAGAATCCCATGTATCTGCTGCTCTCGCACGAGGGCCCTTTCCAATGAAGCCCCTGGTCTACTCATCAGGAGTCAGGCCTGCACTAGGATCCCATGCATCTGCTCTCGTCAGATAACCCTTTCCAATGAAGCCCCATGTCTGCTCAGGAGGAGACAGGCCTGCACTGGGAATCCATGTATCTGCTGCTCTCGTCCGAGGGCCCATTCCAATGAAACCCCTGCTCTGCTCAGCAGGAGTCAGGCCTGCATTAGGATCCCATGTATCTGCTGCTGTCGTTTGAGGGCCCTTTCCAATGAAGCCCCTGGTCTGCTCATCAGGAATCAGGCCTGCACTGGGATCCCATGTATCTGCTCTCGTCGGAGGACCCTTTCCAATGAAGCCCCTGCTCTGCTCAGCAGGAGTCAGGCCTGTACTAGAATCCCATGTATCTGCTGCTCTCGCACGAGGGCCCTTTCCAATGAAGCCCCTGCACTGCTCAGCAGGAATCAGGCCTGCACTAGGATCCCATGTATCTGCTGTTCTCGTCTAAGGGCCCTTTCCAATGAAGCCCCTGGTGTGCTCAGCAGAAGTCAGGCCAGTACTAGGATCCCATGTATCTGCTCTCACCCGAGGGTTCTTTCCAATGAAGCCCCTGGTCTGCTTAGCAGGAGTCAGGCCTGTACTAGGATCCCATGTACCTGCTCTCCGACAAGCATCCTTTCCAATGAAGCCCCTGGTCTGCTCACCAGGAGTCAGGCCTGCACTAGGATCCCATGTATCTGCTGCTCTCGTCCAAGGGTCCTCTCCAATGAAGCCCCTGCTCTGCTCACCAGGAGTCAGGTCTGCACTAGGATCCTGTGTATCTGCTGCTCTCGTCCGACGGTCCTTACCAATGAAGCCCCTGCTCTGCTCACCAGGACAGGTCTGCACTAGGATCCCATGTATTTGCTGCTCTCGCACCAGGGCCCTTTCCAATGAAGCCCCTGGTGTGCTCAGCAGGAGTAAGGTCTGCACTAGGATCCCATGTATCTGCTGCTCTCGTCCAAGGGCCCTTTCCAATGAAGCCACTGGTCTGCTCAGCAGGAATCAGGCCTGTACTAGAATCCCATGTATCTGCTGCTCTCGCCCGAGGGCCCTTTCCAATGAAGCCCCTGGTCTGCTCAGCAGGAGTCAGGTCTGCACTAGGATCCCATGTATCTGCTGCTCTCGCCCGAGGGCCCTTTCCAATGAAGCCCCTGGTCTGCTCAGCAGGAGTCAGGCCTGCACTGGGATCCCATGTATCTGCTCTCGTCGGAGGACCCTTTCCAATGAAGCCCCTGGTCTGCTCAGCAGGAGTCAGGTCTGCACTAGGATCCCATGTATCTGCTGCTCTCGCCCGAGGGCCCTTTCCAATGAAGCCCCTGGTCTGCTCAGCAGGAGTCAGGCCTGCACTTGGATCCCATGTATCTGCTGCTCTCGCCCAAGGGCCCTTTCCAATGAAGCCCCTGGTCTGCTCAGCAGGAGTCCGGTCTGCACTAGGATCCCATGTATCTGCTGCTCTCGCCCGAGGGCCCTTTCCAATGAAGCCCCTGGTCTGCTCAGGAGGACATAGGCCTGCACTGAGATCCCATGTATCTGCTGCTCTCGCACGAGGGCCCTTTCCAATGAAGCCCCTGGTCTGCTCAGCAGGAGTCAGGCCTGCACTGGGATCCCATGTATCTGCTCTCGTCGGAGGACCCTTTCCAATGAAGCCCCTGGTCTGCTCACCAGGAGTCAGGTCTGCACTAGGATCCCATGTATCTGCTGCTCTCGCACGAGGGCCCTTTCCAATGAAGCCCCTGGTCTGCTCAGCAGGAGTCAGGCCTGCACTTGGATCCCATGTATCTGCTGCTCTCGCCCAAGGGTCCTTTCCAATGAAGCCCCTGGTCTGCTCAGCAGGAGTCAGGCCTGCACTTGGATCCCATGTATCTGCTGCTCTCGCCCAAGGGTCCTTTCCAATGAAGCCCCTGGTCTGCTCAGCAGGAGACAGGCCTGCACTAGGATCCCATGTATCTGCACTCGTCCGAGGGCCCTTTCCAATGAAGCCCCTGGTCTGCTGAGCAGGAGTCAGGCCTGTACTAGAATCCCATGTATCTGCTGCTCTCGCACGAGGGCCCTTTCCAATGAAGCCCCTGGTCTGCTCAGCAGGAGTCAGGCCTGCACTAGGATCCCATGTATCTGCTGCTCTCATCCGAGGGCCCTTTCCAATGAAGCCCCTGGTCTGCTCAGCAGGAGTCAGGCCTGCACTGGGATCCCATGCATCTGCTCTCGTCCGGGGGCCCTTTCCAATGAAGCCCCTGGTCTGCTCAGCAGGAGTCAGGCCTGCACTTGGATCCCATGTATCTGCTGCTCTCGCCCAAGGGTCCTTTCCAATGAAGACCCTGGTCTGCTCAGCAGGAGTCAGGCCTGCACTAGGATCCCATGTATCTGCTCTCGTCAGAGGACCCTTTCCAATGAAGCCACTGGTCTGCTCAGCAGGAGTCAGGCCTGTACTAGAATCCCATGTATCTGCTCCCGTCAGAGGACCCTTTCCAATGAAGCCCCTGGTCTGCTCAGCAGGAGTCAGGCCTGCACTGGGATCCCATGTATCTGCTCTCGTCCGAGGGTTCTTTCCAATGAAGCCACTGGTCTGCTCAGCAGGAGTCAGGCCTTCACTGGGATCCCATGTATCTGCTCTCGTCCGAGGGTTCTTTCCAATGAAGCCCCTGGTCTGCTCAGCAGGAGTCAGGCCTGTACTAGAATCCCATGTATCTGCTGCTCTCGCACGAGGGCCCTTTCCAATGAAGCCCCTGGTCTGCTCAGCAGGAGTCAGGCCTGCACTAGGATCCCATGTATCTGCTGCTCTCATCCGAGGGCCCTTTCCAATGAAGCCCCTGGTCTGCTCAGCAGGAGTCAGGCCTGCACTAGGATCCCATGTATCTGCTGCTCTCATCCGAGGGCCCTTTCCAATGAAGCCCCTGGTCTGCTCAGCAGGAGTCAGGCCTGCACTGGGATCCCATGTATCTGCTCTCTTCCGAGGGTTCTTTCCAATGAAGCCCCTGGTCTGCTCAGCAGGAGTCAGGCCTGCACTAGGATCCCATGTATCTGCTGCTCTCATCCGAGGGCCCTTTCCAATGAAGCCCCTGGTCTGCTCAGCAGGAGTCAGGCCTGCACTAGGATCCCATGTATCTGCTCTCGTCAGAGGGTTCTTTCCAATGAAGCCCCTGGTCTGCTCAGCAGGAGTCAGGCCTGCACTAGGATCCCATGTATCTGCTCTCGTCCGAGGGATCTTTCCAATGAAGCCCCTGCTCTGCTCAGCAGGAGTCAGGCCTGTACTAGAATCCCATGTATCTGCTCTCGTCAGAGGACCCTTTCCAATGAAGCCCCTGGTCTGCTCAGCAGGAGTCAGGCCTGCACTGGGATCCCATGTATCTGCTGCTCTCGCCCAAGGGTCCTTTCCAATGAAGCCCCTGGTCTGCTCAGCAGGAGTCAGGCCTGCACTAGGATCCCATGTATCTGCTCTCGCCCAAGGGTCCTTTCCAATGAAGCCCCTGGTCTGCTCAGCAGGAGTCAGGCCTGCACTGGGATCCCATGTATCTGCTGCTCTTATCCGAGGGCCCTTTCCAATGAAGCCCATGGTCTGCTCAGCAGGAGTCAGGCCTGCACTAGGATCCCATGTATCTGCTCTCGTCAGAGGACCCTTTCCAATGAAGCCCCTGGTCTGCTCAGCAGGAGTCAGGCCTGCACTGGGATCCCATGTATCTGCTGCTCTCGCCCAAGGGTCCTTTCCAATGAAGCCCCTGGTCTGCTCAGCAGGAGTCAGGCCTGCACTAGGATCCCATGTATCTGCTCTCGTCAGAGGACCCTTTCCAATGAAGCCCCTGGTCTGCTCAGCAGGAGTCAGGCCTGCACTGGGATCCCATGTATCTGCTGCTCTCGTCCGAGGGCCCTTTCCAATGAAGCCCCTGGTCTGTTCAGCAGGAATCAGGCCTGCACTAGGATCCCATGCATCTGCTGCTCTCGTCCGAGGGCCCACTCCAATGAAGCCCCTGGTCTGCTGAGCAGTAGTCAGGCCTGCACTAGGATCCCATGCATCTGCTGCTCTCGTCGGAGGACCCTTTCCAATGAAGCCCCAGCTCTGCAGGAGTCAGGCCTGTACTAGAATCCCATGTATCTGCTGCTCTCGCACGAGGGCCCTTTCCTATGAAGCGCCTGGTCTGCTCAGCAGGTTCAGGCCTGCACTAGGATCCCATGTATCTGCTGCTCTTGTCCGAGGGCCCTTTCCAATGAAGCCACTAGGCTGCTCAGCAGGAATCAGGCCTGCACTGGGATCCCATGTATCTGCTCTTGTCCGAGGGCCCGTTCCAATGAAGCCCCTGGTCTGCTCAGGAGTACACAGGCCTGCACTGATCCCATGTATCTGCTGCTCTCGTCCGAGGGCCCTTTCCAATGAAGCCACTAGGCTGCTCAGCAGGAATCAGGCCTGCACTGGGATCCCATGTATCTGCTCTCGTCGGAGGACCCTTTCCAATGAAGCCCCTGCTCTGCAGGAGTCAGGCCTGTACTAGAATCCCATGTATCTGCTGCTCTCGCACGAGGGCCCTTTCCAATGAAGCCCCTGGTCTACTCATCAGGAGTCATGCCTGCACTAGGATCCCATGCATCTGCTCTCGTCAGATGACCCTTTCCAATGAAACCCCTGGTCTGCTCAGGAAGAGACAGGCCTGCACTAGGATCCCATGTATCTGCTCTCGTCAGATGACCCTTTCCAATGAAGCCCCATGTCTGCTCAGGAGGAGACAGGCCTGCACTGGGAATCCATGTATCTGCTGCTCTCGTCCGAGGGCCCATTCCAATGAAGCCCCTGCTCTGCTCAGCAGGAGTCAGGCCTGCATTAGGATCCCATGTATCTGCTGCTGTCGTTTGAGGGATCTTTCCAATGAAGCCCCTGGTCTGCTCATCAGGAATCAGGCCTGCACTGAGATCCCATGTATCTGCTCTCGTCGGAGGACCCTTTCCAATGAAGCCCCTGCTCTGCTCAGCAGGAGTCAGGCCTGTACTAGAATCCCATGTATCTGCTGCTCTCGCACGAGGGCCCTTTCCAATGAAGCCCCTGGTCTGCTCATCAGGAATCAGGCCTGCACTGGGATCCCATGCATCTGCTGCTCTTGTCCGAGGGCCCGTTCCAATGAAACCCCTGGTCTGCTCAGGAGGAGACATGCCTGTACTAGAATCCCATGTATCTGCTGCTCTCGCATGAGGGCCCTTTCCAATGAAGCCCCTGCTCTGCTCACCAGGAGTCAGATCTGCACTAGGATCCCATGTATCTACTGCTCTCATCCAAGGGTCCTTTCCAATGAAGCCCCTGCTCTGCTCACCAGGAGTCCGGTCTGCACTAGGATCCCATGTATCTGCTGCTCTCGTCCAAGGGTCCTTTCCAATGAAGTCCCTGCTCTGCTCAGCAGGAGTTAGGCCTGCACTAGGATCCCATGTATCTGCTCTTGTACGAGGGTCCTTTCCAATGAAGCCCCAGGTCTGCTCAGCTGGAGTCAGGCCTGCACTAGGATCCCATGCATCTGCTGCTCTCGCACGAGGGCCCTTTACAATGAAGCCCCTGGCCTTCTCAGCAGGAATCAGGCCTGCACTAGGATCCCATGCATCTGCTGCTCTTGTCCGAGGGCCCGTTCCAATGAAGCCCCTTGTCTGCTCAGGAGGACACAGGCCTGCACTGGGATCCCATGTATCTGCTGCTCTCGCACGAGGGCCCTTTACAATGAATCCCCAGGTCTGCTCAGCAGGAGTCAGGCCTGCACTGGGATCCCATGTATCTGCTCTCGTCGGAGGACCCTTTCCAATGAAGTCCCTGCTCTGCTCAACAGGAGTCAGGCCTGCACTAGGATCCCATGTATCTGCACTCGTCTGAGGGCCCTTTCCAATGAAGCCCCTGGTCTGCTGAGCAGTAGTCAGGTCTGCACTAGGATCCCATGTATCTGCTGCTCTCGTCGGAGGACCCTTTCCAATGAAGCCCCTGCTCTGCTCAGCAGGAGTCAGGCCTGTACTAGAATCCCATGTATCTGCTGCGCTCGTCCGAGGGCCATTTCCAATGAAGCCCCTGGTCTGCTCAGCAGGAATCAGGCCTGCACTAGGATCCCATGCATCTGCTGCTCTCGTCCGAGGGCCCACTCCAATGAAGCCCCTGGTCTGCTCAGGAGGAAACAGGCCTGCACTAGGATCCCATGTATCTGCTGCACTCGTCCGAGGGGCCTTTCCAATGAAGCCCCTGGTCTGCTGAGCAGTAGTCAGGTCTGCACTAGGATCCCATGTATCTGCTGCTCTCGTCGGAGGACCCTTTCCAATGAAGCCCCTGCTCTGCTCAGCAGGAATCAGGTCTGCACTAGGATCCCATGTATCTGCTGCTCTCGCACGAGGGCCCTTTCCTATGAAGCACCTGGTCTGCTCAGCAGGAATCAGGCCTGCACTAGGATCCCATGTATCTGCTGCTCTTGTCCGAGGGCCCGTTCCAATGAAGCCCCTGGTCTGCTCAGGAGGACACAGGCCTGCACTGAGATCCCATGTATCTGCTGCTCTCGTCCGAGGGCCCTTTCCAATGAAGCCACTGGGCTGCTCAGCAGGAATCAGGCCTGCACTGGGATCCCATGTATCTGCTCTCGTCGGAGGACCCTTTCCAATGAAGCCCCTGCTGAGCAGGAGTCAGGCCTGTACTAGAATCCCATGTATCTGCTGCACTCGTCCGAGGGCCCTTTCCTATGAAGCACCTGGTCTGCTCAGCAGGAATCAGGCCTGCACTAGGATCCCATGTATCTGCTGCTCTTGTCCGAGGGCCCGTTCCAATGAAGCCCCTGGTCTGCTCAGGAGGACACAGGCCTGCACTGAGATCCCATGTATCTGCTGCTCTCGTCCGAGGGCCCTTTCCAATGAAGCCCCTGCTCTGCAGGAGTCAGGCCTGTACTAGAATCCCATGTATCTGCTGCTCTCGCACGAGGGCCCTTTCCAATGAAGCCCCTGGTCTACTTATCAGGAGTCAGGCCTGCACTAGGATCCCATGCATCTGCTCTCGTCAGATGACCCTTTCCAATGAAGCCCCATGTCTGCTCAGGAGGAGACAGGCCTGCACTGGGAATCCATGTATCTGCTGCTCTCGTCCGAGGGCCCATTCCAATGAAACCCCTGCTCTGCTCAGCAGGAGTCAGGCCTGCATTAGGATCCCATGTATCTGCTGCTGTCGTTTGAGGGCCCTTTCCAATGAAGCCCCTGGTCTGCTCATGAGGAATCAGGCCTGCACTGTGATCCCATGTATCTGCTCTCGTCGGAGGACCCTTTCCAATGAAGCCCCTGCTCTGCTCAGCAGGAGTCAGGCCTGTACTAGAATCCCATGTATCTGCTGCTCTCGCACGAGGGCCCTTTCCAATGAAGCCCCTGCACTGCTCAGCAGGAATCAGGCCTGCACTAGGATCCCATGTATCTGCTGTTCTCGTCTAAGGGCCCTTTCCAATGAAGCCCCTGGTGTGCTCAGCAGAAGTCAGGCCAGTACTAGGATCCCATGTATCTGCTCTCACCCGAGGGTTCTTTCCAATGAAGCCCCTGGTCTGCTTAGCAGGAGTCAGGCCTGTACTAGGATCCCATGTACCTGCTCTCCGACAAGCATCCTTTCCAATGAAGCCCCTGGTCTGCTCACCAGGAGTCAGGCCTGCACTAGGATCCCATGTATCTGCTGCTCTCGTCTAAGGGTCCTCTCCAATGAAGCCCCTGCTCTGCTCACCAGGAGTCAGGTCTGCACTAGGATCCTGTGTATCTGCTGCTCTCGTCCGAGGGTCCTTACCAATGAAGCCCCTGCTCTGCTCACCAGGAGTCAGGTCTGCACTAGGATCCCATGTATTTGCTGCTCTCGCACAAGGGCCCTTTCCAATGAAGCCCCTGGTGTGCTCAGCAGGAGTAAGGTCTGCACTAGGATCCCATGTATCTGCTGCTCTCGTCCAAGGGCCCTTTCCAATGAAGCCACTGGTCTGCTCAGCAGGAATCAGGCCTGTACTAGAATCCCATGTATCTGCTGCTCTCGCCCGAGGGCCCTTTCCAATGAAGCCCCTGGTCTGCTCAGCAGGAGTCAGGTCTGCACTAGGATCCCATGTATCTGCTGCTCTCGCCCGAGGGCCCTTTCCAATGAAGCCCCTGGTCTGCTCAGCAGGAGTCAGGCCTGCACTGGGATCCCATGTATCTGCTCTCGTCGGAGGACCCTTTCCAATGAAGCCCCTGGTCTGCTCAGCAGGAGTCAGGTCTGCACTAGGATCCCATGTATCTGCTGCTCTCGCCCGAGGGCCCTTTCCAATGAAGCCCCTGGTCTGCTCAGCAGGAGTCAGGCCTGCACTTGGATCCCATGTATCTGCTGCTCTCGCCCAAGGGCCCTTTCCAATGAAGCCCCTGGTCTGCTCAGCAGGAGTCTGGTCTGCACTAGGATCCCATGTATCTGCTGCTCTCGCCCGAGGGCCCTTTCCAATGAAGCCCCTGGTCTGCTCAGGAGGACACAGGCCTGCACTGAGATCCCATGTATCTGCTGCTCTCGCACGAGGGCCCTTTCCAATGAAGCCCCTGGTCTGCTCAGCAGGAGTCAGGACTGCACTGGGATCCCATGTATCTGCTCTCGTCGGAGGACCCTTTCCAATGAAGCCCCTGGTCTGCTCACCAGGAGTCAGGTCTGCACTAGGATCCCATGTATCTGCTGCTCTCGCACGAGGGCCCTTTCCAATGAAGCCCCTGGTCTGCTCAGCAGGAGTCAGGCCTGCACTTGGATCCCATGTATCTGCTGCTCTCGCCCAAGGGTCCTTTCCAATGAAGCCCCTGGTCTGCTCAGCAGGAGTCAGGCCTGCACTTGGATCCCATGTATCTGCTGCTCTCGCCCAAGGGTCCTTTCCAATGAAGCCCCTGGTCTGCTCAGCAGGAGACAGGCCTGCACTAGGATCCCATGTATCTGCACTCGTCCGAGGGCCCTTTCCAATGAAGCCCCTGGTCTGCTGAGCAGGAGTCAGGCCTGTACTAGAATCCCATGTATCTGCTGCTCTCGCACGAGGGCCCTTTCCAATGAAGCCCCTGGTCTGCTCAGCAGGAGTCAGGCCTGCACTAGGATCCCATGTATCTGCTGCTCTCATCCGAGGGCCCTTTCCAATGAAGCCCCTGGTCTGCTCAGCAGGAGTCAGGCCTGCACTGGGATCCCATGCATCTGCTCTCGTCCGGGGGCCCTTTCCAATGAAGCCCCTGGTCTGCTCAGCAGGAGTCAGGCCTGCACTTGGATCCCATGTATCTGCTGCTCTCGCCCAAGGGTCCTTTCCAATGAAGACCCTGGTCTGCTCAGCAGGAGTCAGGCCTGCACTAGGATCCCATGTATCTGCTCTCGTCAGAGGACCCTTTCCAATGAAGCCACTGGTCTGCTCAGCAGGAGTCAGGCCTGTACTAGAATCCCATGTATCTGCTCCCGTCAGAGGACCCTTTCCAATGAAGCCCCTGGTCTGCTCAGCAGGAGTCAGGCCTGCACTCGGATCCCATGTATCTGCTGCACTCGTCCGAGGGCCCTTTCCAATGAAGCCCCTGGTCTGCTGAGCAGTAGTCAGGTCTGCACTAGGATCCCATGTATCTGCTGCTCTCGTCGGAGGACCCTTTCCAATGAAGCCCCTGGTCTGCTCAGCAGGAGTCAGGCCTGTACTAGAATCCCATGTATCTGCTGCTCTCGCACGAGGGCCCTTTCCAATGAAGCCCCTGGTCTGCTCAGCAGGAGTCAGGCCTGCACTAGGATCCCATGTATCTGCTGCTCTCATCCGAGGGCCCTTTCCAATGAAGCCCCTGGTCTGCTCAGCAGGAGTCAGGCCTGCACTAGGATCCCATGTATCTGCTCTCGTCAGAGGGTTCTTTCCAATGAAGCCCCTGGTCTGCTCAGCAGGAGTCAGGCCTGCACTAGGATCCCATGTATCTGCTCTCGTCTAAGGGTCCTCTCCAATGAAGCCCCTGCTCTGCTCACCAGGAGTCAGGCCTGCACTCGGATCCCATGTATCTGCTGCACTCGTCCGAGGGCCCTTTCCAATGAAGCCCCTGGTCTGCTGAGCAGTAGTCAGGTCTGCACTAGGATCCCATGTATCTGCTGCTCTCGTCGGAGGACCCTTTCCAATGAAGCCCCTGGTCTGCTCAGCAGGAGTCAGGCCTGTACTAGAATCCCATGTATCTGCTGCTCTCGCACGAGGGCCCTTTCCAATGAAGCCCCTGGTCTGCTCAGCAGGAGTCAGGCCTGCACTGGGATCCCATGTATCTGCTCTCGTCCGAGGGTTCTTTCCAATGAAGCCACTGGTCTGCTCAGCAGGAGTCAGGCCTTCACTGGGATCCCATGTATCTGCTCTCGTCCGAGGGTTCTTTCCAATGAAGCCCCTGGTCTGCTCAGCAGGAGTCAGGCCTGTACTAGAATCCCATGTATCTGCTGCTCTCGCACGAGGGCCCTTTCCAATGAAGCCCCTGGTCTGCTCAGCAGGAGTCAGGCCTGCACTAGGATCCCATGTATCTGCTGCTCTCATCCGAGGGCCCTTTCCAATGAAGCCCCTGGTCTGCTCAGCAGGAGTCAGGCCTGCACTAGGATCCCATGTATCTGCTGCTCTCATCCGAGGGCCCTTTCCAATGAAGCCCCTGGTCTGCTCAGCAGTAGTCAGGCCTGCACTGGGATCCCATGTATCTGCTCTCGTCCGAGGGTTCTTTCCAATGAAGCCCCTGGTCTGCTCAGCAGGAGTCAGGCCTGCACTAGGATCCCATGTATCTGCTGCTCTCATCCGAGGGCCCTTTCCAATGAAGCCCCTGGTCTGCTCAGCAGGAGTCAGGCCTGCACTAGGATCCCATGTATCTGCTCTCGTCAGAGGGTTCTTTCCAATGAAGCCCCTGGTCTGCTCAGCAGGAGTCAGGCCTGCACTAGGATCCCATGTATCTGCTCTCGTCCGAGGGTTCTTTCCAATGAAGCCCCTGCTCTGCTCAGCAGGAGTCAGGCCTGTACTAGAATCCCATGTATCTGCTCTCGTCAGAGGACCCTTTCCAATGAAGCCCCTGGTCTGCTCAGCAGGAGTCAGGCCTGCACTGGGATCCCATGTATCTGCTGCTCTCGCCCAAGGGTCCTTTCCAATGAAGCCCCTGGTCTGCTCAGCAGGAGTCAGGCCTGCACTAGGATCCCATGTATCTGCTCTCGCCCAAGGGTCCTTTCCAATGAAGCCCCTGGTCTGCTCAGCAGGAGTCAGGCCTGCACTGGGATCCCATGTATCTGCTGCTCTCATCCGAGGGCCCTTTCTAATGAAGCCCATGGTCTGCTCAGCAGGAGTCAGGCCTGCACTGGGATCCCATGTATCTGCTCTCGCTCGGGACCCTTTCGCGCCACTAAGCAGGGCTCAGGGCTTCATTACTATGGTTCATATCGGTTTTCGGCCTTCGAGGTTCTTTGAGAAAACGTCCTTAGTCCATAGATTTCAGCGCCACCCGTGACCCCCCCCGAACAAATACCTGAAACAAAACCTGCTCCAGACAAACCTGCAAACTCAATAATTACACCTGGAATAGATGCGACTGCACTGCTCGTCTTAGTTTACCCACAAAACAGAATTGAGAATATAACTGAGGAAATGCACCAGGCCAAAAGTCTGTTTAAAGTCTGCTTTTCACACACAAAACACAGAAGTTCCCAAGATAGCTGACTGTACACGGAAACGAAACCGTTCGGAGGGTCTTCGGAGGGGGTGTCTGTGGCAGGATGGTCCTGTGTGCCCCGTCCAATGGGTATGCAGAGTCTGGTGTGAGCACAGAGTTCATCTATGCTATGCGTGTGCAGGTGGGGGGGTCCACTCTTCCCTCAAGGGCTTCCAGGCTGTGCTGCTTTGCCCAAGGGCACGTGTTTCGGTATCGACCAAGAGTACACGTTTCTGCTTCAGGATACACACATGACGAGCTTGGGTGGTGGTTGGTAGGCAGCTGTGTCTGCCCACTCGTACGGCTGGATCACAGTGTTGTGTGTGCGCCCGGCATGTGGGCAGAGATGGAAAGGGTGGGAACGCCTCTGCTCGCACCACTGCAGTGTCACGCGGGTCCCGGGGTATCACATGCTCCAGGGTGCCAGCCAGTGTTTAACAAGCCTGTCTTGTGGTCGGCTCACCCTGGGTATGTATGCACATTTACCGCAGTTGCACCTGGGAGTGAAAACTGATGCAACTGGTACTCAGGAGATGCTGTACACACAGCAGTTTCATAACAAACAAACTTCAACAGAACACGGTAACCAGAAAACTGAGCGCACACAACGTGGCTCAGTAATTCCATGTATTGGCCACCACCAAGCAGAGAACAGCACCGATCATAATAGTGAATGTAGGAAGCTGGCTCTGTATATACTATACCACAGGGAGGTATGGTGTGCACAGAGTCCAGTGGATCCCCAAAGGTGGGCAGAGGCAAAGTTAGATAGAACCTCACTCTCTATTTGTGGTAGTGTGGTCGAGCAGTAAGGCAGTATCAGAGGACAGTGTTAAGCATTTGTTGTACACACTCAATCAGCAAATGAATTCACACACTCAAAGACTGAACTTCAGACCAATTGTTTTTGTATAAAAATATTCTTTTAGTTATTTTATTTTCTAGAACCAAGCAAGCCTGGCACAGGTAAGTTGATAAATACTTTGCAGTAAATATACAGTTTGAAATGCAATTGTAAATGTACTTTGAAATGGTTACAGTTTGAATTACTGGTAATGCAATACTGTGAAATGCTGTACATATACTTTGTATCGACTTTGCAATGAAAATTACAGGTAAGTTACTTTTACGTTACTTTTGAGATTACTTTTTCTACTCAGTGTGATATGCCTAGATATCTGAGAAAAGGTAAGTAAAATCAGTTTTGCACAATTGTTATTTTTCAGGTTTCCAAACAAATCAACTCCACACTTAGAACATTTTTCAGAGAAAAACAGTCAACAGGTTCCTATGGAGAGAAATGAAGTTAACGGTTACCAGGTAAGTAATCGGTCTTTGGAGTTGAGCTTCTGGGGTTAGAACAAGTGTTCCCCCAGGGTCAAGGATGCACTCTCGTTACACCCTGAGCGGCACTAGGGCGGCCGGGTGCAGAGTGCTGAGGCCCAATGTTATCCAATGGGGGAATAGGGGGCCTCCGGTAAGCAGGCCACTGGGTTGTGGGAGCAAAGCTCCTGGACTTTAGCTCAGGGCAAATGGGGAGACAAAGTAGCACCAAAGGTGCACCCTCAGCGGCACTAGGGCGGCCGGGTGCAGGGTGCTGTTTCGACGTTGGGCGCCCTGTTGGTTTCAATGGGGAACCTCCGGTTTGCAAAGGCACTGCAGGTTCGGGGACGAAGGTCTTCTGGGTGCGACCACCACTTTGAGAGGTAAGTTGGGAAGTTAGGGGTTGGTTAGGCACCGTTGGTTTGGGCACACAAGGCCGTGGGGCGTCGGGTGCAGGGGTGCCTTTTGGGGTCGGATCTTCTTACCAGCTCCTGGTCGCGGTTAGGGGGACCTTTTGGATTTAGGCAGCAGGCGTCAGCTGAAGGCTTGAGGCAGGTCAGGGGTCGCCGGATCTCGGGTCAGGATTGCCGGGGTGACCTCCTCGTGGGGTTTGCCCGATCGAGCTCGGGCCGTGGACGGCGGGTGCAGAGTGGGGCGGATCCGCTGTGTCCGGCCGGAGCCATAGGTTGCAGATGAACAAATCCGGTGTTCACGGGAGACAGAGTCTTTGTAGTTGAAGGCAGGCAGGTCCTCCGGGGTTTTCGAGGTTGCTGGCTGCAGGACACACCGGGATTTCGCAGGAGCATGTTCGAGGGGGAGACAGGCCGGTAGGGCTGGGGCCAAGTCAGTGGGCGTTTTCTCTTGTTAGCTGCTGCACAGCTGTTCGGTCCTTCTTCTTCTTGTTGCAGGTTCTTGTCTGCGGAAGCAAGGTTCAGTGGTGCCCCTAAATACTAGATTTAGGGGCGTTAGAGGTAGGTAAAAGACAGGGACCAATGGGTCCCTTCCCTGGGGTGGGTACACTCCCTATTATGCCACCCTCCAGTGGAAGGGGGGCATGAGCCTGTCCCTGGTTGGCTGAGTCCCCCCATCTTCAAGATGGCGTGGACTGAGAGTTGTGCTTCACCTCGCCTCCCCCACCTGAGGGGCAGAGGTGGGCACACCTCTCTTCCTCACTTGTTTTTCCCGCCGGTTCTCCCGCCCAAAGTGGGGGTCAGAACCAGTGGGGACCAGTTGCTGAGAGCAGCAAGTGGCCTGGGGAAGCTCGCAAAGGTGGCAAGCCTTTGAAGCTTCCCCTTCGTGAACCCTGCCCATCCTGGGGGAGGAGGCTTGGCACCTCGTCCCAGGATGTGCATTGTTTCAGGCCCCAGAGAGCAGCAGGCTCTCGACCCAGGGGTCCAGAAACATGTCTGGTGGTGGCAGCTGAAAGCAGCCACTCAGCCTGGACACTAGTGGTAGGTTAGTTTTCAGGGGGCATCTCTAAGATGCCCTCTGTGGTATCAAACTTCTCAGCACATTAAACCCACACTGATGCCAGTGTGGGATTTAATGAAAAATTCACAAACTTCTCAGTTTTCAGTGTAGCCATTATGGTGCTGTGGAGTTCGTAATGACAAACTCCCAGCACCATATACTCTTAATGGCAGCACTGCACTTACAATGTCTAAAGAATGGATTTAGACACTGTAGGGGCACAGGGCTCATGCACCTGTACCCTCACCACTGGTATAGTGCACCCAGCTAGAGGGGTGACTGACCTATGCCAGGGCAGTGGGTTGTAGGCATGGCACACAGTGATGTGTGCCATGTCGACTTCACTTTGTTCTGCACCAAAACACGCAGCCTGCAAATGAAGTGTGTGAGCGTAATGGTACAGGACCTCTAAGGGTGGCACAATAAGTGCTGCAGCCCTTAGAGGCCTTCTCTGGTCACAGTGCCCTGGGTATCTGTGGTACAATTTACCAGGGGCTGACCTGTGGCCAGAGATGCCAATTGGGTTAGTTTTGAGGAAAGAACACAGGCCCTGGGAACCTGATTGGCAGGGACCCAGTGCACATCAAGTCAAAATGCATCAGTAGTCTGGCAAAAAGTGGGGGGTTACTGCAACAGAAACCCACTTTCCTACAGTGAACAATGACAACCCCCAACAGAACCCATCAGTGAGAACAATTCACATGCGTCAAACACAATAAACAGTACAGTTGGATACCACCAAGCTCACAACAGTACCCCACTCATCAAACAATATACGTCTCCAAGGCAACAAATGACAGACCACCTACACCCATCAAACACCCCACAGCTAGACTGGTGTCTTGTTCGGACCCACAGTATCCCTTTAAATCAGTCTCAGTTACCGCATACACATACATGAAGCCAGTCCAAGCACATACTGATGCTTCCGAAGGCATTTACCTGAATTGCTAACCATCCCTAGCTACACATAACAAAGAACATCTCAACATGTACGCAAATTATTATCCACACTCACACTGCTGAAACAGAAAATAGGACTCCACTCAGAGGCAGAAACCTCAAAACCTGAGGTTTAAGGAATCCGAACCAGACAGTGCTGCAAGGCCATACTCTAGCAAATACAGCACTATACAATTCTCCCTTAACATACATCTAACACGAGAACAAGGGCTTCAGTGGCTGATCAGAGCGGAGAATAATATAGGTACATACAGGGGACGTGCATACCAAAACATTACCTGTGCTGTTTCAGGAAAAGCAATATAAACAAAGAGAAACACTGCAGCAAGGACAGGTTTAGCACAATGCTCTAGATAGGTCCCGAAGGATGCATGAATACGTTTGGTGCTCCAAGTCCTAAGGTTCTAGCACATGAACATCTTCTGAGAACATTGACATAATCTGGTCACCTAGAGGACTAGACCTGGGTCCAAGCAGGTTTCCTCATGCACACACCTGGCCCCGCCCCAGTACCGCTACTGAACTGCACTGATTTTAATAATCAACATTCAAAGCTGTCTCAAGCATGGTTGGCAGATAGGTGGCTGTTGGCGCTGCTGAGAAGCCCATGAGCCAAGAGAAATCTAGGCACTGTGAGAAGTAATTTTTCTTTACTCCCTTGTCTAGACCTAGCACACTCCAAATGCATGCTTACGAAGGACCCAGAGTTAATAATGACATTGGCCAATGCCATGCTTAAAACAAACCCATCACAAAGAATGTCTGGGTGAAAGGTTCATCCACTCCGAGACTGGCACTCCCAATAAGGGTTACAAAAGATTGCACCAAGATGGTCACACAGCTTCAAATATTTCCGTAATAGAGGAGTGTCTATGGAACCCGTCAGGCGCCATCTTGTCTTTGGTGTAATGAGAATAAACACTCTGGGAGGGTTACAAAACAATTTGAAGTTGTAAATTCTAGGCAAGATCCAGCAACTCATTAAAGAAAGTAAAACAACTCAGTCGAGAGTATGCCCACCAAAGGAGGTTGGGAGACAGCGTCATAATCAAGGAAACAGACATTGCATAACGGAGAGCAACCTGCGGAAATTAAAATGCAGGTAATCTAAGAACACTGTTGGCAAACGTTTCAAGAGACAATAAATAGTGTCAGAAAAGTAAGGCGGGCAGGCTCAGCATATCATAGAACTATCATTAAATTTATCTCACGAAAAGTGAAAAGCGAATAATGGAGACCATAGTGGGCAATCAGGTTGGACCGTAGAACCAGTTCCAACCCACAATTTCACTAAATTAAGCCACTGCCCAGAAACTGTCAATGTACTTTTCAACAGCCTGTCTTCCATTTCTTTCATGCTGGGAGGGACACGTCAGGCATGTGCTACAACACTCTACATTTTAAAATAGCTGTTACCTGCCTCTGAGAAAATAAAAATCATGAAGTGTGAACTTTGGTGGTATTTCTTTAAAGAGTTTGGTTATTTGGGTATTAAACTTTGCTTCCATTCTGAGATCTCCCATGTAAATGTTATGCCTAACTGTAGTTATAAAGCTTTTCTCTTTGGCCTACGGATAAAAGATTAACTGGAGCAGGTCAGAGATAATTCCTGGTTCAGCCCGTAGTCAGAATATTTTTTCAAGCAAGTGGTATTTTACCAGGTGGGAGCAGAATGAGAAGAACCAGGCAATTTGGATCATCCTGAAGTCTCTCGCCTGCGGCCACCAACGTCTTCTGGCCTGGACAGATAGTGGGAAGCAGGAGTTGTGGAAAGAGAAGAGTGACTGCCTGTGTGGGACTGCCAACTCAGCTCACAGCGGCACATGGTGGAAAGCACTTTGTCTTCACCCGGATGGAGTCAGTGAAGGTATTTCTTGCAGGGCTGGCCAATGACCCTGCTAATGCCAGTTTACTGATGTGTGGTTCTTGGAGCGGGGTTAACAGGGATCGGGGAAGCCAGTGGTTCTACGGTCTCTTGTAAGGGGTTCAGGGAGTATGGCTGAGTTTGATGTGCTATAGGGTTGTCCTTCTGTGTTACCCCCTCTGCGACCCATGGAGAGAGCGACTCTGCACACACAAGCAAACCTACCTGTAGCAGGTCCTCGCTCAGCACTTCCGTTTTTTCAGCTCTGGAAGAAAAGAAAAAAAAGCAGACTAAATAAAAAGAGCAAAGTGTTCCGTTCAATAATGAACAGAAGAAGAAGCATGCAACAAAAACACCAAGCAATGAACAGCATTATCGGGTTCGTTCTCTCAAACTCTTCAAAAACTGAATAACAGGCTCTTACTTCAAACATAAGGGCGCTCCTGCAACCCCACCTCAGCCCTAGAGCTGTTCCTGATGTTAAAAGTGCCTGGAACAGAAGAGTTACTACAGCGATCATTTGGAAATTTGAGCCTCGTATAAACAAGAGTAGTCACAATATTTTAGTCCTAATCTCTTAATATTGCAAAAACACTATATTCATTGGATAAATAATTGAAAGTTTCCAGAAAAAGAAACAAATCGCATGAATACAATAAGATTGCTTTATATGGCTCTCAAAACAGCATTCTTTCAGTTTCAATCGTGCTGCATATTGTAGGCGTTACTAATACAAAATTCAATTGCACTCATTTTTCAACCTCAAAAGCATGAAAGCCTAAGTAGGCCCTGCTGGGTTTTAAACCTGTAACATTCATGTTACACACAGACCTCGCCCCAAAAGTGCTAACATTATTGATGGTTACATTTTTTTTATAATTGATGGGAGGGCAAATATATATGACCCTGCAACAGAATAAAAGGTGTGTAAGCCAAACCTGCAATGTTTTATACTTTCAAGTATTTTCAGCCCTGGCCTGAAAATGTCTTGGTGCTTTAGAGCAGAACAACCATTTCTGAGCTTGTGCAAGGGAGTGATGCCCCAATGTGCGGGAAATAAAGGTTTTCCCGCTGCGGGGGATATCTGAACAGCCATGAATCCAAATGATGAAGTAGTGGAAGTAGCGGCAGTAGTAATAAAGTGCCCAGCTACCAGAAAAGGATTCAAGGCGCCGAGATATCATTCACCTTCTACATTGCAGATTTCAAACCCACAAAGAGGCTATAAACACAAGTGGCTTTCCCTCTACTTTCAATCATAGGTGCTCCAAGCACCAGTGTTTGCTTCATATCTGCACAAGATCAGATTGGTGAAGCTGAGGAACCAAAACTACAATTGCTACTAGTTCCCAGGATCTTGGGTTTCCCACTTCATTTTGAGGAGTGAACCAAAAGACTGGGTTCAGTCTTCAAAGACATAATATCCAATGAGCATGTGTTGGGTTCCAATCCAGTTTTATTATCACACACTTCTACAAACTCTAAGCTGAATTCTAAATTCTTCCAATCTTTTAAAGATAACCAAAGACAGAAAATGAATGTCTAAGATTACACAACTTACCCCCATTGGGAGACCAGGCTTTAAAACCATTCCCCCTGGTTCCACAGTTTCCAAAATGCCCACTAGATCACTGATGTGGGGGTGGTTTTGATAGCAAGATGCAAAGAAGGCTGCCCCCAGGGGTATGACACTGTTGGGGGGGGCCAAGCCCAGATTTTAATGCAGCGTTTATTATCAGCATATTTTGTTAAAGTGGTAAAGGTGTGGTTAGACGTAAAAAAAAAAAAAGACTTTCTAGACCCTTCTCTCTTCTACCCCTCCACTATCCTTTTCAATCCAAACAACAGACTAACATGTCCACCGCTCAAATCAATTTCATATTTCCTCAGAATAATTCACTACCAATTCTTTTTTGGTTCCGGAGTAGCGTCCTACTTGCCTAAAAGCGCTTCAGCACCTCATGAGGAGTAGCAAGCACTATATAAATGCAAACATTTTCCCTCTTCTATCCCTTCACTTTCCTTCTCTATCCAAATAACTGACTAACATGTCCACCGCTCCAATTAATTTCATATTTCACTATACCAATTCACCACTAATCCTTTATAGGTTCCGGAGTAGCGTGCTACTCGCCGAAAAGGTGCTTCGACACCTCGTCAGGGGTAGTAAGCGCTATATAAATGCAAATACAATAACTGGCTACAGGAGTCTTATCGGACAAGCTGTCTCCAACCAGCTCTGGCGCCCGGTGGCTCACCACCACTTAGCGACAAACAAAGCCCTCTTTCTGGTTGCTTTTATTGGTTCCACGGTTCACTGAAGGAGTGCTGCTGCAGCACGAGGGGTCTGAGTGGAGACTCATGGTTGGGTCCCTAGGTAACTATGCTGTCTGGCAAACAGAGCACCTGTGGCTTGGGCCAGAGGGCACTATGCAGGATCTCTGCCACAATGGTGTTCTACCTCATGAATGAATGAATGAATCAATCAGTAGATTTGTCGAGCGCGTCTTGTCACCTCATGATCGTTGCTGTCTGATGACTGCCAGTGCAGCCTGAGGAAGCCCAGGAAAGCCTGACAAAGCTTTAGACCTGGCAATCCTTGACCCTATTATGACAACCTTTGTGTACCGGCTCCAGAAGAGAGTCCCTGTCCCTGGAGGCATCTGCCAAGGGAGGTCTCTGGGTAGGCGCCAGCTTCCCTGCGACTACAAGAGTTTACTATCATCTAGCTTGCAGAAGCAATTCATATCGGTGCACTGGTTTAATCAGGTTTAACAGTATCTTCAGAATGTGTCTATTCATGGATGATATGTATTTTTTTTAAATTCTAGGTTAAAAAGTAACCTAGAGTTATATCGAAGTTAGGGCCTTCTAAAAATCTTAACCGCCTTGAACGAGGACAAAGAGGTTGTCCGGGACCTAGATCCTAGGAAGACAGGAAATAATTCGATAGATGGTAAATTTGTAACGTTTGCACTGCAGGTTTCCTAAAGGTAGAAACTGCTAATCAATTACAAAACTGTAAAGGTGGTGAGAAGGAATAGGGGCTTTTTTTTAAAGGGGTGACACCGCAGATGCCTAAGAGTGCTCTATGTATCAATAGAGCGGGACACAATGGCCGAGAACGGATGGAGCTCCCAGAGAACTATATTAAAAGGACACGTCACAGACTACAGCAGAAGGACACATCACACTCATGGCGCAGAGCACAAGTACCTACTATGAATGTATCTTCCTGTCAAGTGGGTCTGGAACTCTGTCACAAAGAACAATTTAGAACAAAAGTAGGTACGACCACCAACAAACCTAATACACCGCTGACTGGCATAAAAATGGCTGCACTCCGAAAGAATGGTGCTCTCTTCCAGACTGGCTCTACTGCTAATCCACTTGTTGGTTGTACTGCCTTCTCTGCAGGGACTGTCAATCCCTGAACTCACTCCCACCAAGAATAAGGTTAATCCACAAACACTCTGGATTCAAGAGGATATGCAGAAACCTTGCTGTTAGATTAGAGGTGGCGTGTACCCACAAGCCTGAATATCTTACTCTTTTTTCCCACACTCCAAGCAGAAGCACAACCACAACACCACTGTGTCATGGTTGGTGCATTCCCACCTTCACAGACAACACTTAATGCTTCTCACATGGGCCTGACTTTAAACCCACACTGCACCAACCATGCAAACAATCAAGGTAGCCTTCTACCCCAACCACCCAGCAGGTCCAATCGCTGTTACCTATCTGGCTTTCATTCCACGCTTAAGCGCAAGCTTACTGCAAAAAAAAGTGGGGCACCCCTCTAAACCTCACACACTTATTTTACTAACAAGAATTATTAGAGCATTCTGCCATCTAGGCCCGCACCCTTGTTAAAGTCCCTCGCCTTCGGCTCGGGCCCTGTGCAATAAAGAGTGAGTGAGTGAGTGAGTGAGCGTGTGTGTGTGTGTCTGTCTCAGATGGGATCCCCCAATTTCCGTGAAGTAACCATATATAAATCAAAACAAGGGGTCCCCTACGAGTCCAGTTCATCTGAGTGGTAAAGGCACGTGAGGGATTTTCAACCGCGAGGAAGGATACTTGGGTAATTAGACCCCACCCACATAGTGTATGCATTTGTTTTTAATACTGTCAAGGCAATATTCTGATAATAAAGTTTGTTGCAGGTATGCCTCAGGCAGACTTTTAGCCATTTACTGCTAGGAACCCTTTAAATATCTGTAAGTGTACCCTGAAAGAGAGCAGGTCGAAGCCCGCGGTGGAAGTGTTAGTCTTGATTGTGATTACTCTATGAAGAAACATGTCTTCAGGATTTCCTGAAGGGTGAGAGTTTTATAGTAAAAATCACATGCTGGTACTGCCCAGTGGCACTGGACTCGTAGGGGACCCCTTGTTTTAAGTTATATACTGTTAGAAACTACTGGTCTGCCATTCACTGTGCAGGTGGCAACCCAGCCTGCATTTGAAAGAGCGTGACATGGGGTTGATATCAGTCTACTGGTGTGACCAGTGAGAGACTCCACTCGTCTACATGTGAATACGTTGGGAGGTGGGTGGGGGAGGCCACCAGGACTCCCTTTCCTCCATTTCACTGGGCACTCATGGGGGGCACGTTGACTGTGGCGCAGAGTCAGTGTGGCTCCTGACGCCTTCTTTGCTTCGGAGGCCAGTTCTATATTATGGTGCAGGTGGCAAGGCGTTCCTCATTTGCATGGTTGAGGGACCACCCTCTTGCGAATGCCCCACCCACATTTAGTACAGCGTTAATAGAACCGGCTGCACAAGCGTCTATAGCCCCTTCTGTAATACCAAGTGACCCAGAAGCACAAAACCCATATGCACCAGAAAGCCTGGCAGTGCAGTTTTGGCAACAGTGTTGTTCGCATTCAATGTTTACCAACTGCACAATATTTTGTTTCAAGTGTTTCCATTAAGTGCCGCAGAAGCAAAAGCCTTTAAATAATACAATACAGTACAAAGCTTCACCGAGATGACTAGAGAAATTGTGCAGGCATTGCCCTAGAGTATTCACAGACCCGTGACCACTGTACATCAAAGACCTTCACGGCAAACCATCAGCCAAGTTCCCACGCGTGGGCACGCAAAGTCGGCAAGGAAGGACCTCGTTCTGGCACAAATCAGATGGTGTGGCAACAAAGATGCCCCCTTTCTGCATTTGAAAACCCCATTCCCAGCAGCCCTACTCTGAAATCCATTTGCCATGTGGGCAGGCTCCCTGTGAACAGGATCTGCTGCAGGCAAGCTTCCAACAAATAGCAGGCATGTTAGGCAGGAATGCCCGGAATGCACAGCCTGGCAGAGCGAGTTGCTACAACAAGAAAAGGAAAGTCTATCGCCCCATAGAGACCTGGCATGGAACATAGACTGAAATATTACTGCCTCCTGCACTCCTACCAAGCTTCAAGTGCCCCCTAAGTGCAGCAGGAAATCCTGCAACCTCTAATTCAGCCCCCCTGCTCTCCGGCGAAGTCTTAGTGTGCGGCAGAACCCCAGACACCCCCCAAAGACAACATCCTCTGCATTCCGACCAAACCTCCAACTACAAACCAAAGTAACTATATCCCTGCACCATGCAGTGTTGGGCAGGAACCAACAACTATGAATGTATGCAGCCGTACTTGGGTGGGAAGCAACTGAGCAATAGGCGAGAGCCGAAGGGTCGATTCAGATTATACAGGACTCCACCACCCTGGCTGAGCCTGGAGCATGAACCACTACAATAACTAACAAGCACTGGCCGAGGCAAGAGGTCTCGCCTCTGGGACCTACAGGCTTTGCCAATGGTTTTATAGCGATGCTGTGCAGCAAGGCTAAACAGGAATTTAAAATAAGCCAATGACATGGGGGGTGGGGGTAAGCGACATGGGAGGGTAAGCGACATGGGAGGGTAAGCGACATGTGGTGCTGGGACATAAACAACACTTGCATAAGCAATATGGCAGGCGCGGGGGTGGGGAATGAGAGAGAGTTAAGTGGGCCTGGGGGATCGAGAGGGAAAGCAAACATGTGAAGGAGAGAGCAACGTGGAAAGGGGTGGAGAAGCCTGGGTGACAAAGGAACACTGAGTGCAGTGAAGGGGTGGATGGGGAAGAGAAGTACATGAGGGAGACAGCAGGTAAACACATGCATTCTACAGGAGTGCCTAATCAAACCGAAAAAGCAGTACCTGAAATGTGAGCAGTAGAATGACGCACGTAATGCAGCCATGAAGAGGAAGGAAAGCTAACAAATAAGAAGCAAACAAATTAGAGTGCCTACAAAGCCAAACAATTGTAATCAATGGGAGGGCTCTAAGCCCGCCGTAAGCTGCTAATAGGTGTTTTCACAAACAGACAACTTGTGCTGTCTGGTAGGCGAGACCCAATAAAGACTACTGTGTGGCCCTGGCAGAGCTTATGTTCCTAATGTAGGCCACTCTCTCCTATGGCCACCAAGTAGGCACCATCAATCCATTCATCCATCTATCCATCCTGCCTGCTCCTTAAAATATCCATTATTATGTCGCTAGACACCAAAATAATGTTTACCAAATAAGTAACAAAGCCCTTGTATGGTGAACCTCACTCTAGGCTGCTATGGAGCCAGAGAAGACATGGGTCATTTTCACAGCCTGCAATCCCTAGTGGCAATCACCTCCTTCATATACGGTAGAACCAACACAGCCACTTCCAGTGAAACCCCCCTCCGTCATGAAAACTGTGAAAACCATGCCAGTCTTGTTTTCTGAGGGTTTGACATCTTCTGAAGGCAGCCGGCAGAGCCAGTGAACGAGGATACTGTTGTATCAAAGTTCAGTTCTCTAGACACCACTGCAAGGCTTTATGTATGTAGTGGCATTTTGTAAACATTTGATATCGCTTTCAGGAAAATGCATCACGACGACGTACAGCGGCGAAGTGAGCAGCACAGATCAATGAACTGATTTTCAGCAATGAACCCTAGTAACAAATGCCAGATCAGGGACATATTGGAATTTAAGGCCTTTGGCAATAATACAAATATTTTATCATCGTTTCCTTGAAATCCATGATAAAGCCAGAGCGGCAACCAACCCCCGACTGCGAGATTTCCATTTCTTCTGCATATCTATTGTCATTTTTCGCCAATTACACATGTACTCTATTATTTTGTTATCAGATCTGACCTCAGACATAAGAATTTCTTCCACAATCAGGCATTCCTTTGCTTTTCGGTTCCACATCTCAGAGGACTATCCAGACGTTTGCAACCAATGAATCTTCATCCACCCCAAGGCCCAGCAGTATACACAAGGCCACAAATCTAAAACATACATTGAACCTCTTCGGCCAGGGATGCAGTCCCAGTGTGGACATTCAGAAGAACGAAACACTGGTTTCAAGGGCTAACATCACTGGCTGCGTTTCAACACTCAAGCGATCACAAGAAAAACTCTAAGTTATGGACCGCTTTGTTCTGCATTTACCATGATGCACTGGGGAACATGGGACAGACCAGCGACCACAGTGCGAAACCACTTCTTAGCAAAATGTAAATTTCCTGTCCTAGTGGGCTATATTTAGGCGAGTGAGATAGACCTTGTGAAATGGCTAGAACTATGTAAATCACAATCTAGCAGTGCCAATATCTTGTTCCAGTCGGTGTCTTGCTAGCTGTGTGCCCATATTCCCTTCCCATTTCATCCATGCTTACAGAGATGACTGGGCAATCACTACACAGCGTCCTGTAGATTCCAGAGACTGCAAGACACCTTGCATGAGTGTCCAAAGATCTGTCAAGATGACAGTCTGGTGAGAGCTGCCCAAGTCACTTGGCTACCAATCGTTAGATTTATGCTAATAAAAACAGGGACTGTACTGCAAATTCGCTCTTTGTCTCTTCAAATGTTTGAAATGAGTTCAAAATGTACAGCTCTCCAAACACTTTTCATACTACAGGTACCAGCAGAATACCACGTAATTCAAACTCTGATGCCCTACCCCATCCGTTGGGGTCCTTCAGGAAAAAAGAAAAAGAAAAGTTGTTCCAACATTTTTTTTTAAGTACAGGCCAGTTGCTGCTGGGTTGGTCTGTTTCTAAAAAGCACTTTTGTGCGCGTTTCCAATATGTTTTTTATGTACCACTCCCAGTGCCATCTTGGAATAGATTAATGAAAAAACAAACTGGCGGCCATGTCATGCCATGCCATGTATGTGCGCATGTAAACTTCATTGCACTATTATATATATATATATATATATATATATATATATATATATATATATATATATATATATATATATATATATATATATATATATATATATATTCGAAAAAGGATTTGCCGAGCCCGGTTTTGTAACCATTCCAGATATTTATTTTCAAAACTGCCAACTCGTGTCCTTACGCGTTTCGGCTATTTAAAGCCTTGATTGTCACAGGTGGGTGACATTTCAATTAATTGCAAGTGCTCAAATAAAAGTCATGTGACAGTACACAGCACTACAGGTCCCAAAGTGCACCAATGTTGTTTAAATTGTACAAACGCAGTTAATGTTAAACTTTTGCTTAATAGCATTTCTTCACTGCCATTCGCACTATTTTCCTCCTTTGAAAAATTGCACTCTGGAATTAAGTGACTAAGTGCACGAAATGTCATTGAGTAGCAGCAAAATATTTTCCCAAATAGCTGGATTCAAAACTGTCCAAGAGAGGTATATGCCTCTCTCATCTCCCTTATATATATATATATATATATATATATATATATATATATATAGGTCTGATCGAGCTGCATTAAACAACTTACAGCTTTGCACAAAACTGTCCAAGAGAGGTATATGCCTCTCTCATCTCCCTTTATATATATATATAGGTCTGATCGAGCTGCATTAAACAACTTACAGCTTTGCACAAAACTGTGGTCCGGGCTCCTGTTTTTCATCCGTTTCATCGCAGTACGAAGAGGAGTTGCTGCTATATATATATATATATATATACATATATATATATATATATATATACACATATACATATATATACATATATATATATATATACATATATATACACATACATATACATATACATACATATACATACATATATATATATACATACATATACATACATATATATATACATACATATACATATATATATATATATACACACACATATATACACACACATATATACACACATATATACACACACACACATTTTTTTTTGCAGAAAAAAACATTTATTTTTGCTTATGCAGACTACCGGCCTGCCAATGCTTGTTTGACAAGGTGCCTATAATGTTGCCTTTAATGGTTTTATAATGATTCTCCATTATTATTTTTTTTTAAATGTTGAAATGTTTTATTAATTGATTCCGAAGAGGAAATGGTATTAAAAGCTGCCAATAAATGTTGCAGTAAAAACAAGAATAAGCAGAGATCAGCAACAAATTGTAACTTATACCTCTTTAATTCACATAAGAAATACCCGCTATCCGGGTTGTCCATCACGAGCAATGTACACCCAAAAAAACTACAAACGTCAACATATGAACCGGCAAGGAACTGAAGAGATCTGTCACACATCACTTAACAATTTGAAGGACCCAAAATATCTATCCAATCTGACTTCTTTTTTACATCTCATAAAGACACTTGATATATAATATATATCTATATATCTATATCTATATATATCCCAACTCAGGACCACAACTATACACAAGCACAAGATCCTAGATTGGACAACCCAGTACAGTACCCAGCTAAGCAGACTATATTGTAAAAAAAAAATACCATAAAGGGACCTGCCGAGCTGTTCAAAGCTACCAGCCTACTGAAAACCATAAAACTGCACATCGGTCTCTTACACTTCAGCATCCAACGTGCTGCATACTATAACACGAAAAATGCATCTCGGTGGCTATCGTGCAGGACATGGAAACACTTCCCACATAGGATCAAAACAAAAACATATTTCCGGCCACACACCCTACACAGTGTAGGGTGCTTCTCATGTAGGCAAGCACTCAGCGCCTCACATAGGGGCAGTAAGCGCTATATAAATACTGCAAAACATAACTGTTTAGCAAAACTGCCTATGAATTTACTTATTTTTTTTCATTGCAAATATTATTTCATACTGAAAACAATCATCATTCTTGCTTTCAGTCTTCTACATGGATTAGCAGATAGTCAACAATGCCCACCCTAATACTAAAGGCTTTGCATTAATGGACCTTATATACACTTTTGAACATCTTATACAATTGGACACAAATAGTTACCAACAATCAAATTGAACACTGTAAATTGGAAATCAAAGAATGGTTTACTTGTCTAGCAGACTGAATACATAAGAAAGTGTGCTGGCCTGAAACAATAGGTCCTGGTTGTGGGCGATTGGAAAACCACACCGCTGGAGTTCTCATCACAGGGGAGGAGCTCGGAGAAGCATATGAGGAGATCTGTCAGAGGCAGTGCCCAGGCACCAGACCTGAGATCAGTCTGTGAACAGCTTCTGACCAGTGACTTTATGCACTGTCAGAGTGACACACACACGAGCAGAAAACAGAGGGTGGCTTGCTGGGATATACAGGGGGAAAGGAGTCCTCTCTCATTTAGTTTTATGTGAGGGGAGACAAGTTATTGGTATTATTTCAGAAACAAGATCTATCACAAGCAAAGAAGTGAAACAACCGCCGGGTTAGTGGCCATGTTTTTTGCAGACCACTGAAAGGCTCCTTCTGACCTTTTTCAGGGGTTCTTCCAGAATAGTGTTTTCTAGTGTGGCATGAGGGCAGATAAAGACCCCCCCCCCCACACACACACACACACTTTTCCTCAGGACCTAGTCATAAGAGTCTCGTCAAGGACATCTGTGTTACCTTCCATGACCAGGGGAACTGCGCACCCCTGGACGCCATGCCATCAGACACTGGGCACCCTGATCCTATTGAGGTGGGGGGTGGTCTACATATAGGAAACATTTACTCTGCACATCATTTTGTATTCTTTAGATTAAGCTAGTGAATACTGCTGTACAGATGCTATTATCGGATGGCTGTGCTTCTGATTCAGTGTATTTATTATTATTTGTTTTAAACATGCTTACGTCCATTAAATAACTAATAAGGTGCATCTGCCCCCCTAGTACCATGCATATGTATCAAAGAGTTGTTGCTCTTGTTGAAATATAGATTATGGGGGCGAAATTCACAAACTTCCTGAATTTTGCATAACCCAAAAGTTTTTGAAGTTCAGCATTTCATATCATTTTCACCGGGAGGAGACTGCTGCAAGATGTAAATGTCTTGCAAAGACACGTTTTCTGCTCGTACAATTCTCCTGTCACTATCTTGTGTGACTTTTTCAAATAGCCTTATAGCCCGCAGCGGAGGACTATACCGGTATAAAAGGCCCTGCGGCTCGGTCCTAAAACGAGGGAGAGTGCCTTTAACAACAGATATAGCCCGAGGCAGAAGGGCAATAAGGCTATCAGAACATTCCTCCCAGAAGGGTAGAACGCTCTAAATTAAAGAGAAACAGAAAGACACATTGGAATGTTGGAGCTCCGGGCTCATACCAGCCATTAGAAGCCAGGAGGCACTCCATTGTCTTCAATGGAGCGCTCAACATTCCAATGTTCTAATGTAATGTACGCCCTAGTGTGAAAAAAAGTCACACAAGATACCGGCTAAGCACATTTCGTGCTAAAAGAGTCATTGCCCAACATTTTCATGAAATTTCACAAAACAATGGATGTATATCAGTGAAAGACTCTAGTTATCGTTAAGTTGCTGTTTAAGTTGAAAGGGCATTTTTGTTGGTTTGCTAATAACTTTGGCACCGTTTAATGAATCTGTAGAAAACCTTTAAATTAGATGGCTTAAGAGGCTAAGTTTCAGGATAAGTTTTGTGCTGATCCACATGGGAAGGAAGAGGAAGATAAATAGTGGTGGAGGGGATAAAAAGATCCCTTTTCAATAACACTTATAATAATGTTTACTCTTTGTAACAGCAAAACCCGCACAATATAACTGTGCCCAAGTGGCAATGAAGCTCGGCCTTTACTCAGACTTGTGCCTTTTTCGCTTTGCTATAACTGTTCACTATTTTAGAGATACTTCTGTAACTAAAATGTGTCATGTGGGCTTCCAAGGGCCATTCAGAAAGCGACGTTTATCCTCAGATTTGCAGCTATGGATTCTCAAATTCTAAGACAATGGTACATTTGCAAAATAAACAAATCACCTGGGAGGCAGAAGCGTTGTGGGTTTCTGAACATTCTGAAAATAAAACCACAAAAAAGATATAAAGAGTCTAACTGTACGTGGCAAATACCACCCGCAGTTTGCAGGTAGACCCACGGCTTGCGCATGGCCTGGATAAAGGCCTGGTGCTGCTTACTGAGGAGCGCAGGATGTCGCAAATCCTGGCTAGGCAGAATCCATCTAAGGCCATGCCCACTAGGTTCGGTGACAACAGAAGTGGACGTCAGACCAGGCCAGAAGCTGTGTCCAGAGCCTGGATAGTTTAAGGATTGCCGCAGGGCTCGGATACAGGACACGCCCTGCGCTCAGAGCTTGCTGTGCACATCTCACAACCTTGCAGAGCTTGTCCGGAGCTATAGACTAGAGAAGGACCTGAACCCCAACACCCACAGCACGCGGCATACGTTAAAAAATAATCTAAAAATACTAGGCACCTCCTCACACCTGGTGATGATGGAATGGACCAATGGAAATGAGCCACAAGATCATGCAACACCCCAATAATGTAGGCAGTGGAGGTCTCCCTCCTAAACCTGCCACACTTTGATCAAGTAACGAAAGATAAGGTTAAGACTCTATGGAGAAGAAAGGCATGTATGACAATCTGAGCCTTGTTAAAAAAAAAAAAAAAAAAAAAAAAAGCCAATTCATAACTGATAGTAGGCCGAGGACATTTCCTACGTTATAGCAGCCTCTTAAAAGAGGATAGATACACAAGAGAAACTTTTCCAAATTTACAAAAACATCAGAGACACTAACCATTATATTGGGAAAATAATTGTCCAAGATATTATTCACTAGAATCTATTGAGCAGTCCAAGCAGATATCCTCAAACAGACACTTTTGATGAAACACAAATAGAGAGGAAATGCGGGATGGAAATTGCATGCATAGCAGGGTCTGCTGCCAGGTGTGTTGGGTGCAGGGCCAGGCTGTAGGTCCGACCCCCTCAGCTAATTTACCGCCCGTATCACCTAAGGCCCAGCACATTGTTGGTCATACTGGTGGCTCAGGTCAGGGCCACGCATTAGGACATAGGATGCGCACAGCTAGGACGAGGTTGAGAATGCGCTCATCAATGACAATGATGACATCAATGGTACCATTTAAGATAGCTTCAGCCAATCCATGTTTGTACATGGTTGGGGTATTGCAAACTCTGGTGATGGCCCCCCTATTGAACCCAGCGTCGCACTGCAACCCTCTCCAGTGCAACCCTCTCCACCCCACCCCCAAATCAACCAACATCAACTCATGCTTAAAGCAATGTTCTCCGATTGACGACGGAGAGCCACCGCTGCATAAACAATGCCAAACTTGGATCTTATTCAGGAGACCATGAGAGCCTACACTGTTATTCTTCAACTGGCTGTCAAAGTCCAAGCCCCAACATCCTCTTTAAAAGACTTCACTTGGATATTTCCTTTGCTTGCCAGGTCACTGCAGTACTTACGCGTACCAATCTCCAGCTATGCTTCGCCTGCAAAATCCTACTACTACTACAATCCTAACACAAGGCGGAGATGAGAGGAGCTCTGGTCGTGGCACATCTGGACTACAATGAAGTCCTTTATTCTGGGCTGTATAAGAAACTCAATACCAAGGTACCAAGGGAAGATGGTCGCTGAACCTACACAAGCACCACTATAGAAAACCAGCATTGAAAACACTCCCCTGGTTCCCAGTTGAGGCTGGGATCAAGTTGAAAGTTCTCTGCACCATACAGGATTCCTGCTGGGGCATCCCACGGTGCACGTACCAGAGGACTCCATTCAGCATCTGCACATCTGATCAAATGACAAACTTTCAGAACAGGCAGGTCCCTAGGAGTGCGAGGACCAAGAGTAAGATCTGAACCAAGCCACATGGACCTCTGAAAACAGAACTATTCAGACTTGACTTCAACGGAGGACTTCACAGAAGCTGGAGAAGAAACAAAAGAACATTGCAGTACACCTGTTGGAAAGCGTGCAACATACAGCAGGTCCTGTGGTTGGAACTGAGCTCCCCCAACTGCAAGCCCTGCAGCTGAAACCGGATTCTGCATAGTGCTGCTACTACGGCACCATGAAGGAAATGGCGGAGTAATGCCCAAAGAAAGAGGGCGACGACCACTGAGAAGCAACACCGAGGAACGGTGCTGCAGAAGACCACGAGATCAGGCAGAGAGGCAGCAAGGTTGTGTGTCCGCGGTGGCAGCAACACAAACCTACACTGCAGTGGATGCAATGCTTAGTGGAAGAGAGGTCTGCAGGAGGGGCACATCTGTGGTTGGCGGAGCACAAGCAGGGAGGAGAAATGCGGTAACCATACCTGAGAGGTAAGTTCTAAAGCATTCAAGGCCGGCGGCCTGTGCAGAGGTGTGTTATTTGTGTTACGGATGCTGACAATGGAGGCAAGCAGGTGATCTATGACAGCTCACAGCACTCCTCATTTGGAGGCCTCGACCAGCAGTTTATACTGCTTTTTAGCCAAGCAAAATGACATTTTTTTTGTTTTCTATACAGAAGCCAGCAAATTACTGAACAAGACCAATGCATTTCAATGGAAGCTTGATCTTGGTGCAGGCTTCATTGTCCGAGAGGTCTCCTGAAAGCTTGCAGTTTGAGGGCTCAGAAGAGCCAGGTGCAGCCCTCCAGAGCGGGTAGGTATGGGTTACTTGGTCCCTCCACAGATACCCTCCTTGCTTGGGAACAGCACTCCTGTTCCTTTAGTGACTCACTCCACAGCCATTCCCCCGGCCCCCTCCGCTGGCCGCTGCAACCCAGGCCAGCTCTGTGACGAGCCTGCAGGCCGCTTCCGGAACATGGCGCCCTTTCCCGCGGCTCGAGGAAGCAACGGTCCTGTTTAGTGAGGGAAGCGGGGGTGCCTTCAGGTGGCCCCCAGACAACACGAAGTGCAAAGGCGACCTAGAAGATTTACGGCAGGGAAGAAATAACGCTTAATAGGTGGAACAATGAGACTGGAAAGATGAGGGCAGCCAAACAAAGGAAGGGCGCAGGAATGTCTGCCCCACTTAAAAACCGTACCACTGCCACAAACTCAGCTAGCAGAACATTCCTTTTATAAATCAACATGCGAGGCACGTTTAACAGCTGTCAAATTGTGTCATGGTGTGCAAAATAAACTGGACTAAGATGCGTCCGGACTAATTGCCAGTGGTTGAGATTAATTCAAGCATTCATCCATCACTTTTTTGTATGCTTTAGAATGTCGGCCTAAATGGGATGTGTATGCCCAAACTTGGGTCTCGTGGTCTGGTGGCTTAGTGCGCCCCCTGTAGAGGCCTGTGTTTAACCTCATGGTCACATGTTCAAATCCCGGCGGGTCCACTCAGCCTTTCATCCTTCTGAGGTCGATAAAATGAGTACCATTGAGTTGGGTATCAATAAACATCTGTTATTCAGCGCCAAGACACCTATGGGTGAACGTGCACTTTACAAATACACGTTATGATATATATATATATCACTGCCGAAACGCATAACGTAGGAGCGGATTAATAGTTCTGAACTGCATAATTCAACGTGTGTCCTGAGAGTGCATCATTTCGCAATGCGAAGGAACTTTGTTTTGGAATTTTCAGCCGGGTGCTCTTCTGGCGCATGCACCACCTTTTAAGGGTCTCTGGTCTGGATTGGAGCGTAGTTGTGGTATTCATTTTACCAGACCTTTACAGGACCGGGCGCTGGACAACGGGGGTCTCCGAGGAATTGGATCGATGGACGATCAACAATACTATGCGTCCCAGAGGTGAGAGAGCGGGGTCGGGCCATTTGGGAAGAGGGCTAGACGCGCGGTTAAACCGCGCGCCTTTTCCGATTTTCGGGGGTCGGGGCACTGTTCTGGCTCGTCATGTCTCTGGGTACGGGAGTCCTCGTTGTGAACCCCATTGGAACCGTCTACAGGGGCAAACACTTACAACATTTACAGCGGCAAAAGGAACCCGATATTGTATTGGGTGGACCCTCGATCAGATGCTTTATTGATAACCAAGTTCAGAACACGAAACATTTACGGTGATTTTTTCACGCTAAAATGGAGGAGGATACTGAAAGAAGGGCAGCAGCACAGTCACTGTTTGCGAGAGCACCGGGGATCAATGTTAAAACCCCAGTTGTCATCAGTAAAGGCAAGAGTAATGAAGAAAAAAGAAAAAAGCTTGAGAAACTATGCAAATCTGAAGTCTCTAATTGGTGGGAAGCCATATCCTTGCAAGACTATATAGACAAGGGTATGGTTTCCAGGGGCCTACGTATATACACTATTCCATCTTATGAAAAACCTAACCCGAAAATGCTCGAGGAGTGGGCCGAAAATTCAGCAACAATCTCTATTGGGATGTTAGAAATTCTAGTGAAATACGCTTGGCTAGATAGAGAGGCACTCCTGCAAAACATTAAGAAAAGCAGAGATGACCTGGATAAATCTTTGGACCAAGCAACATTTAATAAGGAGATGTAAAACATGAAGATCAAAATAAAGAAACATGAGGACGAGATCAAAGAACGCAAACAATGGAAGCTCCACAGGGACTGTGAGGATTACGAACATGGTCGGATACTAACATTTAGCAGGAAATATGACCATATATTTAAAAATCAAATGCCGGGCACGGGAACCTCTCCAAGAACCTCAGAGAGTTCGACATCTGAAGATGCATTGATCAGTGGCAACGAAACTGACAACTCGGCCACATCAAGCAACATTTAGTCTGAAAAAGAACAAGGCAATAAACCCGTGACTTTTTTAGACGAGTACTGGCTCCTCAGACGGGGCCACCAAATGCCAAGAGGGACACAAACGACGAAGCCCAAAGGACAAAGAGGTCGAGGAAGAGGCGGAACAAGGAATGGAGAAAAAGAGTCAGACAGAGGTGGAAAAAGCGGCAGAGGGAGGGGGCGCATGGGACCACAGGCGAAAACCTCTACAGCAACAGTATGATGAACACTGAAATGGTGAATAAAACAATCATTAATCTTTCGGAGAGACATATTAACGATGTTGAGAAAAAAACACTTTGCTTAGGCCTCTCATTCTGTCTCTCCCTCCCCTTCAACTATCCAGAAACCCGCATTGACCTCTTTAAATTTGTTCGAAAGCTCAAACTGAAAAAATGGCATTTACTCAGACCCAGCGGGACACAAGATCAACAGGAATGTGGCAACAGAGACAGAGACCTTGACTTAAACATCAGATATATTGATACCCTAGTAACTCTTCACCAACTTGAGACCGATATAGAAGGGGATGCCAATGACTACCATTAAAAATGTACTTGATGATTTAAATATCTCTTATGATCATACTGCCAGAACACAGTTTAGACCACGATCCACGTTTGTCCCATCACTTGCTCACGACAGACACCTTTCATGATGTCATCAACACTTCTCTGATCAAATTTAGACGCAAAAAATGGTTTAGAGAACAGGCTCACAATCCCACTTTCCCACAAAGAGAAGCACTCATGTCCCTGGCAGAAGACAATAGTATAGTGATCCGTCCAGCGGATAAAGGAGGGAATATAGTGATCCTCAGCAGAGAGAAATATATAGCAGAAGCTCTTCGGCAACTGACTAACGATAGCTTTTATACTGTCATCAATAGGGAGATCTATTCCCAAAGTGTGGAAGAAATTTGGGACAAACTTAAAAACTGGTACTAGAATGGGAAGAATATTGCTATCTTAAAAGGGATTTTCCCATCCTTCCTATTCTTTACCTTTTACCAAAGGTTCATAAAGACAAGATCAATCCCCCCGGGAGACCCATTGTATCTTCAAAGGGCAGTGCCACTGAAAATATCTCGAAGTATGTTGATCATTTTCTACGGGATTTTGTGAGTAACCTCCCATCCCATGTAAAAGATACCAATGATTTTCTCAGTAAAGTGGAAGGTCTGCACTGGGAAAAGGACTTCTTACTGGTTACCTTGGATGTAAATTCCCTTTACACCATTATCAAGCACTAACAAGGTATAGAGGCATGTAGACAATTCTTGCAGACCAGACACATTAAATTTAAAGCCCATACATCCATGATTTTGGGGATGATCGAATTTTGTCTCACCAACAATATTTTCATTTTTGACGGGACCCTATACAAACAGATCACGGGGCCCGCAATGGGGACGTGTTTCGCCCCGAGTTTTGCGAACCTGTTTCTGGGCAAATGGGAGAAAAATCTTCATGGATAAACCCAACTTTCCCGAGACAGAGCAGGTCGTGCTCTGGCTCCACTATATTGACGACATCTTTATGGTGTGGAGGGGAAAGGAAGATGAGGTCAACGACTTTATTGATAAGCTCAATATCAATAACTTCAATATCGTTCTCACCAGAACAATTAGCAAGAACTCAGTGGAGTTCCTAGATACCACAGTTGAAAACATTGATGACATCGTACAGACTAAACTGTTTAGAAAAGATACAGCTGGCAACACCTTGCTTCATGCCCTCAGCAGCCACCCGGATCCCCTTAAATGGAGTATAGCATACGGCGAACTGCTGAGGGCAAAACGCAACTGCAGTACTGACACAGCCTTTAAAGAGGAAATGACAATCATGATTGAGAGGTTCAAGGCAAGAAGGTATCAGCAGTGGGTACTCAACAAAGCTGTCAAAAAAGTAGAGCAGGTGCAGAGACAAGACATACTCTCCACTAGAACAGACAGTGAGACCAACAGTAATGATCAGGAGAATAATACCAGAATCATCCTTACGTACAATAGTAGTGCCATTAAAATCAGACATATTCTTACCAAACACTGGGACATTCTCACAAGTGACCCCCACAAAGGCCACTTAGTCAGCGAAAGACCCAGCATTACTTACCGTAAAGGATACAACTTGAGACAAATTGGTACATAGCGACATAACTCTTTATAACACCGTAAGAGATCAGGGCTTGAGCGGTTTCTTTCCCTGTGGGCATTGTAAGGCCTGTAAAAACAGCTACATGAGGAAAGAACTCACCACATGGAGAGGCACCAAGAAAAAGATCACTCAATTCCTCACATGTGGCACATCCTTTGTAGTTTACGTACTGGAGTGCCCTTGTGAACTCAAATACATTGGTAGCACGGTTCACCCTGCAAAGAAACGTGTACTTGAGCACATGAGGGCGATCAACAATAAAGACCAGCAATATCCAGTAGCGCATCACTTTCAGCAACATCATTACTCGAACAGTGCCCTATTGAGTTATTTTGTAATAGAGCATATCCCAAGACCACCCAGGCGTGGGAACAGGGCACTCAAACTGAGACAACGTGAATCCAAACTTATCATTGACCTCCAAACCAAAAGCCCAGGTGGCTTGAATCTTGACGAAGAGTTAGGAATACATTTACATGAAACCTAAGGTGCTCCTTATGTCTTTCTAACCTCCTTTGCTTCTAGGGAATGCAATATTGTTAATTATACTGTTTTTAACCACTGTTGTAATACATATTTTCCACGCAATTCTGTTTTTAACCCAGTTTTTCTTTTCCCTTTTTTCACTGCAGGAGGAAAGGAAGGGACCCACACTACTTCAGTAGTTCACCCTCACGGGCACCCTAACCTTTTCTTCAGAGGCCCATGGCGACGTCAAGTCACTTCTTTCAAGAACATGCACCTTGTGGTTTGATTTAATTTTGTCCCCCCTCTTCCAGTCCTATGTTTGAATTGACCTGTGATTACATTGGGGCACTTGCCCACTATGTGCAGTATTTGAGTACCTTGGGCAATTTGACCTTGTTTCTATGTGATGTATATCTACTAAGAACTTGATTTGGGTACTGGCCCGCTATCTCATGTTACATGGTTGTCATGTATAATTTACATACAGGCTCACCCCCCTCATGTCCAGTAGACATTTATTCAGATATCAGGCACCAGCGTTGGTGGGTAGTTTCCTGATAGACCTAGGTGGGGGATATCCTCTGTCAACACCTTCCTCATGGCTAATTGTAGCACCATAGGCAGGAGGATGTCTAGTAGTATGATCACCTCACCTACAGTTGACAATCTGTGACGTATACATACGGCTGGGATTTAGAAGGTTTTATTTTTTACACTCCTTATTTATAGTTACATTTCCTTGAAACACTTTTTCACATTAATTTTCCCACGAGGTTTTCCATAATACACGTAACCATGCACCACTTATCGACACACACAAGATCCACCTCTTGGTATACCCAGCCATGACAACCATTAAGTCCGAGAGATACATTTTGTAATGAGCCTGGGTCTCTCTATCCGACAGAGTGCGGTTTACTTACACGGTAATGCTGACGGAAGGTGTTCTTCCAAGATGGCCGCCTTTTCCCTTGCTAACAGTCCGTGCATGCAGTCATCAGTTCTGAAACAATGTGAATTACGTTTCTATTTTGCATCTCTCGTGTATAGTACAACATTTATATTGACTTGGGTAGAACTGTACAGAATACACTCAGTTTTTGTACTGAACACACCAATATACACGATATGTTCTCTCATTTGCATGGACTTCTGAAAATTTTAAGATGGCCGACATTTTTCACGCTGTTTTCCAGGACCTGTGTTCTTTGTTTATGTTATGGATTCTACGTGTATATGGTATGCATTGTTCAATGGCTCCTTACGTGTGCGCAAGGCTTCACTGCCAAAACGCGCAACGTAGGAGCGGATTAAATAGTTCTGAACTGCATAATTCAACGTGTGTCCTGAGAGTGCATCATTTCGCAATGCAAAGGAACTTTGTTTTGATAGATATATATATATATATATATATATATATATAAAACATAACGTGTATTTATATATACATACACAACTCCCTGGTGACAAGGGTGACATTCACCACAGGCGGCAGATCAAATGCGGTTAATTGCTACTGCTCAATCTTAACGCATGTAGGTTTAGGTTACGCCAAGTCAGGTGGAGGACTCCGCCTTGTTGCTGCGACAGGAGGTCCTCAAGAAGTGGCAGCCTACAAGAGAGGACAGATCTTGTCCAAAATGTCGAGGTAACTCATTCTCCTGCCCCAATCCACGGCCCCTATGACGACTTGGGCCTGATCGTTCCTCATCTTTTGTGTAACTCCGAGCAGGAGAGGCAGGGCCGGTAAGATGTACAGCAGTCCCCTATTCCATTCCTGCTGTAATGCATCACCTAACAAGGGTTCTTGAAGAAATTCCAACAAAACTCTCAACACTGCACATTCTCATCAATGGTGAAAAGATCTAGCCAGGGTCCTACCCACTGTTGGACGACGCCCTGCGCCACCTTGGATGTAGATGGCACTTGTGATCTGTCAAATGCCACCTGTTCAGTTCTTCCACTCTGAAATTCAGGTACCCTGCTAGGTTGTCAGTAATCAGGAAAATACCCTGGCTCTCCAGCCATCTCCAGAACTGCAGTCAGAACTAAAGAGAGGTGTGAAGAGGCAGAGATACTGGGTCAGAATAAGGTTGCCGATAACCGGTACTATTCCTTAGTGCAATACTGTTCAAATTTTAGCTGAAGTCGGTTTGAGGTCCAACAATGACGCAGGTACCAGGTCATTCACAGACACAAGGGTAGCAGAAAAAAACATGGATAAGAGTAGAAGTCTTTACCGGCACTGGCACGGGCCCAGTAATGGGCTGAAAAGGGGACAGATGGGGATGGGGACAGATGGGGATGGACCCACTGTCAGTAACCCAACCAGAGGCCCCTGTGGTTCTGTGGGGGCTTGAAGGCACATCTACGGGAGCCAGAAGTGCACAAAAAATTTGTAGCAGGACCTCCTCGAAGACCTCAATCTGTTGTGAGGTCGATGATGACCTTGGAAATGTGAGGTGCGTCAGGCCCAGTCCAGGAATGTGTTCCGTAGCCAGAGACCTCGAAGGGGTGCGACTAACAACTTGATGCCTTTGTGCCTCCTCGTTGGAGTCAGGGTGGCGGGTTGGGGTCCAGTTCTACTTTGCTTTCTTATACTGGTGACTGGACTTACCAGTTGATTTCGAATGGCCTAAGGACTGGGACCGATTCCATGACTGAGACTTGGAGCGTGAGCTGGACTTATGCGATGGCTGTGACTTCTTGTTGTATTCCGTGACCTACAGCTTTGCCTCTCCGTCTCGGATTACAATAAAGTGCATGAGAGCATACTTATCATATGTTGTGTCCAAAGCCCAGGCACACCTCATGAGGGCCAGTGCCTACATCTGCTTCCTGCAGTTGTGGCATGGCTTGAAACCTGTTGTTTTGGTGGGGACATTGTTCCCCAACACACTGGTGAAATTCGTTGGAAAACAAAATTGGGAGTAGAGCTCCAGATCCCCATCTTAAGGAGTGGAAAGAAATTAATGGACATTTGCGCACAGAGACAGTGCTTACATGTGGTTCCCCTCCGTCACTTCTGGGGCAGTGTGGACTCATTGTGGAGCTGCAATCTAGCAGCGTGTGGTAGCACTTCTATGTCAAATGTTTTCTAGATCCAATATCGCATCTGGGGAATAGTCTAAGGTGTACCTACTACCACCAAGCAGGAGGTCACCATAAAACCAGATGATGAAAAGGCAGAGAGAAAATTTAAAGGTTGGACACAGTCAAAAACCCTAGATTGATGTCAGACTTCCTGGCAGATGATAAATACAGTGCTTTGGGGAAGCAAACTCAGGACATCTAGTTCAAACTCCTGTAATAAAAGAGATTCAGATGCAAACTTAGACGCCTTCGATGTGTCAGATTCCAAAAAGTCTTGGTATTCACCCACTGCGGGTGTGAACACAAGTGGCTGGATGATACAGAAAGACAACAGCGGTCCCCTCAGCTGCTTTGTGAAAATCAGTCAGAGTTGCTTTACTTTAGTCAAGAAGATACTGTACATCCCCAGCTGACTGACTGCATATCGGTACCGGCTAGGACTGCAATATCCAGTCATGCCTATGGAAAGCTTTGATAAGGAGGTGGGAAACAGACTACGGGTAGAATAACCAATACCTTCCCTGCAAGGCAAAGGTTTCTGATCCCCGACATCTACCGAAACATGCGATCTTTCAGTAAGAAATTCACGAGGGACCCTGAGAACGGCTTTCAGAGATCATGGCTCGACAATTCAAGATGAAATGCATCCATAAGTGAAAGGATTTACTGAAATAAAGTCAACTGTATGGCCCATCTGGACTTCAAAGATGCGTATTCAGTGATTCAGATTTTCCCACCACATTGGCAATTCTTCCAGGTTCAGTGGCAGGATCAAATATATAAAATTACAGCCAATCTATACGGACTAGCATCAGCCCGTTTGTGCTTCACCGTGGTAATGAAACCAGTAATGGAATGCATCCGGGTCAAAGAAGTGTGCATCATAATTTACTTGAACAAATGATTATCATGTTACAGAATCTCCCAGAGTTGGCCGCCGATCTCCAGGGGCCGATTTGTAACCTGCAAAAATTAAGTTTCAATATCAATAAGGAAAAATCTGTACTTGTTCCAAGTCAACAGGTAGATTTTCTAGGTTTCCAAATAGCCTCGGCCCGCCTGCAATTGTCAACAGCGAAATGGAAAATCAATCTAGAAGGAATTGTCATATTCCTAAACCTTTTAGTTGGACTTGTGGGCCATCATCAATTCACACTTCAAATCAGATGCCAGCAGATGCGGGCGGGGCAACAGATTTGGTGCCCTTTCTACAGGGAGTGTTTTGGGGCATGAAGCGCACAAATTGCATATTATATGCCAAGTTACCGGTCGGCCCTTTCACCATTGAATCCCTAAAATTATGAATTGTTGCATTCTACATAGGATGTCCTACCTGTCAGCTATCCAAAATATAAAAACAAACTGGGAGTAACCTGACCCCAAATTACAAAATATTTCTTGCATTACTGCCATCAACACTCTTCCACGCCTGGTAAATGATGGGGCAGAATTGAGATCCCAGGTGTGGTTCCCGGGAGTGATGGAATTAGCTATAGATATTCCTCGTCTAGTTCCAACATCCCTAGGCCTGCTTCAGGATCCAGACGGAGAGGAACACCCTTTGGTTTTAGAGGGGAAAATGAACCTTCTTGTCTGGAGGATATCAGAGGACCAAATAGATATTCAGACCTTTCATCAGAAGCTAAAAACTTATTGGATGAATCCTGGGCCCCAGGAACCAGAAAATGATATAGGGGTGTGTAGAAGAAATGGTGCAGTTGATGCCTGGAGAGAAATGTGGATTCCGTGGAGGTCCCTGTTCAACAAATAGCAAATTATTTGTCGACCCTCTTTAACTCTGGTCTCTCTTTTAGGACTATTAATTGTTCTAGATCCGCAATTTCCTCTGGGCATGCCTTAGTTAATAATCTAGCAATAGGTAGTAACTCTTTAATCAAACGAGTAATGAAGGGTGTATAATAATTGGAGAATCGTCATTTCATTACAAGACCGGAGGCTAGCATTATGCATGTTGGGGCAGCAAATAAAAGTATATGCATAATGGTAGCCTCCGGTCTTATCATGAAATTGAACTCTCGGTACCCGAGAGATGGCAGTGATTTTAGGCTTAATATTCAGATTTTCCAAGTGTTAATGAGGATCGGGGGCATGCATCTCACCTGAACGGACATGTTCCTCCATTTATTAGCTAGAGACCAGCTCCGGAAGCTCAAGCTACAAAAGATTTTTCAGCAGGACTGGAGATGGAGCCAACTGTACGCCTTCTCTCTATTCATAGTGATTGCAAGGGTGGGCTCACAGACCAGGAGGTAGAAAGCAGATCTCATTCTAGTGACTCCAATTAGAAGAGTGCAGGTTTGGTTACCTTTCTCCTGGAGATGTCCTGGGCTCCCCAGATTCCCATTTCTCTTTTTCCTGTAGATTCTGAGCAATCCCAAGCACCAGACCCATCCACCAGTCAACTCAGGCTAGCTTCACCTTGTGGAGAATTTCCAGGGTCATTGGGAAATGCCAGGACTTTCCCCCCCAAAAAAGGCTGCATTCTACAACAAAACAAGTCTAGTCCAGCAGTACTCATAAATTCTATTCTTTGGCTTGGAAGAGGTCAGTACATTGATGTGTCAAGTGTGGTCTGGATCCGCGGGCGTAGAGGTGTCCCAGATCATAAGCTTCTTATCTCAACTGGTGTAGGAATGTTTGACCTACTGAATGCTTTCAGATTGTCCACATCAGCAGGTAACCTCCGGTCAAAAAACGGCCCAATTATGGAACACCCATTGGTATGCAAATTGCTTAAAGGAATTAGATTGTCAAGACCACTAGAACCAAGTATACAATATTGTGGGATGTGAATGTGGTCCAGAGGTTCCTTTAACAGTGGCCCGTGAACGAATATTCGACATGTAAACAATGATCAGCAAAACTAACAATGCTACTATGTTTTGCTTCTTGTAGAACAGTTTCCGTTGTAAAGGCTGTAGATTTAGCAGGTGGAGTATTTTTACCAGAGGGCCTTTTTTCAATGTTTCCAAGAGAATTAAAGCAATTCTAAATGTAACCTGTTTCCCAGTGTTCCGGATAACCCCAAATTATGTGTGGTTCGATGCTTCGAAGCCTATGAGGATTGCACCAGGAAGCTCAGAATGTCTAATTGAGGCCAACTGCTTCCTGCAATCAAAAAGACATTTTCTTTATGCACACTTGCCATGTGGGTGAGAAGGCTTTTGGGAGAAGTGGGCACTGATCTGAGCTCATTTGGAGCAGGGGCAGAGGACTCCATCTTACTTTTTTGGGGACCAGGTTGGAAGACATTATAAAAGAAGCAGATTTGGCTTCGGATTATACCTTTAAAACTTTTCATTTTAAGCCTTTTCTAGATATAGTTTCAGTGGCCATTAGAGACCTTTGAACAAACATAATTTAAGGCTCCAGTCTGCTCACAGAAAAAAAAAAAAAATCTAGCTTACACAACAAAGAATTTTCACTTCTATTAAAGACAGAGGCAAGGATTATCCCACCCCATGTACTGGTTCTGTTGTCCTCCAACATAGAATGTTTTTTATTGCAATGGTCTGCAAATGGATGTATACGTTCTTATGGTTTTGTTATATGATTGCTATTCGCCGGTCTTGTTATTCACTTGATAAGTTAATGATGGTAGATCGTTTGTAAATCCTGCCATGTGTGTTTTTCAATGCAGGGTCAGAACAAAAACAAAAATGAAGACTGTTTAAAAAGTTTTCATGGATGACTTTGGTTGATCTCAATATGGACTCATGGTAAGTATACTACAATCGCTATAAAGAAAGAGGCAGTCAAGATGGTGTCATCTGTTTGGCCTTGTGCAGTTGTTGAGAGTGCTTACGCAGTTTAGTAGTTTATCTTTCAAGTAGCATGGAAGTTGCAGTTTATGTAGTATGTAATTACTTGCTGCTCTGGAGTTTTCAGTAAAGAAAGAGAAGCATAATCCTTGCTTGTGTGTTTACTCTAACTGATTTTTAGGTCTCGCAGACCAGCGTTGCAGAGTGCATGCGCTGCTCGCTCTGCGAGGCTTTTTGGAATTGAGCAGATTTCCGAAGTGGAGTGGAAGGCCCGCCCATTATTTTCATTGGCTGGCATCATCCTTTATGGTAAACGCTGGCCTCCGATTGAAAGTGAGGCTTTTTTGTTACCGCCCTGTCTCCTTTTAGCCCCGCCCATCCGGACTGGATTGTTTCCTTGCGGCCTGACACGGTCTCCTTTAATTACTGGGTAAAGCACTTTTTTTTTTATTCGCGCAATGGCGACAGCTTGTTTTGTTTCGTTATCACGCCATGCTCATGACTTAAATATGCACGAGCGCCGTGCTTTATATTTTAGCACGGCACCCGCTTTATACAAAAAAATCGTGCATACTGCGCACCTCTCGGGACGACACATTCAGCGGCTGCAGAGATAAGGGTCCCTGTCGGATAATCCTGCCTCCCCTTTTGTGTAATGGCTTCGGGAGGAGAGAGATTTAGCTCGCTGCGGGGGTGGGGGGATAACGACTGCCGATGATCACACATTCCGCTGCCTGAGCGATGCTGCACTGTAGCTGGTAACAGATGGCTGCCGACCAATGAACAATAGTTACTTACCTGTAATCTGTGGTTCTCCAGTATTGGTATCTTTCATAGATTCACATGCCTGAATCATTCCCCGTCGTCGGAGTGGGAGTCCCACGGTACATAAAAAAGCAATAATTATGCACATAATAACCATAATAAGTAGTACCTAGAACCAGGAAGTGAAGTAGATAGAAACTACAGGGGAAGAAAACGTCCACATTTATGACCTATCCAGGTCATTATAAATAGTCCAAACTGCAGCCAATCAGGCGACAGCACCCTCTAGAATGCTCTCCTCAGAGGCTGAGGCTCTCAGATTTTCTCGCACAAGAGTGTACCAAGTGACAAGAAAGTATAACGAGCCTCTGAGGGGAGGTGGGTGGGTTGCATGTGAATCTATGAAAGATACCAATACTGGAGAACCACAGATTACAGGTAAGTAACTATTGTTCTTCTCCAGTATTGGGGTATCTTTCATAGATTCACATGCCTGAATCAGAGTACAAAGCAGTACATCCATAAAATGCCTGTTAAATTGCACTTGTAACATTGTTGTATGTACAAGAAACCTCATGCAATGATATACCTAGAAGTTGCATAGCATGCAAATAGGAACATATATACATGTGAATTAATCTATATATATATATATATATATATATATATATATATATATATATATATATATATATATATATATATATATATATCTAGCAATGTTAAACATAGGTAACATCAGTCTAAGAAAACAGTAAAACAGGAGGAGGGAAGAACAGAGGCTCACCTTATCTAAAAAGATTACGGAGAACCGCTTGTCCCACCGATGTGTCTGCATTACTGGCAGCTTCCAAACAGTAGTGCCTGGTAAAGGTGTGCGTGCTGGACCATGTTGCAGCTCTACAGATTTGATGGAGGCACACCAGCAAACAAGGCAGTAGACGAAGACATTGCTCTAGTAGAGTGTGCTCTTGGCCTTGCTTGTAATGGTCTTCCTGCTTGTTGATGGCAGAGACAAATTGCAGCAGAAATCCAACGAGCTATGGTCTGTTTGGATATTGGTTGACCCTGGCGTATTTTCCCATAGGCCACAAATAACTGGTCAGATTTACGGATGGAAGCAGTCCTTTGTAAATAGAATTTGAGACATCTTCTGATGTCAAGCGTATGTAAAGTTCTTTCTGCAGTTGATTGAGGATTAGGGAAGAAAGTCTTTAAAATTATTGGTTCGTTGAGATGGAAGTCTGAAGGTACTTTAGGCATAAAACTGGGATTAGTACGTAGCACTACCGAGTTTGAAGTGAATTGAAGAAAAGGCGGATTAATAGTGAAGGCTTGAATGTCACTGACTCTCCTAGCCGATGTTAATGCTAACAGTAGAGACACCTTCCAGGAGATAAACTTCAAATCCACTTTATGAATAGGTTCAAAGGGGTGTCGCATAAGTTGTGCAAGCACCACGTTCAGATGCCAGGATGGAGATGGGCGGCGGATAGGAGGAAACATCCTAAACAATCCCTTGAAGAATTGCTGAATGATCCTAGCTGAATAAAGAGAGTTGGAACCATCTTGCCGATATCTTGAAATAGCCGCTAGAAATACCTTCAGAGTCGAATGGGACAGGCCTGATCTTGCCAAGTGTAAAAAGAATGGTAGGATCTGCTCCGGTTTTGCATGGATCGGATGAATGGAGGCAGTTTGACACCACAAGCAAAACCTCCTCCATTTAAGCCTGTACGTCTTAATAGTGGACGGTGCTCGAGCATTGGTTAAGACTTCTTTGCAGTCCGCAGGAATATCTAAATGAGCGAATTCAAAGTGCTCAGGCGCCAGGCCGCTAATCTCAGAGATGCAGGGTCCGGATGACAGATCTGACCGTTCTGGATGGACAGAAGGTTCGGTATTGGTTGAAACTGAATGGGATCGCATTCCGACAGAAGGAGGAGTTCGGTAAACCAGAACTGGCAAGGCTACCTGGGAGCAATGAGGATTAGGCGACAGGGTTCCCTCTTCATCTTCCGGAGCACCCTGGGAACCAACGGTATCGGAGGAAAAGCGTAGGCATAGATCTGTGACCAGTTCATCGAAAAGGCATTCCCGCGTGACCCCTTATGGGGAAGCCAACTTGCAAAGAATGGGCATTTGCGGTTCCGACTGGTCGCAAACAGGTCTAGATCGGGACGATCCCACAACTGAAATACTCGATCCAACATTGGTTGATGTAACTCCCACTCGTGATTGGATACTGTTGATCTGCTGAGGGAATCTGCCAAGACATTGGAAACTCCGGGAACATGTATCGCTGATAAGCTGATCCTGTGTCGTATCGCCCAGTCCCAAATTTGTTGTACTTGTTGTGAGAGTCGGGCAGACCTTGTTCCCCTTGTTTGTTCAAGTAGTGCATACTTGTTGTGTTGTCTGTCCGAATTAATACTGATGCCCCTAGAATGATGGTGCGAAAGGATTTTAGAGCGAGGAAGATGGCCAGCAATTCTAGAAGGTTGATATGCCACATTCGTTGCTGGATGTTCCACTTGCCGCTGACCGTGAGCCCTTGAAGGTGTGCTCCCCACCCTTCGAGGGATGCATCCGTAGTGATGGTGAAACTTGGAGCTTCTACTAGGAAAGCGCACCCTTTCTTTACGTTCTTTCTGTGAGTCCACCAAAGTAAGGCTTCTCTCATCCGAGAGGTGATGCGAATGAGGTCGTTGAAGGAACCTGAAACCTGCAACCATTGATGGCTGAGCTCCTCTTGTAGTGGTCTCATCTTGAGACGACAGTTGGGAAGTAAAGGAATGCATGAAGAAATCATCCCCAGAAATGATTTTAACTGTCGGACTGAAGCGTACCTTTTTGAGCACAATAGGTGTGCAAGGCTGCAAATCTTTTGTTGTCTTTCTTTTGAGATGAATGATTGTGTCAGTTGAGTGTCTAACGTGGCTCCCAAGAACGTTTGTCTTTGCGATGGAACGAGATGAGACTTGTCGAGATTGATGGAAAGTCCCAGAGATTGGAAGAGGGACAAACATCTGCGAATGTGGGCGTCTGCGACCATAAAAGAACTCGCCTTGATAAGGCAGTCGTCTAAATACGGAAAGATTTGGATCCCTTCCAGACGTAGGTGTGCGCTCACCGGTGCTAGAACATGGTAAATACACGGGGTGCGGAACGTAGTCCGAAAGGAAGGACCTTGTACTGGAAGTCCCTGCCAGCCACTCTGAACCGCAAATATTTCCTGTGTCTGGGAAGAATCGGTACATGGAAATATGCGTCCTGAAGGTCGAGAGTAGCCATGTGATCTCCCGCAGACAGGAGATGAAGTATTTCTTGAAGCGTTAACATCCGGAAGGACAACTTTTTTAAATATTTGTTGAGGGAACGGAGATCCAGAATGGGGCGCCATTCTCCCGATTGCTTCTTTATCAGGAAGAACCTTGAATAAAACCCTGTTCCTCTTTGCAATTGAGGAACTCTCTCGATCGCTCCCTTTTTTAGCATCAAATTTATTTGGGAAAAAAGCTCTTTGAGATGAGCTGGCGGTGGGCCTTTTGGAGGAGAGCTTGGAGGGATCTTTAGGAACTCTAGAACATGGCCTCTGGCCACAATGTCCAGGACCCACTTGTCTGATGTTATATCGGACCAGTTCGAGTAGTACTGGGAGATTCTCCCTCCAACTTTTAAAGGGGTAGGCGGTAGAATAGGTGGCAGGTGGCGGTTGTCACGGTTTCTTAAAAGTGTCGCGTCCGCGATAGGAAGGCCTTCTCTTATTCTGTGAATAGGAGGTATTTCTTTGTCCATAAGATTGTTGACGTTGAGGTTGGTAACGTTGATTGTTTTGGAAGGACTGATATGACCTTTGCTGGTTATATCCTCCTCGACTAGAAAAGGAGCCACGGCCCCAAGCTCCACGAAAGGGCGGCTTCCGAAATTGGAGGGTACCCAAAGATCTTGCAGTTTCGGTATCTTTTTTAATGGCTTGAAGGGCCTCGTCCACATGCTGGCCAAAGAGAGACTCACCATCAAACGGCATGTCAATTATCTTTGACTGAACCTCCTGACGGAAAGATGTTGATTTGAGCCAGCCTTGTCGTCGTAGTACTGCGGCCCCTGCTAATTGTCTAAAACCTGTGGATGCGACATCCACGGCCGAATCTATGATCTCTGCAGAGATACGTTCTCCTTCTTGCAATATCTTTAAAGCTTCCGATTTGGATGGTTCTGGCAACATGTCGATGTAAGGAGAGATGTCCGACCACATCGGTCTGTCGTATCGGCCTAGAATGGCCAGTGAATTAGCAGCACGGACTGTTGTTGCTGCCATGGTGGACACCTTTTTCCAATGGTGTCTAACCGTCTGCCATCCCTATCTGGAGGAGCTGTGATCGGAGAAGATGGGTTCCTAGCTCGCCGTTGTGCCGCCTGGGCAATAACAATCAGCTTTCGGTTGACCTATGAGGCATGCCGGGGTGTTATCTGGCGCCTTGTATTTTTTGTCGAGGCGAGGTAGGACCGCAGGAATAGAGGCAGGAGCCTTCATGACCTTCAATCCCTCTTGCCAGATGAAGTCAATTATTGGGATGGTCCGTACCTGTCTTCTCGTCTGATCTTTAAAATCGTATAGGAAGCACTCATCCTTTTTGGTTTCCATAGGTAGGAGAAACCTTTGAGTTGCCCTTTCCATCAGAAGATGAAATCCTCCGATGTCAACCGGAGGAGAATCGATGGGAGCTGGAGTTGAGGGAGATGGAGTTTGTAACTGGTAATCATCCCACTCCGTAAGAAGCGATCTGTCGTCCAACTCTCCTTCCTCTCTATCGTTGTCAGAGATGTGAGCATCATCGGAATGATGAGACGGTACCGGAGACGGTGGTCTGGGTGACCTCAACGCAGAAAAAGAAGTTTGAGGTACAGGTGTCGGTGGAATAGATGAAGCCGATTCAGATGGAGGAAAACGGCGATAATAATCATCCAACATGAATTGAAGATTATTTAATAGAGCCAAAGGCATTTGTGCCGATGGAATCGGATCTTGAGCTGGAGCAACAGCCTCTGGGGAAGGTTCATCATCTTGATCATCCTCTTGATACTTTATGAACAATTCTGATGGGCTCCTGGCAGTGCGAAATCGGTCATCCTCTTCAGATTCGTCCTCATCCTCTCCATAATCTAATAATTGTTGAGGTAATTCTAGAGGTACTTTAGTAGGGGAAATATGTAGTGGAGAAAGGATCTCCAACGAAGAACCCCGTCTATGCAACAAAGATGATGTTGACGTTAGTGGTGGTAATTGCACCTGTGTCGTAGACGGTGTAGATGGCGCCGTTGCCGCAGCAGCTGACCAGACCTGTAATTCTGTACAGGCAGATAATTGTAGCGTCGACGAGGGAGTCGTCGACGGAGTCGTCGTTGACGGAGCCGGTGTGCATGAAACCACCGACAATGAAGCACTTGTCGACGAGGCAATTTTCGACGACGAGGCCGTCTTCGTCGACGAGGCCGTCTTCGTCGACGAGGCCGTCTTCGTCGACGAGGCCGTCTTCGTCGACGAGGCAGTCTTCGTCGACGAGGCAGTCTTCGTCGACGAGGCAGTCTTCGTCGACGAGGCAGTCTTCGTCGACGAGGCAGTCTTCGTCGACGAGGCAGTCTTCGTCGACGAGGCAGTCTTCGTCGACGAGGCAGTCTTCGTCGACGAGGCAGTCTTCGTCGACGTGGCAGTCTTCGTCGACGTGGCAGTCTTCGTCGACGTGGCAGTCTTCGTCGACGTGGCGGTCTTCGTCGACGAGGCGGTCTTCGTCGACGTGGCGGTCGTCGACGGGAGTTTTCTAATCTTCGTCGACGGGGCGTCGACGGTAGATCTAATTTCCGTTGTCGACGAAATTGGCTTTACGGAGACAGAGACCAGCGTCGACGGTGATGACGCCGACGACATGATCATCTGAGGTCTCGGCGACGAGACGGTGGCAGTTGACGTCGTCATAGCGCCGACGGTAAATATCGTCGACGAAGTCGTCGTCGATGTCGTCGACGACGGTGCCTTATTCTGAGGTAAACTCTTCTCAGACATTCCTTTTTGAAGCCAGAGACTTCGGAGTTTGCCTCGGGTGGGGTATTATGAAGAGGTTTACTCTTTGAAGGTGGAGGAGCCTTTTTGAGGAGGAAGGCACTTCAGCACCCTTAGAGGACTGCTGTTTTCTCGACACCTTAGCCCCAGAAGACGATAAAAGTTCCTCAGCAACCCTCTTCCTAGAGGACACTGTAGAGCCTGAGGCAATACTCCCCACCTCAGATAAAGGGTTATCCTGATCCTTAATCTTCTGCAGCCACAGAAGTAGACGTCCTCTCTGTCTCCGAGAGTTTTTTGAGGGAAGGTCCTACAGATCTTACAGTCTCTCACCTGGTGATCAGGATACAGGCAATAAATGCATTTCTTGTGGGGATCTTCTGAGAACAGTCGCAGCTTCCCACAAGATTCGCAAGGTCGAAAGAGAGATCTCTTAGAAGACATTCTGTAATGAATTAAATTGTGAAGAATAGGAAAATACTGAGCAGAGCTCAGGGAGACTCCCTTCACACGACGTGCGGTAGAAAATCTGAGAGCCTCAGCCTCTGAGGAGAGCATTCTAGAGGGTGCTGTCGCCTGATTGGCTGCAGTTTGGACTATTTATAATGACCTGGATAGGTCATAAATGTGGAAGTTTTCTTCCCCTGTAGTTTCTATCTACTTCACTTCCTGGTTCTAGGTACTACTTATTATGGTTATTATGTGCATAATTATTGCTTTTTTATGTACTGTGGGACCCCCTCTCCGACGACGGGGAATGATTCAGGCATGTGAATCTATGAAAGATACCCCAATACTGGAGAATCACAGGTAACCCCCGCCGTAAACTCTTTTAATCTAGCTTTTAGGCAGACTACAAGACTCTGATTTGTGTCCGAGTGGGGTATAGAGGAGGTGAGTTCCCGCCTTGTTTCTTGTAATCCTGACTGAGTTTATTTTCTCTCCAGTTTTTATAGTGCGAGCTAGACCCAAGGGCATCGAAGCGCTTTACAAGAGTTTGTTCCCGGCTTGAAAACGAATTAAAGCCTGTGCGTTTATTTCAGGCAACATATACAGAGCGCTTACTTCAGACAACTCCATTGATTGCTTCGCTCCTTCTTGTTTACACACCACTTGAGTTAGCCATGTGTGATCCTAGGCATCATAAATAAGACCACATTTATATCATATGCACGTACTTTTATGGACTGTATTTTTCCTGTACAAGGCGTCTTACGCCTCCTGTGATTTTTATAGCGTCTAAGACCGCCTGTTTATTTCATATGTACTGTACTTTTCGTACCCAGGGTAGCGGTTTTACCTGCCACGTACTGTATGTATTTTTTCGGTGGTAGTTCTCTTCTAAGGGTATATACTGGACACAACTAGGGCAGGGCCTTACTTACACATTTTATATATTTTTTGTACTGTACGTATCGTGCCCTTGGGGGGTAGGGGTGACGTATACAGCTGCATGCCTCTTTTCTACTGTCCATACTATGTCCAGGGCGTTAGTTACACCATCTGTGTGTTTCTTCTGTCTGAGTGCGGTAGTTAAAGGTTCTTTGTGTTACATACTACACTTCTCATGACCTGTGGGCAGTAATTGAAACTAAGGGTATGTACTGCACCTATGTTTTCCTGGACGCTAGTTGAAGCTTCTCTTTATTGCTCGTGATGCACGTATGGCGGCTGCACCTAATGTGTGTATGTTATGTGCCACACATGTCCTGGGCCACAGTTTCTGTATGTTTTCATCTAAAGAGTGTATCGTGCCCTAGTCGATAGCTGCACTTTCAGTATGGTTGTGTTCTGTACTTGTGATATACTGGGTGGTAGTTACACGTTCTGTATGTTTATTATGAACCGGATGTATCGTGCCTTGAGCGATAGCTGCGCCTTCTGTATGTCTGTCTGTAATTCTCATGTCCTCGGTGGTCCTTATACATTCTGTGTATTTCACGTCCCATATGCATGATGCACGGTGTAGTACTTACACCTAGTGGATGCTTCTGTCCTGGGTAGTAGTTACACCTTTCTTATGTTATGTACCATATGTACCATTTCTTGAGTGGTTGTTACCCCTATTATTTTGTATAGGTTTATTCCATATGTTCCATATGCATGATGTATGGGGTGGTAGTTGAATCTAATGTATGTTTTGGCCAGTTAGAACTTCTGTATATTCCTTGTATTCCCACATGTATGACGACTGGGGGGATGGTAGCACCACCTTCTATATGGTTGTCATGTACTGTGTGTATCACATCTTGGGCAGCAGTTACGCCTTCTATATGTTTATCTACTATATGTTTTCTGTCCTGTGGGGTAGATACACCCTCATATGTTTCTTGTATACCGCATATGTCATGTTGAGCTTGGCTGTTACACTTTCTGTATATTCCCAGAGCGGTAATTTTACTTATGCTTGGGCTTTTGATCTATTGCACCTCCCATATCCAGGCCGCAGCTCACACCTTCTGTAGATTTCTCTTGTAGTGCTTAGAACACGTCGCTCTTGAGCGCCTTTGTTGGGTCCCAGTGCTGTAGCTCACCCTTGGGCACATATGCATGGAGCTGGCATCCTTCGCCCCAGCTTCCTGTCAATGTAACGTGAATTGTGTCAGGTGGTGATGATGGGGGTTCTTTGATTTTAGCAAAAAAAACTACATTAGAAAGTAAACCTGTCCTTATGGCGTGTACTCTGCCTGGTCCTGTGTGTGCTAGGTATGCAAGTTTTAACATAGAAACAGCAATCATTTTAAATGGCCAATTTTAGACTTTTCTAAACACGCCCAATTTTGGTAGACAATGTGGAACTGGAGAGAGAGAGGAAAATTATATTTGCCCAGGATCACACAATGTGGTCAAGCAGAGAAGCAGAGGTTGCACTTCACATCTCCTGGTCCCGTAGTCAGCAGTAGAAGACCCATGGTACATCTCCTCTGTGATCCTGGGCAAATCACTTAATCCCCCGTGCCTAACAAAATGAATGTGTCCGTCTGTAACGCAACTGGTGCTCATGTGAAGCGCTCTGATGCCTTCTGGTCGAGTTAGCGTTATATAACAAGCATTTGCAATGCAATAGGTCTCGCATTTACGCGAGTTTAAGCTATTGGCATTGTAAATGACAATGCTTTTTATTTATGTTTTAAAAACGAAAACAAAAATAAAAGGCATTGTTATTTGCAATGTCAATAGCTCAAACTAGTGTAAATGCGAGACCAATTGCATTGCAAATGCTTGTTTTGCTGTTGCTTAAGGTAGATTTTTTTTTTAATGAACTGAACAGCCCGCTGATTGGCAGGATCCAAATTCTGTAGCTCAATAGACCATGTATTTACATTGTGTAACCTTTTCTTGGCAGCTTCTCACACCCCCGTGCCACCACTCCTGAAGTATCATTTCTCGGATGCAAAAGCTGAGCGTGTTCCCCTTGGCTCCTTCAGTAATTTCTGTAAGGCCCGAGCCAAAGGCAGGGACTTTATTGACAGGATGATGATGACGCCATTTTAGAGGAACAGCGATGAGAACAATAAGTGCCAGCAGTTGGTACACATTAAATAATTCCTGCTGCTTCATTTTTTAGTAGGAAACCATTTATGGTTATTTTCGATACAGAACAAAAAGTCTATTTCTGGTGAAGTGGCCTCCAGTGCTTGAAGAACCGGAACAGTGGTCAGACACATCATCAGAATGACAGACAGGCAGACTGAAAAGATGGATCCGGGCACAGAAAGGATTGTTCACTTTATTTTCATTGAGGTGATGGTAAAGATGTTGTAGTTGCACCTATTTAGCCTTCCAACCCCATAACGACTTGCCAGTCAGGCAGTCCACTACTTCCTAAGTTGTGCTTGGTTGGAGGGTTCGGAGTTGTGCAGTGCGGCGTGCAAGCAAAATATTTCAATGTCAAATGTAATGGCAGATTTTTGATGCCATGTTAAATGCTGCTGCAGATGGGTGCAGTCAGGCGAAAAGGAGTGAGATAGGGGGCATAAGCTCAGAATGCGCCGTTGTGGTGGTTAGAGGGGTGTGGGTTGCAAGTGTGGCCAAAGTAGGAAGTGTTTTAGTTTTACGCATCATTGGCAGTGGCTGCTCTTCTCGCGCTGTGAATGTGTAACTACATTTAACTGTGGAGTAAAGGAGAGTTAGATAGATACGCAGGTGACCGTGCCTATCATCCCTGTGAGACATGGTTCCAGTTCTAGGGTGAGTATAATCGTCAGACCTTTGTCGATCATCCACAAAACCCCCAATCCAGACGTACCAAGCAGTCAGTACTATTCAGATCAAATAAAAACCAACATAGAAGGGTCTGTGCTTCAAAAGCCCTCTCTTTAAATTCCTTTCAGAGGATCCATTCCCATGACCACGCAGTCCAGGCGCAACAGAACTGTTAAAAGACACCTTCAGCTCCTACCTGAACTCCCAAAAAGACATCACAGGCACTGTAGTTTGACAGATTAAAACTGCACGAGATTAACCGACCAGCCACCTACACAACATGGCTAATTTCAGGGGACACACAGACACAGACAGACACACGCACGGCTTTTTCATGAGCACCCTACTCGCCGCTTAGAGACCGCATCTTTGACCAATGGGAAATGCACTGGGTTAACTATTTGAAATCGTAAATTAGAAGATAAAGAATATGAGAACTTGACGTGATATTTACAATACACGTAAATGGATTTCCAATTGGGGGGCTGAGAAAACAGATGATTTAGTGAACTGAGAGACAATAGCTTACAACAGTTAAGGACAAAAAAGATGGCAACTGTATACATACCAGAGGATGCATCAGATTTTAGAATGGAATCCAATTTAAAATTACTATTACAATGCACCTTTATTTAAGTACCACTTAGAGGATAAATTAAGTCATATTTGAAGCAAACGACAAACTTTAAAGATGTGATTTGAAGGTTTTATTTAGAATAAAGGGCCATTAACATGGTGGATGCAGCCGGACTACAGTGAAGATGTTATTGTGATGTTGAGGTGAAGACAGGTTCCTGCTGTAGTATCACAAAGACGGAAGTAAACAAGAAAAGGTAAACAGAGAGGCCATGATCGGCACTGCACGAGTGACGCTAGGATATCCAATGGATTTTCCAGCTGTAAGAACTGTCAATTGTAAATTAAGTTAACAACTTGACTGCAAAGGGACTCTCAGATAGGGCCGGCTCTCTTTTTTTACTTCGAGAGGCATGACAATAAAACAACTTACAAAACAGGTGACAAAGTCATTAATGTTGATCGTCCAGCATTGTAAATAAGGCAATTGAAACCGCCAAGCTTTTTTTTTTTTTTTAAAGAATTCACACAAAACACAATATAGTTTCTGCACGCTGCCAATGTATAAATATATTAATAACTCACATGTCTATAGCTCATGTAAACCCACAGAAGAGGGAATCTGGTATCTCTGAAATGCATTGTGATATGGATAATAAATGATTTTACATGATCAGCATTATGTATGAAGATAATGGATACTTCTAAGTCCTCTTGGTGAATGAAACTCTGAATAAGATGCCAACTTGGACATTTATTTAAATAAATACTGACTATATTTGTAAATTCACGATCACAATAAAAAGGTTTTCTGAGTTTTGGCCACAGAAGAACGCTGTATATTGGTTTTCTATACTGTTAGAGATATACAAGACAAAAAAGGACTGTCAAAAAATAGACCATATCTAAAAGCGCTTTGCCTCCTTGGACACCGGGAAAGGACTACCCTTTAATATTGGATAATACAAATCCACATTTGGCTGTCAGGTTGACAAAGGCACTGGCTAACTGGTACTTCGAATTTCAAGTACATTCTCCAACATGAAATTGGCAACTACTTTAAACTAAGTACAAGGTATGGGCTTGGTGAACCATTTTTCTAACAACCACTCCCAACCACCTGTCCCCATCCGTCACAGGAACTCCATATATCACCTTCTAATTCACATGTCCAGCCCATCACATAAGACCTTCTCCTTTGAAACATAATGGAAAACAGCATCTTTGTGGCCTTCTAATGCACCATGAACACAAATGTGAACATCACTGGTACAATGAGCTCAGTAAGAAGGAGAAGTCTTATGTTTACACCAGGGCTCAAAGCGCTTTACTAGAAGCAAGTAAGACACAAATCCTTCTTTATATGACGGCGATCTTTCTGTTCTCCTGAAAGATTTTACAGGGCTAAATTACGAAGCAGTTCCAACTGCTGGAGATGCAATGTTGAAATCGGAACCCTGAAACACACGCTAGATCACTGAACATCACTGACCGACTTACCGGACCAAAAAAAAGTGTCTCATATTTAGGTCTCCGCAACATACAACTTAGGCTTCTATAAGCAGACCTACTGTTTCCTATACATAATGTATACTTGGAATGAGCTTTGTTTGGGTCAGCCGCCTGTTCGTGATTGGATGGCTTTTTCCTTCCCAAGTTCTCTTTTCACTCCATGCCACATCCTGCATGTTATAACAATATTTTTTATTTATGTATTTTTTTTGCAAGCCTGGAACCTGTAATGCGTGGATGGTACACTTAATTTTTTTGCACTTTGTGAGCAATTCTCCCACAAAAGTGATTCGCTCTTAACAAGAGGACAAACTGTGCCTCTCCTTTGTCTATTGTTTCAACTCTACAAAGAATTAGCAAAATACAAGAAGGTAATTACTCGCGCCAACTTTTTGATGCAACTACATCAACCTGTTGAGAGGCCAAGCAGATCAATAGTAAGAGAGACATTACTAAAGTTGCACCATCATACAGGGCAACCTAGACAGGATTTCCTAAGCAATAAAAACACTGTATCAAAGGATTGCACCTGATGCCCTGCTGTTCATAAAGATCCTGAACTTTACTTTTGTGACAGAATAAATAAAAAAAATGCTTTATAGTTTTTTTGTTATGCGTGGTCCCCAAAATAATCAGCCGTGCTTTCAACTGCTAGACAGGTGTAGAGGAGTAACGGGGAGAGCCATACATAGCATGGCCTCACATCCCTGTCCCAAATTAAAATAAATATCTGGTCTCTTTCCATCCACCTTGACCCGCTCTCTGAGCCTTCCTTTCTCTCCCTTCCAGAAACAGCCCGAAGAGTGGGTAGCTAATAACTTAACTTAGCTAAGCTACACCAATGTATTAGGACCCCATGGATCCCACCAATGCTTCAGAGCTGAAACCATCACTGCATTAACATCCGCACCTCATCGTCGGCCTCTCTACCTTGTTGTGCTATGGGAACCACTGCAACTCTCATGCACTAGCAGCAGAGGGATTAGAAGGTCAAACAATGCTATTGCTATGTAGCAATTACTGTACTTAAGATCTCATAAGTTTACGAAGGCTTTGCTGGAATCCTATAGCTATAAGCTTCTAACCGAAGAGAGTCCACAGCTATATGTTGAGATGGTCTGAACCTTTCTTGACTGTCTAGTTTCAGAGGCAACCCTTTTGAACATCAGGTAGGAGAAACCAAACACAAGTACAGAACTGAAACAAAGTCTGAATTCTGAAGCATGCCCTGAAAAAGTTTTCCAGATATGCACATCTGTCCTTATTACCATGAGTTTCTCTTTTTACCCTGTGTTGCACAATCTGTGAAGTACTGCTGCAACTCAGAAGTCCAAAAAAGTCAAATGAGTTGCAAATTGATTCAACTGTTACAGGAGACACATGAGATGGGTGGCAATATTCCAAATAATGTTTATTCTGTTCAGTCCATGAAAGCCTCCCTTTGGCATAGCTCAGGCAGAGCCGTTGCACCTTTAACACTCATTTACAGCGCCCCGAGCTCTTGGGGGACAGACACATGCTCAGAAAGCCTGGGCCCACTCTACAGACAGTACTCTAATGTAACAAGCATTGCAATGCAATAGGTCTCGTATTTACGCGAGTTTGAGCTATTGCCATTGTAAACAACAATGCCTTTTATTTAGGTTTTTAAAACATAAATAAATGGCATTGTCAATTACAATGCCAATAGCTTAAAATCTCGCAAATGCAAGACCTATTGCATTGCAAATGTTTGAAGGAATCGCTGAGTTGCCCCCTTCTGTCTCCCATGGCCCCTGAAGACATCCCATTTGCTACGAGTTAATGAAACAAGCCGGTGGTCAAAACTGCGCACGAGAGACCCTCCTGCAGTAAGATTAACTCATTAAAGAAAATAGTGCTTACAGACTAAAGAAGAAGTACCTTGTAACAACCGAAGTAAAAGCGCCAGTCCTCATGGAAGGTAACAAATGAAGACAAGGCGGTACTAAGGAGGGACTAACAAGCTTAATAAGGAATCAGAAGCCAGCATTTACGTAGGACAATGACAAATATGGGCGGAGAGTGGGCGGGGCTTCTATTCCATACTCCAATACAACATGGCTCGCATAACCGCGCATGCCCCCAAGCTCCAGGGGGTCCCCTCAGCACAATACTCTGGCCAGAGAGCTCCTGACTGAGTCTGGAGGGGGCCCCTCTACGAACCTTGCAGGGGGGCCCCCTCAAGTTTCGTTATGTCAGTGAGCGCTTGCGCTGCCCAGACTAGACCTACAAACTGACTGTGCTTGATAAACTAGTAAACACTTGCTCTCCTATACATTTAATCACAACAGCATAGCACACACATTTTACATCCTATTTTATTGGCCAAGATTTTCTTCTTAATCTTTAACAAGGTTGTCCACGTTCCCGTGTTGACCATTATTTTTTCTGCAGAGAGTCATGTTTATTTTGTTGACAGGGATTTAAAAATTAAAATCATGCAGAATTTGCAGCACCTTTCAGGGTGCATGGTCTGATCGATCATTTTATTCTCATTTAGAGTGGCAATTCTACTCACATTAAGTAAATTGTACTCTGAGTGTTAGGCTGCAAGAAGATAAACGCTCCATACGAAAATTCTCACTTGGGGATCACACTCTCCCCCATCCCCCAAGGGAAGACTCGGGGCGTGTGTTATGGGCACAGGGGTGACTGATCTCTCTCCACGCTTGATTTTTCCTACTGAACCTATTTCGAGAACACTCCAGTCTGTGATCGAGCACTCGGGGCCCATTGCTGGTATCAAAGCACTGGTAAACCCAAAAGGTCTGACTTGGATTCTGAGTCCGGCATGCTGTTGAAGTGAGAAAAACAACAAAAAACGACTGCTTCCTGTGCGCATCTACAAGATAAAGAATTTAATGCGAGATAATACTTTTGTGATTTAAAACAGTCCCCAATTCATTGTCATGCCTGCACTCCAGAGGAGGCGGAAGAATACACCAAATGATGAGAGGGTGGGGCTCCTCTATGGCAGACAGAAGTTTCTCTGATCTATTCTGTGTATAGGTTAAGGAATTCGTAACCATAATCAGGCCTAAAAAGACGGCACGTTTGGATCTTCCGAGTTAACATCTGCCCCCGTAGACTGCAGGCCGTGCCGGCGGAAGCCTCTTTTCGATGAAGGGTTCATAGGGCGGTGAGTATCGCTGCAGTGTCCCCGTCCGGACTGGTTGGGGCAGTTCCAAAATCCCAGATGACGCAGATAAAGCGATGCCCGCGGGGTTGGAAAAGGTTGCAGCTGCAAGTCGCGCGCCCGGTACCAGGCCCTGCAGGTGCGGGAGGCGGAGGGATAATATGCGAGACGAGGCGGAGGGTGAACCGCCTCGGAAATATGACTGTCAAAAAGATCGTGCCCGCTTGACCCCGAGAAGACTGCAGTGTGTAGGAATGCCTGGCGCTGCACAATGCCCCTTGCAGCGTTTTCTCATTTCAAAGACTGGGCTCCTAAGCACGCACGTAAGTTATAAGTAGGTAACTGCACCAAAAAGGTAAAGCACCAACCCAGGTAGTAATTATTACAAACAGCTGAATTCAAACTACTCTCAGATGATAAAGGGGCTTCCAAAGTTTGTAAAGGCGCTCTAGCGCCTATCTAGTGGCTTTGTGAATAACGTAGGAGAAAAGGAGAGTGAAATGATATCGCGACGCGTATACGTTTCATCTAAATGTCACACCAGCATTCCAGGCCTTCTGCAGGTAACAGAGCTATTTATCGCACACGTCAAAATGGTCCTACAAGACTACTGTAACCAACCACAATATCAACGCAAGTTTATATAGGTAAGTATACATTTAACATAACTCCATTTTCACATACATTGAAGATATATATATGCTATGGGCACACGTGTAAATTTATGTATGGTAAACCTGTACATAGGTATATATTCTTATGTTGACAAGATTTTCGTAGCTGATATTTTTGCAACAGTAGAATTGAATTTACCCACCCAGGAGACCCAAAAACACTGGCAGGAGAATCAGGATAGTGCACTTGGATTTTATCTTGCTTGCCACATTGTAATGGAATCCCTATCTATTTTTTGTTTGTCCGGGCTAAAACACCACCCCAACAACATGTGACGAGTTTGGAGGAAAATGAATGCAAACATGTCTGCCGCGCATGCACGCTCTCCAGCCATTTGGAATAGTTTTTTTTTTTTTAAAGCAAAAGCAAATAATTCCAAGACACCGAATAACCTTGTATACGCATAAACAGCGGCAACTGGAAGAAAAAAATAAAAAGCATAGCCAAAGACTATACATTTGCCAATGCTTGTTCTTCCTTGGCACAGTAACAGGTTTAGCAGTTCTCAGACCCGAGTCGAAAATGCAACAGGATGCTCCTTTAGGAGTACCTTGAACCGGCAAGGAACTCCTAATTTGGTTCCTCCAGAGCTGCGATCCATGGCCAGCTGCCATGCAGACGGTGAAGCATTCTGGTCCTCATACCGGTAAAGGGAGGGGTGCCGCATACACTGTTTCTAAACAAGCCTGCGATCCCATTCGAGTCACAGGGTGCCTGCACTCAGGAGATGTGCAGGCCAGTTTTAGGCGCAGTGAGCAACCAGGATTGTTGGAGTCAGTCCAAATGCCAATAAAACATTGGAAATAATAATACTGTGTTGTCTTAATTCCTTAATTATATATTGGTATAATTGTACAAATGTATAAGTTGTGGCTGCAAAGTTGGCACTTCAAGTCATTTCAGCATGATATTTGCTTAAATCCATGGACAGGATCATTAAGTACTTGAGTGAAAAACAAAATAATAGTGTGTCGGCTCGCCCATGTAGGTATGCAGACCCCACTGTATTCCTTTCCCATCATTACACGTCCATACAGAATAACACATAATATGAATGCTGTTTAAATCTGTGAAGGAGAAGATTAATACCATGAAAGTGCTCCATCAAAGACAAAACAAAGATTTGAACTTTTGTTTGAACAAAGACAGATGTTCAAAAAATAAATCTCCATGGGTCCAAGCTCAACTTTCACCCCGACCCTCACCCCAATCATGAGGGTCTTGACAAGCCCATACAGTTACTCTTAACAAACTGGCACACCCCTAACCGCTAACCTTTCACCCCCTCCTCCAATCTGGCTGAATGAGTAATGCCAACACTAAAATCAAACTCTCCCCTAGAGACATACGATGGACTTAGGGCTCAGGAAGGCCAGGAAGCGACATGTGGGCCCTAGACAATACACCCAAGAACATAGAACCATAATAAAACTGCTTTGATGAGTTGAATAGATGATACATGCTCATTTCCTGGTGACGACATGTGCCCACACTGATTTTGGGTATGGTGACCGAAATGATTGCCATACTTTGTTCTCACCCAGTCACGCGGTGCTTTGATGCAATATTAATGCCTAGGATTGAAAGCCACCAGCAAGGCTGTCTCACAGGGCTGGTGCCAAAGCCTCTGCAGTCCAAGTGGCACGACAGGCCCAGCCACATTCCAGCTCACGTCATTTTGCTGTGTGTTCTCACAATAGTTTTCAATTCAATGTTGTCACATAACAATACCTTCAGACACTGTCTTCGAAGCAGAGAGGTTCAGGAGGGCCAGACACAAAAGTCTGACCGACACACTGGACAAACGCAGACTTTACTGTGGCCTGCACCTACTCAGCCTGCCTCCTGTGTACAAATCATCATTATTGGGTGGCTGCAGACTATGTGAAACATTATTAATAAGAACAAAGAGCGGCCAGAGCGGCTGACTCCGGAGCGCGGGGCTCACGGTTCGATCCCCAGCACTGGCGGCAGCTCAGCTCATCATCATGCGACTCTGGGCAATAGCTCACTTAATCTCTCCGACGGCCTCCCTTGCGCCTGGATACCCTTAGGGGTGATAAGTTTGCGCTTTACAAATGTGGAATTAAAGCATGTCTGTCCAGAGGTTCAACATCAATCCCAGGCCGCCGAGTCATTCTAGCCTGATTTACCCAACTACCACAAACATTATATACTTTACCTTATGTTCGGAACGCTCTCTGCTCTCGCTTTACTCTTTTTAATACCAGTCCAGGCATTTTTAGGTCTGGCTTGACAGCTAGGTGGGCTTCAGCTCCACCATGAACAGCACTAATTCGTATTGCACCTCTTGCTTTTATTTGGTGTATCTTTCCGCCTTTTAGGAAGTGCTTCCATTGGAATGCTTGGGGGACTTTTGTACATCTGAAAATCACACGCATTCGTCCCACTGTCAAGTTCAGTTCTTTATGCTGCTGTGTGGAAAATAGAATAATAATATTTTCAAATGGTGGCATGCCGTGCTTCGGTAAATCGCCTTGCATTGCACTCAGTACCAGTTCCACCCCACTCCATGTAACCCAAGGCTGAGGATAAGCTTCCAGCTTAAACATCTCAACCACGAATCAGATTAACAAAGGAGTGTTTCACTGACTCCCACATTTTAGGAGTGGCTACTGTGAGCAATAATCCATCCCAACAGACGCATAGGGGCTCGAAATATACAATGCAGTTTTCATTTTCCCATGGATTTTCTGGCAATGCCACAATTTTAGGGGATGTAGTGAAAGTCTTGTGTTATTGTCCACCAAAGCACAAGCCATATAAACCCTCACCTCATAATCCACACAAACGGACAACCAAAAACCCACGCTTTTCCTTCTCTTCCTAGCATTCATACTGTTCTGTTGCTGTAAATGCTGTTTTTCATAACTTGTGATGCATATGACCGATATTTACTATGCAAAGTTTTATGCTTGCCACCGCCGTGCCATTCCAGCTGCACAATGATATCGAAGATTCAGTCACAATCTAAACGAGCACAGAAAATCAAATCCAGAAGCATAAGGCATCAGAACAGATTCTATAGAATGCTGACCATTCCTGATTTACAACATCTAAACTTCGCTCATAACCAGTGCTTAGTTTGTGAAAGAAAGAGTGCTTGTGCTCAGAAGCTCTGCTCAGAAGCTCTGCTCTTTCAGGTTCCTGCTGTCTCCCTTTGTGACGGTTTTGCAGTCTTTCTCTACCTCAGTCTTTCAGATCTGTGAGTTCTCTCTTTTGTACTCAGTAAATATCTGAGGCAGAAAAATAAGTGCCGGTGGCCCCCACTGGCTCAAATTAAGTCCCGCTCACAGCCACACATTATCCCATAGGCTGCCAATCAAACAGGTCTTACAAGAGGAGTCCTTTTTAGGTCTCGCATAGGCAGCGCTTGCGCAGTCTCTTCGCGACATGCTGTATCTAGGATATGGGATTGAAAAAACACTTTTTTTATTGGTTCCTGTCCTTTAGAAATGCTGGCTTTTCATTGGTGAATACACTTAGTAGTCCCTCCTTTTGGAATTTTGTATCCTTCCATAAGGACTGGCCCTCTTACATGTGCTCTCACTTTTCAGGTTATTTATACTTGGAGAACTCTTGCTTTAGTTGGCCAGCCTCTTTGCTCGTTAACTTCTCTTTACTTGCGCAATAAAACTTCGTTACGTACCTTTATCTTCGTGCCTCCCCCTCCCAAAACAGTTCTCGCAGGCCCCCACCACCCCTCCGAGGCCACTGCTGTTTTGCTAGTTTTTTTGTTACTTTACTAATGAATTCCTATATTATTTTAAATCAGTCGCTTTTATTTATATAGCGCACCTACCTATCCATGCTTTTGGGGGAAATTAAACAATCAGCCCACACCAGACTCGAACACGGATCCCTAGCTCCCCAGTTGGCAGCTCGGATGGCTGTGCCATATCCTTTCCCTAGCCATGTTGCAGGGTGCAGTACCATATGTGGCCAAAGGGGGTCCCAAGGAACACCTAGTGACAGCCTGTGGTACTGCACTCTCACAACACTGCTTGTTTTAGCGTGGAGACAATACTGCCATTTCCACTCCCAGCGCTACGGCACCATTGCAGGTGTTTTATATTAGCGTTGTTTACTTTGTTGATGGGCTTTGCAAAAAAAATAAAAAATACAAAATTTGGATAATTGTAAACTATCCCGATTCGTTTGTAATGGTCCCCGCCCTTATCCACTCTTACGTTCCTCCCTTTGAGTGCACAGTTTCTCTTTAGTTAGGTTAGACCTCTACAAATAACTAAACATGCAAACGTGAGGTTTTCTTTTAACTATACTTTCAGAACATTGCTTTTGAAGGGAGCGTTACTTTACCAGTGCTGGGAATGTGTACAAAGGAGCTGACTCCTATTGCAAATTAAAGGCGTAGTGCAATGCTTTGTGTCCGAGTAGATGAAATGTTTTCAGAAAGTTTACTTTGTGCACACTTCCTACGCTTCCTGAACTACTTGCACTTGTGATTACGCTTGAGTTGATGATGGTACTTTGCCTGAAGTGATTTTGTAATTATAGTAATAATGGCCCCTTAAGGATAGACTTTCAGATAACTCGTCAAATTCAGAGTATTCTGCATCCAACCTGCAGGTCATGGGGGTTAATTCATGGTATAGTCCCATTGAATCTCTTTCATCCACGAGTACCTTAAGGTGGGGGCAGGGTCCCCTCTCAAAGCTGGTACACGCAGCTTGAGGCGCTACATAAAATTTGCATTCACCTTTGAATGAATGAGACAATGGTTGAAGGTAGTGCTGCAGCAGAGAGGTATAACTGCCCTCTTTTGGCAATGTTCAGCCTTTCCCTCCCTTTCTAAATTTGAAAATCCTGGCCTCAGTGAGTGGATTTGTCTGTTAAGCGTATTCATCTTTTGCAATAAGATGTGCTCTGTAGATTGCCTGCCCGGGGGCCAGGGTGACATGAGGTGTAAGCATGTGACGAATCCTTGGCAGGGACTATATGAAAAGTAGACTTTCTTAAACTGCTTTCTTATTTGCTCTGTTACAAAACCCTCCAACTCATAATCCAATGCCAAATGTTTGTTTTAATAGACACCACCCAACTACCTGTGCCTTCCATATACAGTTCTAATAGGTAGATCTGTCACGGTTTTTCTACATTCCAAACGAGGAGACTGTTTCTGCTTTCCAACTCCAATAATAATGGAGCAGCCACAGTCCTTTCTCTATAAATCCCCTGAAGCAATAGGGAAGACATGGAGTCTGGAATATCGGCCTTAGCCATGGCTTTTTTTCCTCAACTAGTGCGCCATGGAGAGCCAGGTTAAGGTGAGGTGTTTAGGTTAGTCTCCTGCCTCATTGTTCGTTATTTTCCTAAAATTGGCTGTAGTTCATCTTTTTCAGTTGGCACATTTCATTTTGAAGATATTTTTTCATGTCCTAAAATGCAGTGATGTTTTTTATTAATATTTCTTCCAAATTGAGCAGTGCTTTTAAAAAATGTACGCACAGTTACCATAATGCAGGTTTTTCATACTTTCAGCATTACACTTTGCACAGTAGAGGAATATAGTGTTTACTTTACATATTTAAATTGCCCTGCATTACGTGAAGTATATAAAACAGAAGAGCTTTTCAAAATAACGGGTACTTCATGCTATACAAAATACTACAGAAAAAAAACACACAAGAAAGTTCTTTATTTTATTAAGGTGGGAAGGGCATATTTATTTCATACGTAAAAAACATTGGCATTTGCAATGCCAATAGCTCCAACTCCAACAAATGCGAGACCTATTGCATTTCCAATGCTTGTTCTAAATGCTACAATATTCCAACTTTCTCCAATGTATTTATAATCTCTGATATTTATAGGTCTACCTAATACCTGCCTTCCTGGCTGCAAACTATGAAGATTTAGATCCTTGTACATTTAATCATACAAATATGGTGCAGAGTCGGCGCCATCTTGGTTGCACTGCTCTGAAAACAGATCCCCTTTTGTCTATTATTTTCAAATCATCCTTTTCCTGTCAACTCTACAACAACAAGGTGAGGAGCGAGTGAATATAATGAAATGCATCATGTATAGCAGCATATCAGTTGTCAGGTCTCAAAATCCAGCCACACATCGAACAAAGGCACAGTCTAGAATCTTTATTGTTAGTGATGCTGTATAGGGTATAGAAAATCAGGTCTTTTTTTCCTTTCTTTCACTGGAAGGCTGCAATCAAAGAGGACTTCAAATTACTTTCAGTATCAAAATAAGTTTACTTCAGATTCTCACGCTTTGCTACTATGAAGGCAGATATATCAATTTTAGTTTTCCTTTTACCGTGGAAAAATAATACGCAGAAACGTAGCACTTTGTTAATCCCCTAGGTTACGCCTTCTAGTTTCCATAGGCTGACTGAAAAGGCTTGCGTTTGTCTGCATTGAAAAAGAAAAGTACAGGCACGTCACTGATAACCTGACCTACTACTTCTTCAGGAGCACCCTGTGACATCATTGACTAGTTGGTCCCTTTAATAAGAGAGGATTCCACGAAAGATCTAAGCGAGCAAAACGTACATTTCATTGTTGCAAACTCAGACAGAATTTAGCAAAGTGTGAGGGCAAATGGGCTATAAACTCTAACATTTTAGGATTTAATCTTGCTACTTTTGAAATTAATCAAATTTATTAAAACAAACTGAGCAGCATGTGACTTTGTTTTCCAACAGCAATGTCCCTTTTTATTGTAAACCATATGAAGGACACAAAAAGAAGTCCATGCTGCTCGTCTTGCCAGAATCTGTTTTGAAGGCTAAAGTTGTAAAGAGAGCTGCTTAGATCTAGTAATGAAATTAAGGAATTGTCTATCAAAATGTATTTATTTACTATCCGGAAAGCATAATATCAAGAGTGGATTAGACACCAGTAAATGTATGGAAAAACCAGTTTCTACAAGACGATAGGATCCTCAAAAAAATTTAAGAGGACAGGGGGTGAAATGCTTGAAGGAGGCTGGGAAACCCTAAGAGGCAATGTTGAAATTAGGGAAATAGGGAATTAAGTGTGGAAGATGAAACAAATGTGTGGGGATTAGAAAGGGGAGGGGCGTGTGCCAGGTAGGCCAGGATAGGCCACAATAACGCTTTATGTGGAAGGGTGCAGCAGAGTGTGGAAATCCACACAAAATACAATACATGGTTCCCAAATAATAAGTGAACCCACACGCATGTTTGCAGCATACATTAGACGTATCCTCGACAACCACTGTAAAATCTGCATTGTTTATGTCTGCAGTAAAACAATATTTGTTATGTCTTTGTGAAGAGGAGCAGTAGACTTATTCATCCCTGTTTTGTATTGCTCATGGGTACAGGTTGTGTAGTTAGAACTGCCTACAGAGAGATAAACACAACTGGTCCCCAAGCCGCGAAGCTTACAGACATTAAAAAAACGTACCCACGGGAACATACCAAACGCAACTTGTACGGATTATCGTTGTGCAACTTTTGTTACTAGTACATATTAAGGAATAGCACTGTATTATCCATGCACAGAGTATGCTACCTTTCCCAAGATATTTTTTACGTCTGGCTGCTTAGCTTGCCTCATAAATTAAAAAAAAACATACACAAACCAGCATTGACAAACCCAATACAGCTGTCCAGGCAAGGGGGTGCAATGCTTGTTTTCCTTTTTAAATTACAATCATGTGTCACAAAAAGAAGAAAAAACACAAAACATGCCATGCCACTAGCTAAAAGTGGTAGTCAAATGCTTTCAATAACAATTTTAAATAAAATAATTACCCAGGGGGGCGTGGCTTGGAGCCAAACATGGCGGACGCGGCTCTGTAGAGCTCCGCCGGCCCGTACCACCTCGGAGCCCCGATCCTACCAAAATCCTGGTCCCAGACGCCGACGACGCAGGGCATCAACGGCGGAGCACACCGAGACCTCCCGGGTGAAATCCGAGGCCGGAGGTGTGTGCGAGTGCTCCAGATCCGGCTTCGCTGTGACGGCGGCCTGCCTGGCGGCTGCGGGGCGGTGCGCGGCCGGAGCGGGCCCGATCCCCTGAAGGCCGCGGACAGTTATATCGCCCGGTGGCTGCCCTGGACCAGCAGAACCCCAGGTCAGTGCTGTGTTGAGACCTGGGGTGTGGAGGGGGTCTGTATGCATACGGCCCGACACCACGCCCGTACCATACCGCTGGCGCTGCTGTGGCCGCCCCCTCCCCCCGCCTCCTGAGCGCTGCTGGTGGTAGGAAGGCCCGGAGGCCTGCGGGGCCGGGGGCCCGGCGGGACCCGCAGCGCTCGGCGCTCTTTTGGAGTGCCTCGTGGGACGACCCGTCTGCTGCTGCTGTGCCCTGGTTGGGAGCCGAGCCTGCCGAAGAGGAACGCAGAGAGGCCTGAACCACGAAGAAGACACACACTCTCCACGTGAAAGAGACTGGGCCATTATACCTTGCCCCGGGGAGACCTGGCGTCCGCTGGGGGTGGTGCTGGTGTCGGTGACCCCCGCTGAGACTCCGCTGGCGGCTGGCACTCGGCGTGGAGCCTATTGAGGCCTACCCCCGCTGAGACCCGCCGGGGACCCTACAGCTGGTGGTTCCTGGGCTGGAGGTGTGCGGCTCCCTGTGACCCTTTGGCATTTTGGGGGGCTTCCCTCTCCGGCCCCGAGTGGAGGATTACGGGGCCTGGGGCTTGGACCGACTGCTGCCCCGTCCACGCGGTGCCCACTGGAGGGTGCCCGCGATATCCCCCGACTCAACGTGGCCTACTCTCATCGGTCACTATCCTCAGTTCTCCTGTGAGGCCCACCTTCCTACGTCCATCCCCGACTGCAGCGGGCCCCGAGTACATTCCCCCGGCCCCCCGCGTCACGATGGGCAAGGACAAACCTGGTGCAGCGGCCCCCAAACAGAACACTATGGACCACTACACCACTACGGTCACCGGGAAGGAGGGCGCCGAGACTGTGTCATCTGACACCGCGATGCTTCTCACGGCCATCAACCAGTCACGGACGGCCCTTGAGGCCCAGATCGGGGCCGTCGGCTCGGAGGTGTCATTCCTCCGCCAGGATCTTCGACGGGCGGTAGACCGGATCACGGAGGCGGAGACCCGAGTCTCCACAGTGGAAGACGCAGTATCCACCCTCCAGAAGCAGGTAGACAGACTCACAACGGTCTCACGGGAGCTCGCATCCAGGGCCGAAGACGCAGAAGGAAGGACCCGGCGCAATAACATCCGCCATGGTGGGCTTCCCGGAGGGATGTGAAGGCACATCCATGGACGCTTTCCTCTCGGGTTGGCTCACGACCCTCTTGCCGCCAGAGGTCAGGTCCTCCTGCTTTGTGGTTGAGCGGGCCCATCGGGCTCTGACTAAGAAGCCCCCTCCCGGAGAACGCCCGAGGCCGGTGATCGCCAGGCTTCTCAACTACGCCGACCGGGATGCGATCCTCCGCTATGCCCGGCTCCACAAGGACAAAATGGTCTTCGACTCCCGTCCCATAATGGTCTTTCCAGACTATACCCGGCTGGTGCAGCAGCAGCGGCAATCCTTTGTTGAGGCCAAACGACGACTACGCGACCTGAACATCTCATATGCACTGCTGTTTCCCGCTCGTATGAAGATAATCTACAATGCCAAGACTCTTTGCTTCAATTCACCAGAGGAGATCTTCGCTTGGACGGACGAGAGACATACCCTTAAGCCTCACTCGCCGCCGCCACCGGACTCGGATTCTTCACAGGGCTCTCACCGGAGCGGCCGGCCGGAAAACCAAGCTACAGCAAGACGCCACCGGTCCCGCTCCAACTGGCGTGCCAAGGGCCACCCAGAGACAGCTGACTGATCTTGCATTGGCCATGAAACATTCGGCTTCCATTCACATCTTGTAATCAAGGCCTTGTAGCAGGGACTCCATAGAGGGCGATGTTAGATTTCAAGGTGCCTGGGCCAAATATACACGCTCTGAGGGGTATTTGCCATAGTCCGCCCCGGACGTGTAGGAAATGTTGTGCAATGTTGGGTGGGGGGGGGATCCATTGGGGAAACCACTTGAGTCATCCTGTTGAGGGCTTCGGTAAGGATTTCACCGTGACAGATGCTTCACGTTCCTGGAAGAATTGGGGTGGGGGGAGCGGGGGAAGGAATGGGGGGTTCCAGTTTTGTTGCCGTTACGGTTATATTTTGCTCTGCGCACTAGACCCACGACTACCAACTACGACACCACTACATTGTAGGCCATTACACACTAAAGAACTTAGGTATGGCACATGACACACGTAAGACTCCACTGGGGGAACTCAATATTATGGCGTGGAATGTGCGGGGACTCCTCAACAAAGTCAAACGGGGGGCGGTGCTTCAATTGGCAAAGCGGCACTCTGCTGACATCCTACTAATACAGGAGACTCATCTCCTGGGCACTAAAACCCCCTGCCTGTCCAGATTCGGATTTGCCACGGTGTACCACTCAGGCTTCGCAAGGGGCGCCCGCGGCTCGGCGATACTTGTTCATCGTTGAGTGCCGCTCCAGGTAACGCGCCATTGGTTGGATCCTGGTGGATGCTACACGATTATCACCGGCACCCTAGCGGGTGAACAGATCACCATTGGGAGCATATACGCCCCATCTCCATTGGGTCAGACATTTGTAGACAAATTAACACAACTCTGGGGGGACCTTCCAGGGGGCTTGACGATTTTGGGCGGGGATTGGAATGACATTATGACCCCTCGGGACAGATGGTGTGCACTTCCGCAAAATACACCCATTCCTCGATCCAAATTACAGACTTTGGCACATACACTGGGCTGGGCAGACTCTTGGCGGGCTTTCCACCCCTCAGAAGCAGGGTTTACATATGCCTCATCAGTGCATCCCACCCTCTCACGCCTAGACTATTTATTCCTTCCCCATAGCTACATACATCGGGTATCCCACACCTCCATTATGCCCCGGGGCCTATCTGATCACTCCCCGATCCAACTCAAGCTGCGCCTTCAGACACATCGGGCCCCCCGTAGATGGCGCATGTCTCCTTGGTCTCTCCGCAGCGTGGAATATCAGGAGATGCTCCTGCAGGCAATACAGGACTACTTCAGTTTCAATGTAGGGTCCACATCGTCCCTGGTCTCCCTTTGGGAAGCCCTTAAACCTACAGTTAGGGGGGCAGACATCAGCTTTCGCTCCGGGGAGAAGCGCCGGCGCTTGGAACAGGTAGAGGAACTGGAGGACCGGCAGGTTCGCCTGCAGGCCCAACTAGTGGAGAGATCTGGCCCCGCCACCCGCCGCAATCTCCTCCATACCCAACAGCTTCATCAACTACATACTGACGCCGCCAAGGAGGCGTGGCTAGCGACTCAATACAGAATCTACCAGTGGGGCGATAAGTCCAGCCAAATGCTCCATAGATTGTGTCAGGCTCGGACGTCCCCGGTTCTAATTCTGAAGTCCCCTGACGGCAGTGTATGCTCCTCCCCCACGGCTGTGGTCCAGGCATTTGCCCGGTACTACACTGCTCTATATGAAGGAGCGTGAGGTGATAGCCGCACCCCTGATAGACGCCTTTTTAACAGATATTCCACCCCGCCGTCTTCCCGATGAGGTACGCGATACACTAGATAAGCCCATCACTCTGGATGAGCTGCAGGCAGCTCTATCCAATCTGCATCCGGGCCGCTCCCCGGGCCCGAATGGGTTTCCAAGTGAATTCCTGAGCCGACATACTGCCATCCTGGGTCCACATCTGTTGGGGGCGCTTCACGAAGCCCTAGAGCAGAGCATACTACCCCCTGATTGGCGGCACGCAGAGATCGTGGTCTTTCTCAAACCCGGCCGACCCCCGGACGACCCGGGCTCATACCGCCCTATCTCTCTATTAAACATTGAGCCTAAACTGCTGGGCAAGGTCTTGGCCGATCGCCTCCGCACCTGTATTCAAACTTTGGTGCATCCGGACCAATCCGGTTTCATGCCACAGCGCTCTACCAGACACAACATTCGACGGGTACATAACGCCATCGCGGAAGCCCCACGCCTAGGACGCCCTGCGGCGCTCCTACTAGTGGACATAGACAAAGCATTCGACTCCTTGAGTTGGACGTACCTTTTAAACTCCTAGCTGCCATCAATTTGGGGCCCCGGTTCCTGGCGTATGTGAAGCTTTTATACACAGACCTCACGGCCTCGGTCCGGACGGCCGGCGGCTGCTCTGCCCCCTTTCCGATTCGCAGGGGCACTCGACAGGGGTGTCCCCTGTCCCCACTCTTATTCGCCCTAGCGATCGAACCTTTGGCCGCATGGGTGCGCTTTGACTCTGTTGTCAGGGGATTAGACTGGACGCCGGAATACTCAGACAAGATAGCGCTTTACGCCGACTATGTCCTGTTTTTTATGTCCGATCCGTGGTTCTCTGGGCCTCGTGTCCTCCAGATCCTTCGCATTTTCGGAGAGACCTCCGGTCTCCGTGCTAACCCGTCTAAATCTATACTGTTCCCCATACACGGGGACCAGCGAAGCCAGGCATGGGCATCGCAACTGCTCATCGCGGGTACAGGCCTCCAGTATCTAGGTGTCATTGTAACTCGCAACCCCGAGGATGCCTGGTCGCGCAATATTGCCCCGCTGCTCTCCGCCGTCCGAGATGAGACAACGATCTGGTCTCAGTTGCCCCTATCACTCTATGGCAGGTCCGCAATTTTTAAAATGGTATCTCTTCCCCGCCTACTCTACCGACTCCAGAATTATCCGTACCCTATTCCCCCGTCGTGGTTCCTCCAGGTCAATGCTCTACTGAATAGATTCCTATGGCAAGGGGGCGCGATCCGAGTGGCGCTTGCAACCTGCATACAGTCCACGTACTGCGGGGGCATTGCGGCGGCGGATGTTCGAGCGTACTATTGGGCCTCGCATCTCTTGGTAATCAACGAGTGGTGGCATGGCTCCCATGCAGATCCGGCCTACGCCGTGGAACGGTCGGCTATGGAGGGCACCCCCCCTGCTCCACCTCTTGTACAGCAATTCCCCCCTGACGGCGCTTCCTCCTGCCTGCAGAGTGGTCATTCAGATATGGAGGCGAGCGGTTAAGACCATGGGCTGGTGGGGCACGCTAACTGGCGCCACTCCCCTATGGCAAGGCACATTTCTCCGGCCAGTTGCGTCATTGATGGGGTTCCGCAGATGGGACGATATTGGCGTTTCGACGCTTGGGGACGTGATGCAGGGGACCACCCTTAAATCCTTTCAAAAACTTCAGACGGAGTTTGACCTTCACAAATCACAGTTCCACCGTTTCCTACAGCTCAGACACGCATTGACCCCTCTGATACGACAATTAGAGTCATTACCGGAGTTCCACCCACTGGAGGGGCGTTTGCTGATGGGGGACCTTGGGGCCCATAAAATTAGACAAATCTATCAAACTCTCACGACGCACTCCAAGACCACCATCCAACGCACCCGGGCAGCCTGGGAGGCAGATCTACCCAGCTTGACTGATGAGGATTGGACCGAGGCACTAGCCAGCCCCAGATACGCGGCCGTCTCCACTAGATATCGGCTCATCCAATTCAAATACCTCCACAGGGTATACTATACACGTCTTCGCCTATGGAAAATGGGAGTAATCCCGTCTCCTACCTGTCTTCGCTGCGGCACGGATGAGGGGTCGTTTTTACATACGGTGTGGAGCTGTGGAGCATTACAATCCTTCTGGTCTGGTGTACTTTCTTGCATGGGACGTGTCCTGGCATGGGATATCCCGTCTGACCCTAGATTGGCACTCTTACATAGCACTGAAGACATTGGGGGGAACAAGTATAAACAACACCTGCTATTTTTGGGCCTCACCCTAGCCAAGCGGGACATAGCACAACATTGGAAAAATACGTCCCCGCCTTCTGTATGCAACTGGAAAAAAGCCCTAGACAGATGTATGTCGGCGGAAGTGGCTGTGTTTCGGGCGCGGGGATGCCCACAGAAACATGGGAAGATTTGGTCCAGTTGGGCCCAATTCAGAGGTATAGATCTATCCCTGGTGTTACCGCCTGCTATCAGAGACCCCATAGAACGACAAGTGGTAAATGACCTACCAGTGTAAAATTCTAGCGCTACTAAGACGTAGTTGGACATTCTTGGTGTATATACAGTGTATACTGCTTACAACAATGTGGTACGTGCGCAGGAAGGGGTCTGGGGGTTCTTGTGGTCTGATGTTCTGCAGACCTTTGGGGAGGGCGTTTACAGTACCGGGAGACCCGTCATACTGCATTTCAACTGTAGTTTGTTTACTGGGCTTTGCCTTTCTGATTCGCCGAAAACTCAATAAAATCTGTTGTAAAAAAAAA